>CM070842.1:21836654-22236654 GCA_036326025.1 Chrosomus eos
TTCCGCTATTCCTAGTTTATATTTCACAATTCTGACTTTTCTTCTATTCCTAGTATATATCTTGCAATTCTGACTTTTCTTCTATTCCTAGTATATATCTCGCAATTCTGACTTTTCTTCTATTCCTAGTATATATCTCGCAATTCTGACTTTTCCGCTCTTATATTTCCTATTAGTTATATTTCGCAATTCTGACTTTTCCGCTATTCCTAGTTTATATCTCGCAATTCTAACCTTCTCTATTCCTAGTTTAATCTCGCATTCTGACTTTTCTGCTTTCCTAGTTTATATCTCGCAATTCTGACTTTTCCTCTATTCCTAGTTATATCTCGCAATTCTGACTTTTCTTCTATTCCTAGTTTATATTCGCAATTCTGACTTTTCCTCTATTCCTAGTATATATTTCGCAATTCTGATTTTCCTCTATTCCTAGTTTTATATCTCGCAATTCTGACTTTTCCGCTATTCCTAGTTTATATTTTGCAATTCTGAGTTTTCCTCTATTCCTAGTATTATATCTCGCAATTCTGACTTTTCCGCTATTCCTAGTTTATATTTCGCAATTCTGACTTTTCCGTCTATTCCTAGTTTATATCTTCGCAATTCTGACTTTTCCGCTATTCCTAGTTTATATTTCGCAATTCTGACTTTTCCGCTATTCCTAGTTTATATTTCACAATTCTGACTTTTCCGCTATTCCTAGTTATATCTGCAATTCTGACTTTTCCTCTATTCCTAGTTATATATCTCGCAATTCTGACTTTTCGCTATTCCTAGTTATATCTCGCAATTCTGACTTTTCCGCTATTCCTAGTTATATATCTCGCAATTCTGACTTTTCCGCTATTCCTAGTTTATATCTCGCAATTCTGACTTTTCCTCTATTCCTAGTATATATTTCGCAATTCTGACTTTTCCGCTATTCCTAGTTTATATTCGCAATTCTGACTTTTCTTCTATTCCTAGTATATATCTTCGCAATTCTGACTTTCTTGCTATTCCTAGTTTATATTTCGCAATTCTGACTTTTCGCTTATTCCTAGTTATATTTCGCAATTCTGACTTTTCCGCTATTCCTAGTTTATATTTCGCAATTCTGACTTTTCCGCTATTCCTAGTATATATCTCGCAATTCTGACTTTTCCTCTATTCCTAGTTTATATCTCGCAATTCTGACTTTTCCGCTATTCCTAGTATATATCTCGCAATTCTGACTTTTCCGCTATTCCTAGTTTATATTTCGCAATTCTGACTTTTCTTCTATTCCTAGTTTATATCTCGCAATTCTGACTTTTCCGCTATTCCTAGTTTATATTTCGCAATTCTGACTTTTCCGCTATTCCTAGTTTATATTTCACAATTCTGACTTTTCCGCTATTCCTAGTTTATATTTCGCAATTCTGACTTTTCCGCTATTCCTAGTTTATATTTCACAATTCTGACTTTTCTTCTATTCCTAGTATATATCTCGCAATTCTGACTTTTCTTCTATTCCTAGTATATATCTCGCAATTCTGACTTTTCTTCTATTCCTAGTTTATATCTCGTAATTCTGACTTTTCCGCTATTCCTAGTATATATCTCGCAATTCTGACTTTTCCGCTATTCCTAGTATATATCTCGCAATTCTGACTTTTCCTCTATTCCTAGTTTATATCTCGCAATTCTGACTTTTCCGCTATTCCTAGTTTATATCTCGCAATTCTGACTTTTCCGCTATTCCTAGTTTATATTTCGCAATTCTGACTTTTCTTCTATTCCTAGTTTATATCTCGCAATTCTGACTTTTCCGCTATTCCTAGTTTATATTTCGCAATTCTGACTTTTCCGCTATTCCTAGTTTATATTTCACAATTCTGACTTTTCCGCTATTCCTAGTTTATATTTCGCAATTCTGACTTTTCCGCTATTCCTAGTTTATATTTCACAATTCTGACTTTTCTTCTATTCCTAGTATATATCTCGCAATTCTGACTTTTCTTCTATTCCTAGTATATATCTCGCAATTCTGACTTTTCTTCTATTCCTAGTATATATCTCGCAATTCTGACTTTTCTTCTATTCCTAGTATATATCTTGCAATTCTGACTTTTCCTCTATTCCTAGTTTATATCTCGCAATTCTGACTTTTCCGCTATTCCTAGTTTATATTTCGCAATTCTGACTTTTCCGCTATTCCTAGTTTATATCTCGCAATTCTGACTTTTCCGCTATTCCTAGTTTACAGGGTTTTTCCTGCATAGACAATTATGAGGCGGCCGCCTCCGTCAAATTCCGTGCCGCCTCCGCCTCTCGACAAAATTAGGACAGACAGTCACGTGCTCATATACACTTTATCCACCGTGACAGCTCTGTCGCGATTCCCGCTTGTGTCCATTCTCTAAGTAGTATGCCGATAGTGCTGCACGGATCATAATCCGCGGGTCGAGCGGGCCGAGTAATAAAAAAATTCCATTCAATCGAGGGTGGATGACAGCTAAATGAGTGTAATAAAGACACGGAACTCCCATCATGTATAATGTACGGACGGTAACAAAGTTGCGCTGTTGAGTCTCGCGCAGTTATTTATAACATTAATTATAGTTAAGAAACAATATATAGGCTGCACACGACCAGATTGCTGTTTTCCTGAATGCCATCACGATTGAAACCGAGATATTAATTTCATAACAGTTCAATAAACAAATAGTTAAAATTAAGTTACTTACATTTTTAGACTGTTTTTGTTCTGTTTTAGCAGTGTAAGGGGTTTACAGTCAAAGACCCAGAACCAGATATGAAGAATGAAGACCCGGAGTCAGAATTATAAAAAATTAAAGAACAATTTTACTGAAGATAGTTTGCAGTTTCATCAGCAGAAGTCAGCTTCAATACTCACACAGGAGTTCGTAGGCCGCCCCGCTTACAGTTACAAAGATCACAGCAGTTATACCATTTTCAAGGTCTAAGCTACGTCATTGCTTACAGGTTGAATGGTTCTCATTGGCTTAGAAATAGATAAACACAGTAATTTTCCACACACATACAGACAGACGGAAGCATATCTCCATCGATTATGCATCTGACACATTCGGACCCACGTCATGACCTTCCAGGTCGCAGATTTGGGTTGTTGAGCGCCAGCATGTCTCGAACAACAATTCACTCAATCTCCAATAATGCCAGTGATTCCTTAACCAAGAAGACTAACACACACACCGACACACAGCTTTTCCAAGGTTGGATTTAGCCAGGCTCAAACTATAAACATGAGAGTCATCTCAAAACATCAAGATAATGCGTTCTTTCTCTTAACTTTAGTCTAACTGGAAAGTAAGGCTTTAACAAAGAAATGGTCCATTAAACTATAGGTTTTAACATGTTGAAGATCTTTCTCAAACACAGAACAAGTCCCTATTTCATTTCTGGAAGCTGGGATAAATAAGCAAGCACTTTTACTGCATTCAGATATCAAATACATACATTAAAGAATACATGAAAAGAATATTTCAGTAATTATACTGGTAACTTCTATAACAAAGTGAAATCTCAGAAGCCTAGAGAAATCATTCAACTCATTTAATATTTAGAAAGAAAAATATTGATTAATAATTTGATTATAATTACTCATCATTACATATACATTGAAGCAGCAGTGGATTTCAATCCACCCCCATCAGTCCCCCGTTTTAGACCAATGTGGGGTCCAATACCACCACATCTGGTCTATCAATAAAGGCTGCTTCAAAATGTTAAGTTTCTGACCCATGCTGCTCTGTCAGGTTAATTTTTTTTATATAAAACAGACAATATATTTTTCCTTCAAGGACTTAACATGAACAAAATATCCCTCAAATTATCCCTCATATCCAAGATAGTATATTATTCTCCAGAACCTTTGGACATAGCTGTCTTTACATTTTACTAATTTGGTATTATCATCAACAACACTGATTACAGAACAAGTGCATATCTAACATCCAAAAAGCTGTACTCCCAGCATATAGCTGGACCCTCAGTCACTCCTCATATATTAAATAAAGACAGTCTATAATAAATACAAAAATGTATGCACTAGTTTTGATAAAACTATAATTTTTTTTTTTTAAAACCTTTTATTATAAACAAATTTGGATGGTTAATCCATTATTTTCACTACCCCTTTTATAGACCCGTTAAGTTCAAAACACAATGGTTGTCAAATAAAATAAATAAACAACAAAGAATAAAATATTAATAATTAAGAGCACTTTAAGTCTTTACTGAAATTATTCTTAAGTTGACGGTCACATAGCATGTACCATTTTAATTGTATAACATCTTATACCCTTTTTTGTTTGTTTCAAAAATAGAAATAAAATAAAACAAATTCACATCATCATTTCAATCATTATTTCACCACTAAAATATAGTATTGTTCCCCCATTCTGCTTAATAAGCTTTTGTTAATCCCTGTTAATCATATAATGGCTCATTTTTATTCTGAAACTCACTTTTCATACCATTTAAACTTAATTTGACTTCCATAATTTCTATCAGAAATTTTATTTTCATAACATACATTTTTCTATATTTCTTCCATCTTTCCCATGAGTCTCTCACCCATGTCTTAAACTAAAAGTTAAACAACACTTAAAGTTCCCTCATTAGGGAAGTCCTGGTATTTTAAAAATTCTTCAATACCCTTGTTTTCTTATCATTAATTTTAACTTTATTTTTCATTATAACTACTTCTCACAGTATTTCTCTATCAAATGGTTAGTCTAAAGATGCAAAAAATATTATCAGTATTGTCTCAGTCCCACTTATCTTTATAGTTGTGCAGAAACCAAAATATTATGTTACTCAGATCTCAACCCCTAAGACAGCCATATAGCTGCTTTCTCATTTAACCTTTATTAACTAAATTGAAGTTTTCTTGGACATCTAATGTCATACATCCATTTAATGGAGTTAGAAATTATTATTTTTTTTAGAAGTATTATTCACTCCTCCTTTGTTCGCCCACCGGCCTTTCATAAAAACGAGGGAGCTCACTCTGGATAATTTGGATAGTGACTTAGCCAATGTGTCACTTTGTCTCTCTGCCGTCAAATCTATTATTTTTACATTTACCATTATGATCCCACCTAGTTGTCTATTTAAATTTAGACCCTCAGTTGAATTTAGACAAGAGTTTTTACCCCATAATAGACGGCAATCTTCAACTTCACAATTCCAATTTAAATACTAATCCAGAGAGTAATTCAAATCAACATCATACATGACAAAAAAGTCATAATTACCAATAGCAGACAGAGCTGGAAAACCAATCCAATTAAAGCTCGTCCCATGTTCTGCATTGTCTTTTCATCAGATTGACTCAGAATTATCAGCTTCTTTAAAGTTTGTCGTTTCACTTAACCCATCTGTAATGATAAAACACTCATTCCAGAGGTTAATGACACAATATCACAAAATAATAGTATTAACACATACACGACATAAAGTGCAGTCACCATCACACACACTCATGCTGGACACGCCTGTTAACTGCTCATTTTCAATGTTCGCTTTTTAATATTAACTCTTTCTTTTATATATTATTGCTAAAAAGATTTAAATTTTAAATAAGATTTTAAACTTCACATTTTTCTGTAGCTTTTACCTAATTTTAAGTGGTCTCTTAACCAGTTGCAAAGCATGTTTGTTCATTATTCATTAAATTTTTAAACAAGTCAGCTGGGTTGTTTTGTTTAATTTTCCTTATCATTATTTTGCTTCAGCTTGCTTTAGCAGGCCAATAACAGAAAGACAGACACAGCCATCCCTTCCTCCACTCAAACAGTCTCTCTCTCTTATTAACAAATAATAATTACATTAAATTAATCACTATCCTTTTACCATTAAATTTTGTTATCCAGACTTTTCTCAAATCAAAAACTGTCTTCATCTTTAGCCACCCACCATGTCAAACGACCTTCAGGAGTTAAAACATATTAGTTCAAAATCAACACTTCTATAAATTTTCTTATTCTTGCCCATGAGGCAGCCAATACATAAAAAGTTTTGTTCCTGTCTCCACAACAAATAATGGCAATCCCCTCATTTCTCAGCTGTCTCTTGAAAGCCCATTCCCGTTAGCTCGTTATCTTTAATTTTCCTCTCCTCAGGGTGTTGTCCCCCTGGCCTAATTGCAGATACTTGTCACAATGAAAAACAAGCCATACAATTAATGCGGTTTCTTCTGGTGAGTGGTATAGAGGAGCTTTGCATTTATAGGGCAGACTGCCGTAACTCGTCACAGCGTCATCTCCCCTTAACGGTATAAGGACGCTGCTGGCCTCACAGCTCCTGCTCAACTCTCATACCTGTCTCAATAACACACCTCCATTCAGGAAGTCCGCAGTGACTTTACGATAATCCCCTGGCTTAGGTTGCCCTCTGTCTGGCCAAAGAGAGTCTTACCCGTCGTGGGGTGATTATCTCGTGCCCACTGGTACCGCTCTTTCCCAATACCAAATCAGTCTTCTTTAACAGAACTCAGCTGTTTTCTGGAGCTTTAGGAAAGGCACGTTCAAGAGTCACCAGAGCCATTCTGATTGCCTAATAGTGTTTACACAGGGAGACAGGTTAATAACAGCAGTATTTAATCACTAAAATCCATTAACCATCTTAAAATCATCAACCTAGCTATTTAGATTATACTCAGTGAATTTAGTTCACAACCATACATTCAGTGTACTGTTACTGTACATGTGTAGCTGTAGCCATCGGGCCTGTTTCAATGGTGGAGACTTAAGATAAGACAAAGAAGTTACTGGTCCTAAAATAAAATAATCAAAAATGTTATTTCTATCATTTAAGATCTGTATTATTATTTTAAAGACTTCTTTAAAGTCATTCAGTTTTACATTTAAAACATTCACAAATACAAATTGCTCTATGAATGGCAATGATTTCTTTTAACATCTCTGTGTCTGATTTTTCAACTGAGACACTGTGCTTTTACTATAAATAGCTTATTATTACTTATGACACAGGGTCAGATAACAGCCTGTTAGCTGAAATTGACTGAGGGAGACTCTGAGGCACTCAGGATTGGTACACTGTTCTCTCATAAACTTCTAACTTCAACAAAATCATTAAACTTTATCTATCATCTTTTAACTATCCCAGCTTAAGGCATCTTTGCCAGAAATGACATTTGTTTCCAAATAAACATAATTTTATAGTTGTCTTTATTTAGACATTACAAATTTCCACTCAGATTGAGTGTCTGTCGTACTGGCCGTTTACAGCCACAGCAGACATCAGATTCAGATAAGCGAGCTGTTTCATTACAGCCAATAACAAACTTATCTTTTGAAAGCAAAACATCAGCTTCTAGTTCTTTCATGGTCAACAGTTTTCAAGCTGTTTGTTTAATCAGATGCCTTTCTACACATTTTACATTTATCAACTGTTAATTCAGTAACCAACTGCTTCTGCTTATTTGATCTTAAATAATTAGTTCTCAATAACATTTCACATTTCATCTCAATTTTAATTGTCAAGTTCTCAATTACCATAGCTTAATATGTCTTCAAAGTTTTTTTTTTTTTTTTCCTAGGAGTTTATCAATCTCCAATCAGGATTCACACTAAATTTGACAAGGCTACTCTGCATCTTTCGCAGTTATTATAAATCATCCGTGAGATTAGTCTCTCTATATAATCTAAACCCTTTTTAAAATGTTTAATTAAAACACAATCATCTTTTTAGTTACTTTTATATATTTTGCAATTCACATTTGTTGGAGTCATTATCCATAATTTTACATCAAACTGTATTCACTTATAAAAATTACTATTATAGATCTTTTCAAAAGGATTCACTTTAAGACTTTAATCTTTTGACCTTGTTTTTATCTCTTATTCTCTCTCAGACGAAAATGTTAATATCGTCTTCACTTAAACACTGATCTACTTTCAAACCTGCATTATTACCAGAAATGTGTCACTGTCACATTTTCAAACACCTTCTCAGTGGGCATTTACATGTTAAATGGTCCTGCTGACCATAATTAAAACACTCTCTGTCTGCTCTAACTTACTGCACACCCTTGAAGCAGTGTGTTCCATTTAGGAATGCAAACAGAGCCACTGATAAGCAGTGCTCCATATTCTTTTACAGTCCACCAGTGGCAGATACAACAATAGACGAATCATAATCTTCATCATTATTATTGGCACAACATTAATTTTCATAAGCTGCATCGAAATGCTCAAAATATTCAAAGTTGTTTTCTCAAAGTTTCTGTTTAACTTTAGTCACTTGTCCAGGGAAATTATCCCTGACCCAGAATTTCTTTCACTTGCTTTTATAATCATCGTAAGCAATACGAGGCTAAACATTTAAAATTTTCAGTTTCTTTGTTTGTTTGTAGCCAGTCAAGTTGTTGTTTAAATTTCCAATCAGAATCAAAACCCTGACTACCATTTACTTAATAATTTCTGCAAATTTCTTTGAAGTGAGGGCTTCAGAGCACAGCTGCTTACAGCGTTTGCTTTTCTGTCTCACTATTTGTTTCAGGACTGTTCAGGTTACTGATCATGTTAGGCTATTACATTTTTCTGCCATATCTTAATCATGGGACATACTCACCTGAAGTTATTGCAGAAATGGAGGCGGCGATCTTTGAACAACACAGCTTGGCTTCTGCGTGATGAAACTGCAAAGTATACTCCAAAATCACAGTTACATATACTGGTCCACGCCAATTTGGGTCACAACTTTTTTAATTTTTCTCTCGGAATCATTCCTGATGCATCCCTGGCAAACAACCCTATTATTGTTAGTATCCCTAACTGCCTGATTCACTTCACTAAGTTCGGGGATCCCCTATCTGAGATGGAAGAGATTGAGCAGGTTTACGGTGCCACTGGACCTCTAGCCCAGGGACGTACTCTGCTGGGGTGGTGCTACACCAGTAATGCCCAGTGGGGCCCCCACAGAGCACGCTTCGCTTGCACTGTCTGCTGCCGTTACCCTTAACGACGCTCTCAGCGACTTATACTTATACTGTCAGCAGTATAATTAACTTACTCCTTCACTCGCCTCATCGGAGTGAAGGCTCTCCCGCTCTCCTTCAAAATCTCTTCCAGTCAGAAAGCCCTAACAAATAATAAAAAAGCTTACTACCTTGTTTGTTGATTTGCCAGGGGTGTCACCGAGAATAATTGCCCGCATTCTCCACCATAACTGTAAGGGGTTTACAGTCAAAGACCCAGAACCAGATATGAAGAATGAAGACCCGGAGTCAGAATTATAAAAAATTAAAGAACAATTTTACTGAAGATAGTTTGCAGTTTCATCAGCAGAAGTCAGCTTCAATACTCACACAGGAGTTCGTAGGCCGCCCCGCTTACAGTTACAAAGATCACAGCAGTTATACCATTTTCAAGGTCTAAGCTACGTCATTGCTTACAGGTTGAATGGTTCTCATTGGCTTAGAAATAGATAAACACAGTAATTTTCCACACACATACAGACAGACGGAAGCATATCTCCATCGATTATGCATCTGACACATTCGGACCCACGTCATGACCTTCCAGGTCGCAGATTTGGGTTGTTGAGCGCCAGCATGTCTCGAACAACAATTCACTCAATCTCCAATAATGCCAGTGATTCCTTAACCAAGAAGACTAACACACACACCGACACACAGCTTTTCCAAGGTTGGATTTAGCCAGGCTCAAACTATAAACATGAGAGTCATCTCAAAACATCAAGATAATGCGTTCTTTCTCTTAACTTTAGTCTAACTGGAAAGTAAGGCTTTAACAAAGAAATGGTCCATTAAACTATAGGTTTTAACATGTTGAAGATCTTTCTCAAACACAGAACAAGTCCCTATTTCATTTCTGGAAGCTGGGATAAATAAGCAAGCACTTTTACTGCATTCAGATATCAAATACATACATTAAAGAATACATGAAAAGAATATTTCAGTAATTATACTGGTAACTTCTATAACAAAGTGAAATCTCAGAAGCCTAGAGAAATCATTCAACTCATTTAATATTTAGAAAGAAAAATATTGATTAATAATTTGATTATAATTACTCATCATTACATATACATTGAAGCAGCAGTGGATTTCAATCCACCCCCATCAGCAGCGAAAATAGTTCCAAACAACAGAACCATATCTCGTCTCACAGCAACTCATCCATGATTCATTACTGAATCATTCAGCGTTTTGAACTAATCGCTTGAGTCAAAGATTCAATTGCCCATTATTAAACCGCATCATTCTGAATCAATCAGCCGTTTGAACGAATCGTTTACATTAATGACTCAAAGACTCGCTCATTAAGACGGCCGCCTGCCCCCTCCTACTGGCGGTTTAGTTTCAAAGTATCACTCTTTTCAACATTCCTTTTATATTCAAAAAATATTCAAAATAATCTCATTTAATACTTATAATTTTTCAATGTAAATTATTTAATTTGATTGGTAACAGCCTAGTGTCTTATTATTTTAATTGAATGTATTGATAAAATGTAAGAATTTTAAATGAAATTTAGAGCATACATTAAATAAAATTAGGGGGAAAATGCCCTTTATAAAAGGTACAAAAAATTATTCCGATAAGAGTGTTTTCAAAAATGAAACATTGACAATAAGTTTAAAGGGAGTAAAGCCTCTGTTTAGGCTATAAAGAAAATGTAATTTTGCCAAAAGAAGAACTTTTAATTTAAATAAATGTTAATTGTGTGATATGTTACCATATTATCATGCTTAATTGAATAATTGTAATGTGATGATCAGATGCAGATATCTAAATCAAAGAATATGGGTGGTTGGCAGGTGGATTATTATTTATTTTTAACAACAGATTCGAGTGACTCAAAGTGCACCAGATTAATGAATTTATCTTTAAAATGTACAAAATTTTCTCCCGGGGGGGCATGCCCCCGGACCCCCCTGGTGTTACAATTTTAACACCTCCACCTCATTTTGAGCCAGGAAAAAACCCTGGTTTATATTTCGCAATTCTGACTTTTCCTCTATTCCTAGTATATATCTGGCAATTCTGACTTTTCCGCTATTCCTAGTTTATATTTCGCAATTCTGACTTTTCCGCTATTCCTAGTTTATATTTCGCAATTCTGACTTTTCCTCTATTCCTAGTTTATATCTCGCAATTCTGACTTTTCCGCTATTCCTAGTATATATTTCACAATTCTGACTTTTCCTCTATTCCTAGTTTATATTTCGCAATTCTGACTTTTCCGCTATTCCTAGTTTATATTTCACAATTCTGACTTTTCCGCTATTCCTAGTTTATATCTCGCAATTCTGACTTTTCCGCTATTCCTAGTATATCTCGCAATTCTAACTTTTCTTCTATTCCTAGTTTATATCTCGCAATTCTGACTTTTACACAATTTATATCTAGCAATTCAGATTTTTCCGCAATTCAGATTTTTTTCGCAATTCCGAATTTATATCTAGCAATTCAGATTTTTTTTCTGCAATTATGAATTTATATCTCGCAATTCTGACTTTTCCCCAATTCTGACTTTATATTTGGCCGTTCTCAATTTTTTTTTGCAATTCCGATATATCTCGCAATTTTGACTTTTTCACTATTCTGAATTTATATCTCGCAATTCTGAATTTTTTCTCTTAATTCTGAAATATAAACTCACAATTGCAAATCATAAAGTCTTATATGTGAGGAAAACAGTTAGAATTCTGAGATAAAAAAGTCGCAATTACCTTTTTTATTTTAAATTCTGACGGGTAAATGTTTTCATTTCATTTCAGATTTCTTTGAAACTGAAAGATTTTTGTGATCATTTTTACTACATTAGTCAAAGTTATTCTCATTTTGTTGTTGAATGGACAATTTCAAATGATTAAAAAAAATACTTACAAAGATGACAGTGAGAGTTTTTAATTATCACTGACAAAAGTTCATATTTAATCTTAATTTTCAAACAGGTATGTTGAACTGCTGAAGGAAGTGAAACCCAAACTGCAATGGGATGAAAACACTGGAGAACATTTCTTCAATTATAAAAGGTTAAACACTCGTATAGAAACGTTCTCAAAGCTTGTAATCTGATTAAACACAATACGGTGCTAAGTATACAATTCTGATTGTCAAAAAATGCTTATTATTGTTATGATTCACATTTTGGTTGCAATAAAATAAAACATTTAGATAATATTACAGAACAAGTCTTTCTTTTGTTTCAGGAATAACGGATTGAAGCATGTAGTTTACTATCCCACTTTAAAGGTAACTGTGATAATAGTGCCATAATATTACTGAATATCAAAGTGAATTGTGGGTATTATTCAGTTCTGGCTCTTTTTCTCCTCTAGTTTCTCCAGCTTCGTATCGCTTTGGCAACTGAACTGGGAACAGGAATTTCCATGTGGGAATTGGGACAAGGACTGGACTATTTCTATGAGCTTTTGTGACCTGTGATCTGACTTACATCTGTTCGATCTACTTCTAAATAATAAAGTGTAATTTATCAAAACACTTCATGATATTTATGACAATACTGTTGCTGAGCATGCCAATAAAATTATTTTTTAATTATCAAGTGCATTCTTAACAGAGCAGCAGCATTTTAATGCAATTTATTTTATTCAGGAATACAATTTTTATTTATTCATTGGTACATTTTTCATACTGCATTGTTTGTAATACTGCACATTACAGCAGTTAAAAAGATAAAGTAAAAGTAAAGTTCATTCTTGATTCGTGCTTCGTCTTCACACATCATAGTAGATCTGCATACGGATATGAAAAACCACAGTATTTCCTGTGTTAAACTCCCCATCTTACACTTTAAAGGAATGTTGAAAAAAGTCGAGCTTTACCAACAACACACTCAATAAACAAAGAAAATAATTAATAATCACGTTTACACTGATAACGGCTGGTACATTTAAAAGCTGAAATGTGGAGCTTTTTAGTATAATGTTCCAGGCTGGAAAAAAAGTTATTTAAAATGAAGCCTTTTAATACAGTGTAATGCTTTGATATCCATTTACAGAACATGTTTAAATCTATAAATCATCTTTTCAAATTAAACATTCATATTTTGTAGACAAAATGTAAATTGAATTTTAAGTCAGAAATTTCTATACTTTGGTGTGAGAAATGCATTTGGAGTGAAGAATGTTTGTGGAGACATGTAAACACATCTGGTTGAGATTTCGTGAAGTTGGCTCTTGTGAATTCGTTCTCTTCTGAACAGCTGGAGCGTTTATCTGCTGTTGCACAGAAGAATCAGGTTGTTGACGGCCGCTGATGTGGACTGCATGTTCTGCCCAGTCACAAGATGGCGGTCCAGAACCACATGAACGGCGTCCTCGATGCTCGCTGTGAGGGACAGAATTAATTTATGCTTCACATAAACACCAGTAGCATTTGGTATGAGGGATAGAGTACACCCAAAATGCTATTCTGTCGTCATCATCTTCTAGGCAATGGAGCTGGGTGGATTTTAATCCCGTTTTCTAAGCAGTTTTTTAAACTGTTTTCAGTTTATGCCTTAACAAAACGTCACTAAATATTATGTGTAGCGTGCCTCGAATCCATAGACTATAAAAAAAGCTCGAATCCAATAAATAGCAACCTTGTTACATACTATTTTATTATGAAATTCCATATTATGAAGTTGTGGCGCTCGTAATGTGACGTCATGTGACAGATCGCTGTAGCGCCTCAGTTCAAGCGAGACGTCACGTGAAATGAAAAAAAGTTACTTTTTTTACAGTAAATGGGAATGATCCTCTTCACTACAAGTTACAACACAAAATAAACATGAAACATCAGAAGGTATGTTGAAAACGACAGTACAAATTTATCATGACTCATAATCGATAAATGTGTTTCAACCATGAAAAGACGCCAATAAAACAGTAAATAATTGTCAAACAACATTTACCTCATAAGAGCCATTCAATGTCCATTAACTCGTTATTAAACTAGAAAAAATAAGTCTAGAAAGGAACATTTTGATAAACATATGCATTACATTTTTTTTAAAATCTGCATATTTTTAAAATCTGCATGACATGTTAACTTAACCAGTTTATCAATAGTTTGAATAAATACGTCATGAAAACAAATTATTAGCAAACAAAAATGTTGGTTTAAAAAAAAAAACGCTAACAATATAAATAAAAGTATATTATTATAAAGCTATTGTTATAAAAACGGCCTTATGTGTTAATTTCTAACCTTCAGCATTAATGTACCAACTGAGAGAGAAAAAATATTCCTTGATAAAAAAATACATACACTGCACTTGATATATTTCCAAATATCGAATCAAGATAATAATCGAATCAAATTGCCAAGTTTGTGAATTAAAATCGAATCTTGAGATTTGTGTCCCATCCTAATTATTAACAACTTAAATTTGAGGTGTCCCTCACACAAAGCTATCAGAAGACTTGAAATACAGCAATATAGTAGATGACTTTTATGGTAAAAGTAAGTCAAACAGGTTTGGAATGACATGAATTTTCCCTTTAATAGATTTAAAGAAACCCCACCTGTGTAAGATCCACCACTGTCTTTGATAAAATCCTCCACAATAAGCGGCAGGTTGGCAAATTCTGGAGAACGTACCAGCTCAAACACAGATGGCTGTAAAAAAACATCACATTGCATGAGCTATTCCTTCATAAATCCACAGTTTGTTGATTCACATGACATTATCCCTCACCCCAGTCATGCTGTATCCACTGAATATCCACTTGTGTTCCTCTGTAGCGCAGCAGAGAGCAGCTACACCCTGTCCCACAGCACACACAGGCTCTGCAATCACACAGACGTCAACTAAACCCATCTCACAACTCTTGAGTATTGGAGATGCAAAGAGACTCACTTTGCTGAGAAATGAAGTGGGACAGGATTCGTGCGAGGGACCCGCTGTGGGCGAGATCATTCAGGGCTCCCGGACAGTCGGGAATCAACAGCGCCTGATATCGGGCACCTGAAACATAACACGCATCCTGGTTATTAGAAATGCACTTGTGCACTCAATAAAATAAAATAAAAATCAGATTTCAGACCATCAATAGACTCGAGTTTGGCCGGGCTAGCGTAGGGTTTGACGCTGAACTCTTGCACCCATCGGGCTGTGCTGTCATCCACGCCTGCAAAGTCGATGGTCTTCCCCTGTGAGACAAAAGTGTGACATCCAGCAAACTGAGGCTTATGTGGATGAATAAACAGTCATTTGTAGATGATGCAGTGTGTGTGTGTGTGTGTGTGTGTGTGTGTGTGTGTGTGTGTGTGTGTGTGTGTGTGTGTGTGTGTGTGTGTGTGTGTGTGTGTGTGTGTGTGTGTGTGTGTGTGTGTGTGTGTGTGTGTGTGTTTTCCTCACGCCAGGTGTCGCTGTCTGCACGTTAAACACTGAACTGCACAAATTGAAACACTGATTGAACGATCGAGCTGAAACTCCTGCAGGGAAAACAAAAGTTTAACGCTTTACATTCATAATAAACAGAAAACTTTATCAGTTGAAATTGAAAAGTACAATGATATTACCATCTGTTTTTTTTTCACTGGATTTTTAAGACTTTTTGATTGAATTAAATTAGAATAGACTATTTGAAATAAACAATGTCCATAATACTAGGGCCAAAATAAAATAAAATAAATAGACAAAAATAAAATACGCATTTAAAATGATTCAATAACACAAACAAGAAACCGTCATCAAATGTATTTAAATAGCATGTAAATTATATATTCTCGGGAAACGCTTGTGGCATTTCAGTAACTGTACACAAACTATGCACGTTATCGTTCATTTGAAGTGATGTTTTGAGTCTCACCTGCAGATGCAGAACTGGCCACTATCAGACATGTAGGTTTAGATGTCATCATAGACGTTTTTTATCGCCTAATTCAGTTTTCTCTGTTTTTAGAGATTGACCATTAACCAGCGATAGTGGCAATACTAACATCAACGATTAACCTACTAAATACATGTATTCAAATGTAATAAATCCATTGAAATTACAATAAAAACTGAAACTAGATCATTTGATCAGCTGCTTGTTTTGATGGGTCCGTTGGTATTAAAGTTCCGGGTAAAACAGTTACTGGGTAAGTAGTTCCGACATGCACATTTTACGTCATTATTATTATTATTTTATTAATTATACAGAAAATCTACAAACACAGTGAACAGCTTAAATATTACTGCCAGCGTATGCAAATAAATTAACTTGAATGTTTTATTAATAGAACAAATGTTACACACAAAGCATTTAGAAATTCATGTCATTTCAAGATTTCTGTAATCTTCTAATAAAGAATTGCTGGAATTGTGCCAATAATTACTTCTGTAACTGGAAAGTATGTTTTATAATAATGGAAGGCATGTGTCGTCAGAAACAAAACAATCGTTATTATTCCACTGATTTATTTGTACTGCATAATTCAAACTTTTAACAAACATTCCATCAATAATCTTTGCTTTAAACAAGACGATGTAAAGTTTCCTTTCCAGAACGACTGTCCTGCAGCCAAGACATATTGCCCCGCCATCATATTCATGACACACAACACATTAAAACCACACAGTAACAGACAGCAATGAACACAGCGGGAAGGCTTATTTGGTGTTGGTGGGAATAAAAGTCTTTCTCTCAGTATATTTCTTCTTTCAAACTTCGATACAGGCAGCAGGTAAAAATCATCCCTACAATCTGGAACAAACAGAGAAGGTCAAAGGTCAAAAAAAGGACACAAAAAGTATAAATATTAGTAAAAATATTTGCTAGATTTATATTAGAGTTGTTCACCTGAATAAATGCAATCCCAAGACCCACTGAGCCCAAAATCAGCAGATGTTGAAGAATAAACTCCTCTAGTTTGGATATACATCCACCCTGAGAGACATAAAAAAGGGAGAGATCTCAGCAGGGTATCAAAATGTCGTCAGATTTGCAAACATACCAAAGTCTGAGATGAAAAAAACCTCAAGAGATTTAATTTTGGTCTCATATTGATCTCAATATGAAGTAAAAACATTTGCTACAAAATATTTAGCAAAGTATGCAATGAAAAGTCAGAGATCTCAATGTGAACTCAAACATTTCTCATCAAATTCATTCAAATCCAAATTATTATGGAGAACATTACAAAGAGGCAAAGTTGATACTCAAATGAAACATAATTGAGAACTACATAAGCAATAAAAAAAGCAATAAAATTGTAAAGTCAGTTCTGTCATGACAACCCTTGGAGTGTTTGGCATTTGCTGCTACTGTTATTTATTTCTGCTACTGTTATTATTGCTGCTGCTGTTGGTTATTATTGCTGCTGCTGTTGGTTATTATTGCTATTGGTTATTATTGCTGCTGTGGTTGTTGGTTATTTATTGCTGCTGCTGTTGGTTATTATTGCTGCTGCTGTTGGTTATTATTGCTATTGCTGTTGGTTATTGCTGCTGCTGTTGGTTATTATTGCTGCTGCTGTTGGTTATTATTGCTATTGGTTATTATTGCTGCTGTGGTTGTTGGTTATTTATTGCTGCTGCTGTTGGTTATTATTGCTGCTGCTGTTGGTTATTATTGCTATTGCTGTTGGTTATTGCTGCTGCTGTTGGTTATTATTGCTGCTGCTGTTGGTTATTATTGCTATTGGTTATTATTGCTGCTGTGGTTGTTGGTTATTTATTGCTGCTGCTGTTGGTTATTATTGCTGCTGCTGTTGGTTATTATTGCTATTGCTGTTGGTTATTGCTGCTGCTGTTGGTTATTATTGCTATTGGTTATTATTGCTGCTGTGGTTGTTGGTTATTTATTGCTGCTGCTGTTGGTTATTGCTGCTGCTGTTGGTTATTATTGCAGCTGCGGTTGGTTATTGCTGTTGCTGTTGGTTATTGCTGCTGCTGTTGGTTATTATTGCAGCTGCGGTTGGTTATTGCTGTTGCTGTTGGTTATTGCTGTTGCTGTTGGTTATTGCTGCTGCTGTTGGTTATCGCTGCTGCTGGTGTTATTGCTGCTGTTGTTGGTTATTATTGCTGCTGCTGTTGGTTATTATTGCTATTGGTTATTATTGCTGCTGTGGTTGTTGGTTATTTATTGCTGCTGCTGTTGGTTATTATTGCTGCTGCTGTTGGTTATTATTGCTATTGCTGTTGGTTATTGCTGCTGCTGTTGGTTATTATTGCTGCTGCTGTTGGTTATTATTGCTATTGGTTATTATTGCTGCTGTGGTTGTTGGTTATTTATTGCTGCTGCTGTTGGTTATTATTGCTGCTGCTGTTGGTTATTATTGCTGCTGCTGTTGGTTATTATTGCTATTGCTGTTGGTTATTGCTGCTGCTGTTGGTTATTATTGCTGCTGCTGTTGGTTATTATTGCTATTGGTTATTATTGCTGCTGTGGTTGTTGGTTATTTATTGCTGCTGCTGTTGGTTATTATTGCTGCTGCTGTTGGTTATTATTGCTATTGCTGTTGGTTATTGCTGCTGCTGTTGGTTATTATTGCTGCTGCTGTTGGTTATTATTGCTATTGGTTATTATTGCTGCTGTGGTTGTTGGTTATTTATTGCTGCTGCTGTTGGTTATTATTGCTGCTGCTGTTGGTTATTATTGCTATTGCTGTTGGTTATTGCTGCTGCTGTTGGTTATTATTGCTATTGGTTATTATTGCTGCTGTGGTTGTTGGTTATTTATTGCTGCTGCTGTTGGTTATTGCTGCTGCTGTTGGTTATTATTGCAGCTGCGGTTGGTTATTGCTGTTGCTGTTGGTTATTGCTGCTGCTGTTGGTTATTATTGCAGCTGCGGTTGGTTATTGCTGTTGCTGTTGGTTATTGCTGTTGCTGTTGGTTATTGCTGCTGCTGTTGGTTATCGCTGCTGCTGGTGTTATTGCTGCTGTTGTTGGTTATTGCTGCTGCTGGTGTTATTGCTGCTGCTGATGTTATTGCAGCTGCTGTTGGTTATTGCTGTTGCTGTTGGTTATTGCTGCTGTTGGTGTTATTGCTGTTGGTTATTATTGCTGCTGCTGTTGGTTATTATTGCAGCTGCTGTTGCTTGTTGCTGCTGCTGCTGCTGTTGGTTATGTTGTTATCGCTGCTGCTGTTGGTTATTGCTGTGCTGCTGCTGCTGTTGGTTATTGCTGCTGCTGCTGCTGCTGCTGTTGGTTATTGCTGCTGCGCTGCTGCTGCTCGCTGTGTGGTTATTGCTGCTGCTGCTGCTGCTGCTGTTATTGCTGCTGGTTATTATTTCTGCTGCTGTTGGTTATTGCTGCTGCTGCTGCTGCTGGTTATTTATGCTGCTGCTGTTGGTTATTATTGCTATTGCTGTTGGTTATTTCTTCTGCTGGTTTTATTGCTGCTGCTGTTGCTGCTGTTATTACTGCTGTTGTTATTATTGCTGCTGCTGCTGCTGCTGTTGGTTATTATTGCTATTGCTGTTGGTTATTGCTGTTGCTGTTGGTTATTATTGCTATTGCTGTTGGTTATTGCTATTGCCGTTGGTGATTGCTGCTTCTGTTGGTTATTATTGCTATTGCTGTTGGTTATTGCTGCTGCTGGTGTTATTATTGCTGCTGTTGTTATTGCTGCAGCTGTTGGTTATTGCTGCTGCTGTTGGTTATTATTGCTATTGCTGTTGGTTATTGCTACTGCTGTTGATTATTGCTGCTGGTGTTGGTTATTATTGCTGTTGTCGTTTATTGCTGCTGTTGGTGTTGGTTATTGCTGCTTTTATTGCTGTTACTGCTGTTATTGCTGCTTCTGTTGGTTATTGTGGTTATTGTGGTTATTGTCTCGTCCTTCGGATGAGACGTTAAACCGAGGTCCTGACTCTCTGTGGTCACAAAAAATCCCAGGATGTCCTTCGATAAAGAGTAGGGGTGTAACCCCGGCATCCTGGCCAAATTTGCCCCTTGGCCTCTGTCCATCATGGCCTCCTAATCATCCCCATATACTGATTGGCTTCATCACTGTCTCCTCTCCACCAGTAAGCTGGTGTGTGGTGAGCGTTCTGGCGCAATATGGCTGCCGTCGCATCATCCAGGTGGATGCTGCACATTGGTGGTGGTTGAGGAGATTCCCCCCTTCTATGTAAAGCGCTTTGAGTGTCCAGAAAAGCGCTATATAAATGTAATGAATTATTATTATTATTATTATTATTATTGCTGCCACAGAGCAGGTACAGGATTTGCTACTGCCAATACATACACAACACACTAATGTGAGGAAGTAAGACATGCTGCTGCTGTACAATATAGCATACATGAATTACCCATAGCAGATACAGGTGGAGCTGGGGAAGATGGAGGGTTTCTGAAAGCGTGCTGTAACTGCTACAGCAAACTCTGACCAGTATTTGTAAGTTAAGCAGTGAGCTCAATGGCTACTGATACAGCATGAACCAATCAGCTGTGCCCCATAGAGAATGATGTGATTCAAGCAGAGTGAGTTAAGGACCAATCAGCCTGCGCTATCTAGATTTTCATGACAGAACTTTCTATTTATCTCAATGTACCTCTACTTTGTAGATGTTGGATGGGTGGTCTCTGAGTCCACAGCGGTCTGTGGGGGTCTTACAGCAGCTGTCGGGCACCAGGCGTCTGTCAGCACCAGGCGTCTGTATCCAGGCCCCGTCCCTCCAGTCCGCTGAGCTGTTACTGCCACAACACTTCAGCTGCATCGTAAAACAGATGGAGAGGGAGGGGGCACGGGAACAAGAAAAGAGTTCATTCTTCTTGTGACCGTGGATCGTTTTCACATGGGCTTGTGGTGTCTGATGCTATGATGCATAAACTCACATGCTCAGAGACTGAGAAATTGTGTATAAAAGCCTTCATTGTCATGATATTGTAAGACTATAAAGTTCAAAGCTGTTTAAAAGAGTTCGTAGCATTATTATAGTCACAGACATTTTACTTCAGGAAACTGACTGTTGCACTCTGGGTGCTCTGGGTGATTGCTGGGGTCTAGTCGGACGGATAGATGGACAGACCGATAGATGACTGTCTTACGTCTTGCTGGAGTCTGTCGATGGCTCTAGTGATGTGATCTTGATCAGGCTGCTGGTAGTTTTCCACCATCCTCTCTTTCAGATCGGCTCTCAGCTCAGCGTTCAGCTGCAATCACAGAGAAATCCATCAGACCACAAGATATATCTATAAAGTGTCCTCTATATAGCAAAGTCTGTTTTCATAGATTCATAAGTAAAGTCCCATGTACTAAAGAAATCAAAATCATCCAAAATGAAAATTCTGTAATTATTTACTCGTCCTCATGTCATTCCAAACTTCATGTTATTATTTTCCGGAATAATGTTAACACAGACACGGAAAAAATAACAGCATACTTGTTTGGAATGACATGAGGATGAGTGTCATTTAAATGTTTATTAATGAACTATTGAAGTAAAAATCAAACTAACTTCAGCTATAAATGAGTAACTTTTTTTTTTTTTTTTGTCTATGTAATTGTTTACCTGGTAGCAGAGAGGAAAACACTGGAGCAAGAGGAGGAAAAGGAGGAAGAAGACAAAGGGTTTTATAAAGATGGAAAAAGAGAAAAGTGGATGGAGAGCATGCAAACATACAACACTCGACATGTGTATGTGGGTTTAATGTAAATCTGAGGAAAATGTGGATTTCATGGCATATTACATTCCTATGATATTCATGGCAATATTACAACCATGTTTATCAACTTGTTATTCGCATGCATTTGCATACATTAAGATGTTGCTGAAAAACGGAGCATAAAAGTGAACAGAATGAGAGACAATTCACCCAAATTGAATGAATAGAAATATAGCATTTATTCCTCATCCTAAATGTGAGTTTACCTCCTGATAATAGACGTAGGCCAAAATTCCAGCTGTGATCTCCAATAGGAAGATTATCAACAACAGGACACAAAACTGTAGGGACAAAAAGGGACAGATGTTTCAAAAATAAACATTTGGATGAATACCAGAGCCCAGTTTAGTCTGGATCAGAATTATCTGGATTTGGAAATCCCAGGTTTTTATCCAGGATCAGGTAATCCATCTTGCTTTTGCGCTTTAAAGCAAATTTGCATTGGATCACCCTGATCCAGATACACACCTTTTCAGGTGACCAAATCTGGAAATCCCCGTAGTGTTCACACGAGAAACTTTGTTTTCGCTCGCAAAGACCATCTTTTATGATTGTGCCGATGAAGTTTACAAACAGTGATCAAAAACCCTTTAAATTAAAGGTTTGATATTCACAGCTGATTGTGGATTATTTTATGGCATTTTTACTTTACTGTAGGCTACCGAAAAGCTTAACTTAACTGAAGACTACTTCTAATGTATTACTTGAACAGTTAACTAATCAAGAGAAAAATAAAAAAGAATGTGTGTGTATTACATGACACAATTTTTTTTTACCAGTTGTTTTAAAGTTTTATTACATTTTTGTTCCTGAAATCCAACCTTCTGCTGGGATCAGGATAATAATATTTTTTTGGATCAAAGTTATCCCGATCTTACTAAACAGTTTTGAACACACTGATGATTTGATCCTAATAAAACCAAGATTGGATTTTGAGCTCTAATCCGATTTCAGGATTTTTTTTTAACACATTTTCAAGATTACTTTTGAACAACTCAACCCAGGTTGGGTTTGAGGGGGAGTAAATAATAACAGAATTTAAATATGTGCATGATTGTTCTTTCAAGAACCTCGTCCATCAGCTGTTGAAAAAGTGAAGAAAAGGCATCTGAGGAATTTTGCGTAGCTGATAACGGTCAAAAGCACTATTTTTTTTTCTCAGCCTGTTTTTGTTCTGTTTCCTCTCTGTTTTCTGTCCTTCCCCAGCCTACCACTCTCATTTCATTCCTCTATTCTGGATTCACTCCTGCTCATTCCTCTATACCCCCCCTCTCTCTCTCTCTCTCTCTGATGCCCATCATTCCTCAGCTGTGACTCAGTTTCTAAGTCTGACCTCTTAAAGACACACATGTCTTTATTTAAATCGGCAGCTTATATGTGACACATATAAGGACGATCAAACTAATTTAGAAAGTTAGTACACACTTTTGTGTGACTGCTTGTTTCCAGAATAATTCCTGGCCTCTGTGTGCAGGAATCTACACGGTCTAAATCTGCCTACTATAATCCGATGTTTACATTACTCAAAATATTTCACCCAAAGTAAAGTCTGGCGGAGGTTTTTGAGCTGAATCATATCACAGGCTAAACAGAGATGATTCAGCTAAAAGTTTCCAGAAGTTTTATAGGGTGAAGCCCTACAAGCATCCTTTCTATAAAATGGCTTTTTTTGGTTGTGTTTCTTAAGACAAGCAACACTATTATCAGACTTTAGTTGTGTCCCATATGACGCATATGCACTTATACACTGTACTCGTGCACTATGAAGTGTCCAATATTCCACACTTCGTTTCTGGTGCTGCTTGCGTCAATTATTTTTTTGGGTTACACTTTATTTTAAGGTGACGTAGTTACATTGTACTTACTCAAATAAGTACTGGGTGATAATTAACAACATGCAGAGTTACGATTATGGTTAGGGTTTGGTTAGGGTTATTTAACTGTTATTACTATAGTAAGTACGTGTAGTAACATGTCACCTTAAAATAAAAGGTTCCCTTTTGTAATGAAATGAATATACTCTTTTTTTAGTTTGATAATTAGTTTTTATTTTATGGTACTAAATTATATTTATGGAAGAGTTATGATCCATTTATTACCTGTTTTTGATCATGGATCTGAAAATTAAATATCTAAAACTGCCGTAAAGCTAGAATGCTTTGGAGCCTTAATTTTGGTCGATTTTAAAGAAGACACTTTGCAGATTATTGCTGAAGTGAAAAAAGTTCAACTAAAACCAGTTATAGAAGTTTATTATTATGAAAAAAGCATTAAACTACTTTTGTCACATTTCTATGAAAAATGTATTTTTCAAAACACGATTAAACTGAGAAAATCAAAGCCATAAATCTAAACCAGTTGTGTTCCAAATTTAAAGTTTATATCTCAAAAAATTAGCTTTCAGTAATATTTTGTTTGGGCGCAGTACCAAACGCTTCCACTAGAAAAAATGTCAAATATTTTGGTCAAAATATGACCGAACAGCACCAGAGGGTTAAAGGTGAACTAAGTAACTTTTTTACCTTAACCGAACAGCTTTGGAGTCATTGTAATGTTTATATTACTGATTTCGTGTTGAATGGTGCCCCCCCCCCCCCCCCAAACCCCCCCCCCCCCCCCCCCCCACCCCCGGCGCAGTAAACATGTAGTGTTCGAGGCGCACATACAATACAGACTGCCGACAGTTATACAGGGCGCGCGCAGCTCTTAAAGGGGCCACACCTTATTTCCACTCGTTACAGCTTTCATCGTACTGAACAGGTACCGGTGTACAGGGGGAGGGGATCAGGCCGTGAGTGCAGAGACATCTCTATGTGCGTGATTACAAGTATCCCACAGCGACTCTAGGTGTCACTGTTTGACAAAAACGAAAATCCTGCATAGTCATTCGGTGGCTCTGAATTGTCAAAACACCATTCAAAATACTTGCTACGGATGCAAAACGCAGAAAATCGAACCCAATCCGAATTTCTTTATGACAGATGAAAGTTTCGGAGGCAGTGTGTTAGCAACGAGACACAACGATAAACCATATTTATTTTTTTAACGTGCCAAAATTTCGTACAAGAATTTCGGACTGGGAAACGCACCTTTAGGGTTAGTTAACGGAACAAACCACTAATTATACATATTAAACTTTCACACGTAACTCATCCTGCACTTATAAGCGAATCTTCGAATCGTGGAGGTGACTTGTGGACAAATGTGTCTGCTGTCAGTGATTGCGTTACCCATGATGCTCTCTCACCACTAAAAGAAGAGCTCTTTGTTCCCTGATGGTGGCGCAGCATCCCAGTATCCCGGTGAACATGACGACGGCACCCGCACCAATCAGGATGAAGGCAGCGATCATGTAGGAGCTGGAGGACAGAAGGCTGATGTAGTCGCTTTTATCTACTAGAGTCCATATTCCCACTGCCATCACAGCGCCACCTGCCACCTGGGAGGACATGTACAGTTATCTGCAGTAAATCTGGCCTATTTTCACAGTCAGATGTTATTTATTTCTACTTTTTAATTTTTGTACTTGGAAAGAATAAAGAAGAAGAAGCATAAACCAGTTTATGGTGGTTTTAGCCATTTTTCTGATTTGATCAAATAATGATTTATATAATAATATAAATATATATATATATATATATATATTTGATAATAATAATGATCAGAACATAACTCATAAACTCGAAAAGCATAAACTCACCCAGAAGAGAAGATTGAAGATGAACAGAATGTATTTAAGGCATATTGTCCCACAGCTATTGTTTTTTTCCTCTGCTTCTGCCATCCTGAAACAGTAAGAGATTTCACTAACGCTTTCAACTTGATGACGGGTCTGAGAAAAAGCATGAGTTCAGCTTAACATCCCCCGGTCTTTATCTCCTGGACAGGACTGACCCTTCCTTTACACACAACATTAAATTACATGATAGCACTGACATTTGTGAGACAGAGTTATGGTTATTGGGTGAAGAACACATTCAGGGCATGTTTCATCCCAAAATTATATGAAAGAAATAAGAAATTATCATTTGATTAATAAAAATGAAGCAAAAAACACTTAATGATTTTCATTATTTACTATAATTCACTAAAAGAAACTGAAAAGAAAATTCACACGAGTTAAATATGTATATCCACTACAGTAAAAGTCTCTTCTGCTCACCACGGCTGCATTTATTTGATAACAAGCACAGTAAAATTGATAGTACAATTTAAAATAACTGTTTTCTAGTTGAGTACATATTCATATAATTTATTCCTGTGGTCATACATTATCAGCATCATTACTCCAGTCTTCAGTGTCCTTCAGAAATCATTCTAATATGATGATTTGCTGCTGTATTTTTATTATTATTATTATTAAAAATAATTTATGGTTATTATCAATGTTGCATAATATTACTGTGGAAACCATGATCCTTTTTTCTTCTTCAGAATTCTTTGATGAATAGAAAGTTCAAAAGAACAGCATTTATTTTAAATAAAAAAGATTTGTAACATAAATATATATAAATGTCTTTACTGTAACTTTTGATCAATTTTGAATATTTAAAACGATTTTCTATAAGCAATTTTGCAAAATATACAAAACTGTATTTTTACTTTATTAGTGTAATCATATGACATTGAATAAGTAGAAAATTATTGATAGTTTCTGAATACTTTCTCCATGGAGGAGTAACTAAATGTGTGCAGTAAAGTTCAGAGGAAACTCTGGGTGTGTGTCCGGGCCTGTGTCCAGGAAACTACAGTGACTCACAGAGAGAGAGAAACTTTTACTACGGTAACCTCACCCAGAGACAGTGTGAGTAACACAGACACGTCTCCCGTCTGGGACACAGACGCCACTCGTCCTCACACGAGGCTTGTTGTTACACCTGCCTGTTTATGACATGCTGACAGTAAATAAATAGTGAATAATATTTAAACGATTATTTTATTTAGGTAATGAGGTGTTTTCGCTGATCCCTTTGCAATTGATCCATAAGTGCTAAAAAAAAATGTATTGTTTTAAACTAACATTTTTTAAATTTCAATATTTTCTTCCATGCTTAAACCTACAGTATATGTTATTTTTTAACTTTTTCACTTAATGATATATATATATATATATATATATATATATATATATATATATATATATATATATATATATATATATATATATATATATATATATATATATATTAAATGTTTAAACCTAAATATAATATAGCTACTAAATTATTTTATAAATTTGTTTTGGGCAGCCACATTATTTTTAAATTTTCATTTTTTTTATTTTATTTTATTTATTAGTGTGCTTAAACATGTAGTATTATATGATATTTTTAAATTTGTTTTGGCCAGCCAAATAATAATAATTAAAGTGTATTCAGTTTATAAGGTTTTTATGATTTTTTTTTTTTTTTTTTTTTGCTGATCCCTTTGTAACATCCATAATTGCTAAAAAAAAAAAAAAAAAATTATAATAATAATAATTTTTTTTTTTTTAATTACCCAGTACAATATAATATGGTAGCCAAATGTGTCTGAATAGATAGTCTGGTCATATGAATTATTTATTAGGAGTTGAGTATTTTTCAAAGCATCATCTGAGTCTCATACTGAATTGTGTTTATGACTCTGGTTCATTTTAAATCTGTCACACCTCACCATCTGAAGAATCTGAGGAATTTATTTACAGATCCTGTTACCTGCAACTGAAGGTGTATCATAATACGTACAAGAATATAATTATAAAGTGCATCTTTAAGTTTAACAATCATTATTTTTAAGTTTCTAAAGCTTTTATAGAAAAGCAAAAGTCTTCAATAGTACAATGTCGAATAACAGTACAATAGCCTACTTAGGTTAATATTTCAGTTACAGAATATATATATATATAACTCATAAATCACGTCATAATACAAATACTTCCCATTTATGACCAGCTAACGTAAGATTTCAGAAGAATAATAACAGTACTCGTGTTTATAATAACGCACTCACCTGAAGGACGTGTTTAAATCACTCTCCCTTCTTTAGATCTTGATTTTAAAACTATGTTTGAGAGTCCGCTTTTACTCCAGGGGCCTGTACCATGAAGCCGGTTTAGGTGGCTAGCCAGCTATGTTTCAGCTTAGTTTCCGCCAACCCTGGGTTTTAGGTACTATGAAAGTAGCTCGGCTTTAATCGGTGTTCGTTGCCATGGTATCTTACGCTGCACGGCTAACCTGCTCCGGGGCAGGTTAAGTTCTGGATTCGAGATCTCAGACTGAAGTTTGACCAATCAGCTGTGAGCAAAGAAACATATAGGTGACGTAACTAATTCCCAGTGTTGGTTGCAATTGCTTTACATTTTCTTTCAAATCCTGTGGACATCTCAGCGCAAACTGTAAGACGAGCACATCGTAGAGAAAGAGTTTTTAGCCGGACAAAATCCCCTTGCCTTTCCTGATAGTTAGGCTACTTGTATCAAAGATACAGATTTTCTGCGGAAGGAATATCTTATCTTTGCGAACTTATTGAGCCGCTCATAAATAATTTAACACGTCGAATTCATGCTCTTACTGTACCAGAAATGGTATTGCGTTGCGGTTTTTTTGCAAGTGCTTGCATACTTGTCAAGTCAAGTCAAGTCAAATATATTTATATAGCGCTTTTCACAATACAGATTGTATCAAAGCTGCTTTACAGTATCAATCAAAACAACTCAACAATGTTTGTTTATTACTGGACATCCAAAAAGGACATCCAGTTTGCACGCAATCGCAACACGCAAACATACTTGCGGTGATGAATCTAGGAGAAAACACGGTTTGTCGAACCATTCGCAAGGTGGTCCTCGCTCTGCAGGAGTACATTAATAGTTTAATAGTGTTCATTTATTGACCATGTCCATAAGAGAGGCTTTTTTATAAAATTGTCGGTTATTGATAGGGTGACATCACGTTTTTTTTTTTCTTTCAAAAAGCAAATTTCACAAATGTACTATACAATACAGTAGGCCTACTTGTTAAGCATTATTTTAATATTTTTTTATTCGGTTAATCTTATGATAGGATTCCCTATAGAGTCATTGAAGCAATATCCTGCACACATGTTGCAATCTCCACTTCTCTAGGAGAACATGATTAATGATTAATTATATTAATAGAAAGTCCTTTCACAGCCTTAATGTTCAGGTAGAGATTATGTGAACATGTGAAATTATTATTTTCTGTGAGATGAATCTTTAAATTAATAGTAAAATTAACAGATAACAATCTACTTTCCGTGAGTATGTTGTGTCAGCGCTTTGAGGAAAGCTAGTTAAATTTGGTACAGTACAAAACACTGTTAATTTGAATTGGGACAGCAAAACCTACACAATAACCCCCTATCATGACCCTCATGTGTCAGTAAAACCATAGTCAAAATTAGAGATGATCTTTGGCATCCTAAAGGCACGTTTCAACTGTCTTCGGCGCTTAAGAGTCACCAGAGTGGGCATCACAGATAGTGTCTGCATGTGCCATTCTGCACAATGTAGCCACCATAGAAAGGAGCCAGAACCACCACAGAAAGCTTCTCCCCGATGAAACTGACCCGAACACACTTGACCACCCAGCTGGTGCAAATGTAGTTGCAATCACCATACAATATTACACTTAATAAAAGCACATTGGAACTGCAGATAGGTCTCAAACTGTTTTATTGGTTTTGTGGGATGGGGGAGAGAGAAAGAAAGCAATAGAAAGTTGCATTAATAAATATTCATGCTAAAGTGTTACTTGGTTTAATAAGTTCACTGAGATCAGTTTAATCTAGCTGTTGCATTTATTTTTTAAATGTGGAGCCTCCTCAGCTCACAGTCAGGCTCATTTAGTGTGCAGTCTAGCTCTATAGGCTCCTTTAGTGTGCAGTCTAGCTCTATAGGCTCCTTTAGTGTGCAGTCTAGCTCTATAGGCTCCTTTAATGTGCAGTCTAGCTCTATAGGCTCATTTAGTGTGCAGTCTAGCTCTATAGGCTCCTTTAGTGTGCAGTCTAGCTCTATAGACTCCTTTAGTGTGCAGTCTAGCTCTATAGGCTCCTTTAGTGTGCAGTCTAGCTCTATAGGCTCATTTAGTGTGCAGTCTAGCTCTATAGACTCCTTTAGTGTGCAGTCTAGCTCCATAGGCTCCTTTAGTGTGCAGTCTAGCTCTATAGACTCCTTTAGTGTGCAGTCTAGCTCTATAGGCTCCTTTAGTGTGCAGTCTAGCTCTATAGACTCCTTTAGTGTGCAGTCTAGCTCCATAGGCTCCTTTAGTGTGCAGTCTAGCTCTATAGGCTCCTTTAGTGTGCAGTCTAGCTCTATAGACTCCTTTAGTGTGCAGTCTAGCTCTATAGGCTCCTTTAGTGTGCAGTCTAGCTCTATAGACTCCTTTAGTGTGCAGTCTAGCTCTATAGACTCCTTTAGTGTGCAGTCTAGCTCTATAGGCTCCTTTAGTGTGCAGTCTAGCTCTATAGGCTCATTTAGTGTGCAGTCTAGCTCTATAGGCTCCTTTAGTGTGCAGTCTAGCTCTATAGACTCCTTTAGTGTGCAGTCTAGCTCTATAGGCTCCTTTAGTGTGCAGTCTAGCTCTATAGGCTCCTTTAGTGTGCAGTCTAGCTCTATAGACTCCTTTAGTATGCAGTCTAGCTCCATAGGCTCCTTTAGTGTGCAGTCTAGCTCTATAGACTCCTTTAGTGTGCAGTCTAGCTCCATTGGCTCCTTTAGTGTGCAGTCTAGCTCTATAGGCTCCTTTAGTGTGCAGTCTAGCTCTATAGACTCCTTTAGTGTGCAGTCTAGCTCTATAGGCTCCTTTAGTGTGCAGTCTAGCTCTATAGGCTCCTTTAGTGTGCAGTCTAGCTCTATAGGCTCCTTTAGTGTGCAGTCTAGCTCTATAGGCTCCTTTAGTGTGCAGTCTAGCTCTATAGGCTCCTTTAGTGTGCAGTCTAGCTCTATAGGCTCCTTTAGTGTGCAGTCTAGCTCTATAGACTCCTTTAGTGTGCAGTCTAGCTCCGTAGGCTCCTTTAGTGTGCAGTCTAGCTCTGTAGGCTCCTTTAGTGTGCAGTCTAGCTCTATAGGCTCCTTTAGTGTGCAGTCTAGCTCTATAGGCTCCTTTAGTGTGCAGTCTAGCTCTATAGGCTCCTTTAGTGTGCAGTCTAGCTCTATAGGCTCCTTTAGTGTGCAGTCTAGCTCTATAGGCTCCTTTAGTGTGCAGTCTAGCTCTATAGGCTCCTTTAGTGTGCAGTCTAGCTCTATAGGCTCCTTTAGTGTGCAGTCTAGCTCTATAGGCTCCTTTAGTGTGCAGTTTAGCTCTATAGGCTCCTTTAGTGTGCAGTCTAGCTCTATAGGCTCCTTTAGTGTGCAGTCTAGCTCTATAGACTCCTTTAGTGTGCAGTCTAGCTCCATAGGCTCCTTTAGTGTGCAGTCTAGCTCTATATGCTCCCTTTAGTGTGCAGTCTAGCTCTATAGGCTCATTTAGTGTGCAGTCTAGCTCTATAGGCTCCTTTAGTGTGCAGTCTAGCTCTATAGGCTCCTTTAGTGTGCAGTCTAGCTCTATAGGCTCCTTTAGTGTGCAGTCTAGCTCTATAGGCTCCTTTAGTGTGCAGTCTAGCTATGCTCCTTTTGTAAAGGGCCCTGATTGAGTCTGTTTCCACCTGAAACATAATTCCACCACAAACATGATCATTACAAGTTTTTGGGAGGCTAATCAACTCACAAAAAGGTCCTTGACAAACACCTGTAATGTATGTCAAGGGTTTTAAATCCTTACCTTGTTCACATTTTGTTTTGCATACTTGTTCACTCTTGCTCCTCCGCGGAAAGAAAGTTTTGCTCTCGCTCTATCCATATCGAACGCGATTGGTTGTTCGGTGCCAACGTCACTTTGGTATGTGCACGCGCTCAGGGAGTAATCATAGCTTAAGATCAAAGCCTGAGTTGACAGAGAAAGTTGATGAGCTGCTTCATGGTACCAATAAAGCCTGATTGCATCGGTTTGGTTTTGTCAACTCAAAACTAATCCTGTAACTCTGAGTTTGTTCAGCTACCTTCATGGTACAGGCCCCAGGTGTCCGTGTCCTTCTGTGCGTATTTGTGCACTCACTGCTCGCCTCGCGCATGCGCAGAGAGTTCACGCCACACTGCGCACTGCAGTAATACCACAACGCGCCAAGAGAGGGCGATACAGGACAAGTGACATTTATTGCTCCAGACCAGTCCCAAAAATAAGTACTTTATATATACAATATGTTCATAGAAAATTGTTAATGTACACATAATCTTTCATTGTGTGTTCCCAAAAATGTTAATATGACATTTATTGCCCATACCCACAACATAATACTAACAATTATTATACAAATACACAAATATATACAAACTCTATAAAAAAAAAAAAAGTAAAAAAAGTAACACAACCTTTTGTGTAACAGATTGCCAACTGGAGTGAGTAGTAATGTTCAAATAATCGTATCAGTGTTCCCGGTAGAGTTTTATATCATTTTACAGTTTCATTTTTTTATTTTTATTTTTTATTTTTTTTATTAAACACAATCAGAGGTGGACGAAACGTAATACGAATACGTTGTTTCATAGATTCACTGAGCGTCCAGTCATGTGACCTGATTAATATTCATGAGTCAAGTCCTCGCTCCCCCACAGCCCACACAGCAGTTTCTTGTAATTTGATGCAAAGGTTATATAATACTAAGTATAGTGTTATAAATGTACATACTTTTTAAAAACATTTTTTTTAAATGAAAAATAAAATAACTCTGCAGAATTTACGATGCTAATGACCGTAACGCGTCATCACAGTCCGTGAAAAAGGCCATGAAAGACTGAAGAATTACTCTGAGTATTGTTATTATGTTATGAAAAAGATGATAATTGTTGTTAATGTTTTTCCCAGCGTTTCTTTTCATCAAGCATTTAATAAAAAAATTAAAAATATTATAATGCGGTTATTTGCAGCAGCGCCCTCTGTTGGCAGAGATGTCCAGTCGGAGCGCAGACTCACACTGCCTGTCCTGCTGTGAGGCAAGTAACCTGAGACAAATTAAGTTAAATAATAATAATTATTTCGCTGCTTTTGCAATAAATACACAGTGATTTAATTGTATTTACTGTGTTGGAAAAATACGTCACTTGTGATCACAGAATTTGAAATAGCGCTTTAATCCAGTTTCACACCTGGTTAGGTGGTTCATGGCCTCTTCCACCTGGTGTCCACTCTTAGCACTGCATTCATAGAACTCAGCCTGGTACTGCTGTCAAACAAACAACATCAAAACTCCTCATACACACATGGACACAGGCAAGTGACCGAGAACAGTGGGAAATGATGAGCGGGATCATTCCTCACCTCTGCAAGTCTGTGGCCTTGTGCTCCAGTCACCTCTCTCCTGTCTGCGCTCGCCAGGTCTGTCTTATTGCCTAGCAACATCAGACACGCCCCCTCAGACTGCTTTTCCTGCCAGTCACACACACACACACACACAGAATGATACACTGCTAATCCCATAAACCAATCACACAGTAACACACACAGTCATCATAACCAGATTACATCACATGCTAAATACACTCTCTTTCTAATTTCACGGTAAACCTTCAATCAAAGTCACACACACTGACGTGTATGCAAAGCAGCACAAACACACCTGCTGCCGTACTGTATTATACAACCAGCCTAGGCAAATCTTACCCCAGATTCAAAACACTTTTTCTTATTTGACCTATTTGTAGATAAGTTAGCCTCACCAGAACCTGGTCCAACCAATGGCGGACCGCCGTGAATGACGTCTCATGGGTGACATCATACATAGCGATGATCCCATCCGCCCTGCGGAAATACTGCTGTGTGACGCTGTGGAACCTGATGAAGGCCACACACAGGTGTTATTATACACACACACATTTTAAAGTAAAGCTTCTTCAAGGGTTCTTTGCCGTATCTGTGCAACACAAACACAACCAGTTCATTGGCCAATCAAAAATATCCCCAGCTTTAGTCCAATGACTAAAGCCTAATGTCAAAACCCCAAATATGCCATTGTAATACCTAAAATACCTTTATACAAAAATACATTTTACAGTCACTCCATGCGTTATTTGTGGAGGTTCATTTCCGCCACATAAAAAAAATCATGCTTTGGTAAATCTTAATTATGAGATAAAAAAAGTCATAATTACGACATAATAAGTCAAATGAATACTGAATGAATTATGAATGCTGAGTAATAATTTTGACTTTTGTCATCATCATGACAGTTAAAATTATGAGAAAGTTGAAATTATGCCGCTAAGACATAATTATGAGATAAAAAGTTGACTTTTTTAACTAATAATTTTGATTTAGTATGTCATTTCTTTTAATGGCATAACTGACTTGTCATCATTTCAAATTTTCATCTCATAATTATGATCTTCAAAAGCATGATTTTTTTTCTTATGTGGTGGAAATAGGCTTCCATAAACAATTTCAAGTTGAATATTAATTATATATACTATATGGTAGAATTAATATTATATATATTAATTATGTGTATATGTCATAAACACAGTATGTTTTCACAAAAGAACTCACTGGAGCTCAATGGCAGAATATTAAATAATTCAGTACGAATATTTCAGCACAATCTCATTTATGTAAATAAATGTCAACCGTTAACGAGAGAGGTAAAATAATAACCCATGGTAGGAGTTGGTAGAGGTTCAGCCCAGAAGCCCAATCTAACTAGAAACATGTTAGGAAAACTCATTCTGCATCGTAGCTTCTTTAAATCACTCTATTGGTTCTGTAAAGCTGTTTTTGTGCCTGACCTCTCCTGTCCTGCGGTGTCCCACAGCTGCAGAGCAACTGGTGTGGAGTCAAGCATTACACTCCTGACCTGAAAATCCACTCCTGTCAATCAAACACCACATTACTTGTCAGCACATAAAAGGCATTAACATTAAGGCTCTGTTTACAGCTGGTATTAAGATGTGTTTTGGTCGATCGGATCACAAGTGGACGAGGGAGACACATTCCCGTTTACACCTGGTGTTTTAATCCGTTTCTTTTGTCCACTTTCAATCACTTCTGTCCTGATTTCTTCGAGGGGAGGGTCTATCGATCTAATGGATGAAATAAGCTCGTGTAATTTACATATGAACATGACCAACGGAAAAACACAGAGAGAATCAGCTTTAGTTTCTGCTCTGACAGACGCAAGACCAGCCGAACGCTGTGAGTGTGTGTTAGAAATCAGGAATGGTGAGAGAACATTGTGCTTGGTACATTTTTCATCTTCAAACTAAACTTGGGTCTTTAGTCAATAAAGTTTAAATCCTGTCTGGCTAGAGCTCCTCATAATGTTAGTCATTAGATCAGTCGACGGAGAGAAGACGGTCTTCTGTGGCTGTTTGAACACATTAGATCACATGAGCGTTTACACTACAATGCTAATGTGTTTTCTACTCCCTCTGGAAGTGTCGAAAGTAGACAAGCTCAAAACGTTTTAGACCCGTTTACTCCTGTATTTAGTGTCGTCCACTTGCGATCCGATCCACCAAAACGCTTCTTAATACCAGCTGTAAACAGGCCCTGAGAGAAAGCATAATTAGCATATATCTCTCACCCACAGTTGAGGCCATGTTGTTGGGGAAGTGACCGCTGCAATACTGATGGATGAACGAGCTCTTTCCCACAGAAGAGTTTCCTAAAAACACCACCTTAAACACACGCTGCGGATCACTGGCTGCTCTCTGGAGGAGGAAGAACATTTTTACTGGAAGGTCAAATGCCACATCAAGCAGATTAATATTTGATTTACTGTTAAGATCAAGAATGATTGAACTCAACATGGATTGTTGCATCTATCATGCAAATATCTCATTTGCACAGAAACACGCAGTTGTGAAATCTATTTTTACAGCAAAAACAAACGAGTACCGCAGATTTCTCTGATTGGCAGGTGGTTTCGTCTTCTCTCCGTTCAGATTTAGAGAATCTCTTTGGACTTGAATCTGTTAGCGATGTGTCTGAATCCTCTGCCTCGTCATTTGAGTTTTCCATCAGTTGCCTTTAAATAAAATTGATCAAAATTATTTAAATGCAAAAAAAAAAAAGCATAGGAATAATTAAATAACACCTTTGAGTCAGTGCTTAAAAAGCTAAATCCTGCTACAGGTGGTAATAATAATAATAATTGTTCCAGATGGTAAACTAGTGTACCTGGTTTAGTAGACCATCTTGGTCAAACTGGTCAGAGCTGTTAGAGCGTCTTGGACCAGCAACTGAGCTTTTTATGATATTGCGAACAAATGTTAAATTATTTGAATGCAGCATTGGTGAAAAACAATTGATCTTGAAAATAATTTGATGCCACTAAATTAATCAAATTAAAGGATTGCAATTTGCAATTGAAATTCTGGCACATGTAGCAAAATATTTTTGATTAATGTGCATATAGCATAGTTAGTAACTCACCTCTTTGCTGATTTCCTTGATGGGAAATAGTTTCCCAGTATGGATTCCTTCCTCGCCATAGGGTTCTTCACTTGTGCTGTCTGAGGAACAGTTGATGAGATATTAGAGAAATTTTAGCTTCCGCTTTAAATTGAGAATGTAGATTGTTTGAATGACGTGGATTATTGACTTTTACAAAATTATGCATCTTTGTCTCCCAGAGTAAAATAATTAATGCAAAACTGGGTTCAGGTGAGGTGCTTCTTTAAGTGTTTTTTTTTTTTTTTTAATATAAGAAAATGCATTATTAAACATTAGTCCATTGTTTGAAATAAGTTGGCAATGGTTGTGAAATGACAGCACTCGTGTGTATGAATGTAAATCACCCAGAATAACGACAAGAATCAAGACAAACAAACATTTTTATTGATCACCGTCACGAAGATTGACAACATATCCAGTTTGTTCAACTTTACAAAATCTGTACATTATCTACATTTTGTTCTTTTCGCGTCAATCAGAGACCAAACACATAAACGGTCATTGGACAGAACTGCTCATTTCTAAAAGAAACTACCAAACAAATCTGTACTAAATTACAAATATATATATATACACAGATTCACTCGGTCAACTTACTGAGGTAAATGCTGCACAATGGTATCGCTCTTTACAACGTCGGACACATAACGGTAATTAATATGATTATTGCTTGACTATGTTATCAAACAGCTAATAATCTGTTGCTAATGTTACACAAACTATGTTCCCGCTCCCAGTTTGCCTTCTAACAATCATCAGAAATGCCTTAAACAACTCAGAACGTCAGTGGAGAAAGGCATATAGTTTATCATAACATCGTAATATACATCATACATACATCCGCTATATCGCTAAATCTACCTGATTTTTTCATATCAACAAAAAATATACCAGGATAACCTGGCATCTCTCGAGACTCCACTGCTAGTTCGCGGTTAATGATATGCTAAAGCCGGCCGGCACGTGACCTGATTGGTTACAAGGTAGTTTGTGACGTAAGAAACAAAGAAGATTTCAAACCGCGTTTTTTTTTCACTGCAGTTTTAAGGAGAAAATACTCAGCAATGATGTTATGACTTATGATATTCACATGGTTTGTCTTAAAGCACATAAAAAAACACCACATAGACATATAAACAACATTAAAAACTTGATTTTCTTTAAGTGTTTTTTATGCTCCCTTTCTTATTTTTGGACTTCGTAAAAAAAAAAAAAAAAAATAAGAAAAAGGATCTTTAGGAATCGCACTTGCTTCCGTAACAGACCGAACAAGGAACAATCTTTCTCCAAACGTGAGCCGTTTCATTCGAGAACAGGCATCGGCTAAATTTCATATTCACAGTCTCAAATGTTCCACAAGAGGTCTTCGCTGAGGCGCATGCGCTGCAAAAAGCGTTAATCCGTACAAAGATTCCTCCGAGTCATTTGTTGCTGCTCCTCTAAGAGGCGGACGAATGGAACAAGCTTTCCCGAAAATAACACAAACAGCTGGAAAGTGAAAATATTCCAGAAGAGGAAGAGGGCTGACATCATCTGGGAACTTTCGAATTCCTGAGGGAACGTGGGCTCAAGGAAACCCGGAAAAATACATCCAGCTGAATGTATCCGTTCACATTTTAGCTGCACTGTCTGCAGGGGTGCATTCTGGGTAATGTTACATGGACTTAATACGGGTAAACAGAACGCACCCACGGCGAGAAGGCGTGAACACAGCGGCATGGTGGGTAATGGGTGGGGGACGTGAAGGGGTATTTTTGACTAACCATCTTCTGTGTCTGATGGGCATCTTTATCATCCCGAAGACGCTTGTTCATGTCTCTAAAAGAGAGAGAGAGAGTGAGAACTACAGGTAAATATTTAAAGATAAGGCTCCTACCTACAGGACTTTTACAGCCTCAGAATTTAGATAACAAATGTTATCAATAAAATGGAACCATCCTAAACCTGCATCTGTTCGTTTTGCGTTTTAATTGGTCAATTCTTATGGCCTTATCTCTTAGATAAGAACAATACACACATGCCTACACTTGAACGCTTGAATTCATCACGTTGCACACTAAAGGTGAGACCAGGTTAGTCGGGTTGGCATACCTGAGCAAGTCCAGCTGTCTCATGAGACTTTCCCGTTCCTTCTGCATGTTTCGGGACACTTTCAGGACTTCTCTGTAGTGAGAAACAGTCAGACGTGAAAAATACACTATCAGCAGGAAATAGCTACTTATGTTTGTTTGCTCACTACTTTTTATTATCACACTCTGTTTACAGCTGGTATTAAGATGCGTTTTGGTGGATCGGATCATAAGTAGACGACACTAAATACAGGAGTAAACGGGTCTAAAACGTTGAGAGCTTGTCCACTTTCAACCACTTCCAGAGTTGAAAACACATTAGACCAATTGCTTTCCTAGTGTAAACGCTCATGTGATCGAATGTGTTCAAACAGCCACAAAAGACCGTCTGCTGATCTAATGAGTAACATTATAGGAAGACTCGAGACAGACAGGATTTAAATTTTGTCAGCTGGAGACCCAGGAGGATAAAGTACAATGTTCTCTCACCATTCCTGATTTCTAACACACACTCACAGCGTCCGGCTGGTCTTGTGTCTGTCAGAGCAGAAACTAAAGCTGATGCTCTCTGTGTTTTCTGTCGTTTACACGAGCTTATTTTGTCCATTAGATTGAAAGATCTGAAAAAACCCTTACATTTACTCGCCCATAGACCCTCCCCTCGAAGAAATCAGGACAGAAGTGATTGAAAGTGGACAAAAGAGACGGATTAAAACACCAGGTGTAAACGGGAATGTGTCTCCCTCGTCTACTTGTGATCCAATCGACCAAAACACATTAAAACAAAAAGTTCTTTACTGGTATTGATAATCATCCATGGAATCTTTCCATTAAAAAAGGTTCCTTAGATCATTAAAATGTTCTTCACACTAAGACAACAAATGGTTCTTTTTAGAATGTTCACTGAAAGGTTCTTTAGGAAACCAATGCAAAAGCCATTTGGAACCTTTATTTTGAAGAGTAGAAGAAGTAGTAATAATGCAAAGAATGTTTTCTTTCACACAGTAAGTGTCGCTCATGAAAAGCCACCTCTCTTTGCCCCTGTGCTGTTGTTTGATGGCGTTCTGTAGTTGTTGTAGTTGACTCAGAGTTTGCTGAAGCTCCTCTCGGCTCTGGTCAAGTTCATCCCGCATTTGCTGGTTAACGCTGTGCAGTCGGCGGTTCTCTCCGCGAGCGTTAGCCTGATCACTGCTCAGAGTGCTGATCTTGCTCTCCAACTACACACACACACACACACAGGTGGGTTGAGATAGACCTCCAGCTGGTTTAATAAATCCAACATGTTGTCGAGTGAATGAGGAGTCTGTACCTCTCTCTGTTTGGTGAGCGTGAACTCCAGTTCTTGTTCTCGCGTCCTCAGTTCCTGCAGTAGCTGCTCTTTCTTGTCTCCCTGTCTCACACTGTCCTTCATCACAGAACACATCAACATCAATATTATCACCATCATTACCAGCCTTTATGAATATCAGAATTACATAACCATCACCAAAGTCACCGTCATCATAACCATCACCATGCATGATCAATATAATTATCACCATCACATCAACATCAGTGTTATTATAATCACATGAACAATATCATATCACCTTTATCATCATCTTGAACAATATTGCCATCATCATCAAGGCCATTACTTCCATTATCACATATAAATATTATTTCCCTGTCATAATCACCATCATCAATATCATAATCAGCATTATCACCATTACTATCATTAAATAATCACCAATATCATTATCATTCTATTATGATTACTAACATCATTGTCACCATCTTCACCTTTTGGTATCATAATCAATATCATTGTCATAAACTATATTATGACCATGAACAATATTCTCACATCACAATCATTATTACCTGGAACAATATCATCACCATCAACATTACATGATAATCATAGTCATCAATATTATTAACACCATGAACTATAGGATTACCACCATCATAATCACCGTTGGTATTATAATTACCAGGATAAATGCATTATCCCTATCATAACAATTATAATCAATATCATTATTACCATCACTATCATAATCACCAGTAATAACATTATCATCACCATCATCAATATCATTATCAATAAATCTCCATGAATAACCACAATCATCAATATTTGTATCACATTTATCACCATTACTATAATATTCATCATTACCTAACTATAAGATTATCAACATCATAATCACCATTATCATCAACACTGGTATCATAATCACCAGAAACAATAATATTATCACCATCAGAATCACAATAATCATACCATCATCACTATCATAATCACCCGGAACAATATTATTATCACTATCATAACAATCATAATCAATATCATTATAATCACCATTATTATAATTTAACACCATGAACAATATGATTACCAACATCAAACATAATTATCTCCAGCATGGCAATCATAATCAATATCATTATAATAATCACCATTATTATCATAATCATAACCATGAACAATGTATCCTCCAATAATATTGTTCTTACAATACTAAATAACCACAGTTCTTATGCTAAATTCTTATCTGTACTTAATATTTATAGTGTGTGAATTTACCAGAGCTTGTCGTTTCTCTCTCTCTTCTTTTAGCTGACTCTCCATGTCTTCATACATGGACCGAACCACCCTGTCATGATCCTCCTCTCTCCTGTAGGACATTTACACACTCAGAACACTTCTTTATCTCAAGACAGAAAAAGGAGGTTCATTTTACAACAGGTGCAAGACTGCATCCGAAATCGCATACTTCCCTGCGACATAGCAGGTGAAAAACAGTGTGTGACGTCTGAATTTACAGTACTAATAAAAGAGAAGCCAAAACACCCGGATGACCAACCACTTCCGGTGAAGTGTGCATATGATGGACACTTTACTATCCCATGAGGCCACGAGAGAGGATTTATGAATGGAGTAGGTCACATGATAATGACAAAATGGTGGATGTAGTATGTCTGGATTACATTTATACTACACATTCATACTATATATTTTAAGCAGTCGCAAAGTAATTAATAGCACCAACTCAAGAGAGTATGCAATTTCGGATGATTTCGAGTGCAATGAGGACCCCAATGAGGGCTGACCTGCGCAATGCCTGCTCTAAATTGTCTCTCTCTTTGAGTGCATCCTGTAGATGAGAGACGGTGTAGGACAGAACCTCCTCCAAAACCCCAAGAAGCTCCGGTTTGTCCCTCTGGAGCTCACCCCACAGAGTACACAACTCCCACTGACTGACACACAGACACACATGATGAAAAAAGTGAAGAATCTTTAAAACAGCTAAAAGCAAAAATCAGAGTTCTGTAGATGTAGCGTTAAAAGCCAAGAAACCTTAAAGCAAATGTGAACAATAACAGTATGTTAGCTTTGTCAAGCCAGTATTGATTTAAACATAAAACATACACGCATAGTTTACTCGTTATCTTATCTGTTACAGACCAGAGCTGTGTGTATTAACTCACTCTTTGAAGAGTTTATCGGCTCCCAGCTCCATGAGGATGTGTGTGAATCGCATTTCTGCCGGCTCTACTCGCTCCTCCTCAACTTTCTGTCCTTCTCCTTTCTCCTCCGGCCCACAACCAACAAGCTCTCCTTATTTAGACAGAGAGGTTTTAATTAAGGCATAATGCATACTACACATAGTATACTATACTGGATACTACTTTTAAAAATAGTATGTGAAACATGATGTGCAATATATAATGAAACATTTCAACATCACTGTTTAATTCAGCAAGTGGCATCAGGTTTTTTATCAGCATTGCTATTGTTAATTAAAACTAAATAAAAAATATTTTTGGTAATTGAAAAAAAAGCTGGAAAAAAGAAGGAAAAACTTGAACTGAAATAAATAAGTTGAAGCACAAATTTACTCAAACTAAAAGCTACAAATGTGTGTGTGTATATATAGGCTATAAGAACGAAAGCACATACGATTAATAAAACAAACTAAAATTAAATGTTAAATTATTAATATTTATTTTGAAATAAATATTATAATAGTTTAGAAATAATAATAAAAAGATGCTGTTATAATCTTAGAAAAAAATATATAGCTAGAATAAATTGCATTTTTTAATTAACTTTTAATAAACTTATTAAAAAAAATTGGTTACACTTTATTTTTAGGTGATGAAGTTACATTGTACTTACTCAAATAAGTACTGAATAATATTAATTAATCACATTATAGAGTTACGGTTAGGTTTTGGTTTAGGGTTAGTTACTTGTAATTATGCATAATATACTGTTATAACTATAGTAAGTACATGTAGTAACGCATAACTGTCACCAAAATATTAAAGTGTTACCAAACGTTTAAATAGACATATACACTAACCTAGGCCCGTGTGGAACTCGAGGGGTGTAAGGTAACCGTTTTTATCTCTGTCCAAACTCTCAAACACTGATTCCAACTGCTCAGGAGACAGAGGAAGCTCTTGCTGTAGCCGCTGGTGGATTTAAACATGATTAGACACATTAAACAGAGCTGAGAGACTTGAAAACATTACCAATATGGCCACTGATATATCATACACCCCTAATAAAACTTGGCACAGCTTTGGAACTGTTAAAGGTGCTCTAAGCGATTCTTGTTGACGTTCGAAGTATTGTCAAACAAAACGGAGGCTCGCTGGACCCTCCCTCCTCCTCATCCGCGCACTAACCCACTAAATCCTTCTTGTCGGTTATTGGCTGGAACAGTTTGTTATGTGTCGTGGTGCGGGTTAGCCCAGTTTGTTTTTGTTGCCGTTAGTGGAGCCTGGGGTGTGTGCAGAGACGCGTCTTTTTACAGTGTGTTCAGGGGACAGGCAGCTAGCGGATAGTGAGGAGATGTTTGCTGTATGTGACAAAAAAATGTTTTGGCCTAAAACATCGCTAAGGCCGTGTGTCCACCAAAGCTTTTTTAGACAGCTGAAAACGCTAGGCGCTCTGCTGAAAACGCATAGCTATGGGCGCAGCATTTTTTTCCAGTTTGCTTGTTATGATACGGATATCCGCGAAAGTGTTACTAGCATCTCATTTCACACATATTTTGTTTCTGTGTTGATTCTATATCAAAATGTCGATACAATGTAACGTATTTTCTCTGGCTCTTGTTTTAAATTATTTTGTTTCTTTATTATGCTTATTGTTGTCATCTGTTGACGTTGAACAAGCAGAATGTGGCGGTTGGTCAGTGTGATATTAGTCCCGCCCCTCCTCCACTGTGATTGGATGGTTGGCTAAAAAGTGACAGTGATGAGTGCTGCGCTTCACCCAAAGTTGAACATTCTTCAACTCTCGGCGACCAGTAAAAAACGCCGGGCGCTTCAGCGTGAAAAAAACGCTCAGCGCCTCGTTACGCTCATGGCGTTTAAAAACGCTTTGGTGGACACACGGCCTTAGAGCACCTTTAAAAGAATCATATAACGTCGACTTAGACCATCACCCTGTCCTGTCTCACCTGCATGTCTCTCTTTGAGATGAATCCTTTCCCCTCTTTATCACAGAGCTCAAAGAGCTCTTTAGCTTTTCCCATTCTGTCCTGCCGGTCTGAGCCAGGAGGAGGCGACTGCACCCTCGCCATCCGACCAGGCAGTCTGGAGCTGGGGGACATCTGACCACTGCCCGTCCCTCCAACACCTCACCGTCCTTCAGCCAGCTGGACATCACTGCAGAGAGAGACGGGTCAAGCTCAAATTACATTGGTCCTGTTGTGCTTTTTACCATGGTCATCTTTCTTTAGTGTAATGTTGCTATTTGAGCACGAAAAAAGTCGTGTCACTGTTTCTGAACTCCCTGAAGCGCCTCCGTTGTAGTCTTGAGTTTTCTTCAGGGAATGAACACGTCACAATATTCCTCATTTAAATAATTCATGCAGAATAAAGGGGCGGGGCCTGGTTGAGTTAGTTAGTAGTGTGTTGAAACTGGAGGTTATGAAAAGGGGCACACTCAAAGCGCTTGACCAATCATAACACACTGGTCCAGCCAACCAATCAGAGCACAGTGTGCTTTTCAGAAGGAGGGGCTTCATAGAGACAGGAACTAAACAGAGCGTTACTGTCAGACTGGGAAGAGAGGAGCTGCAACAGTGGAGAATGGTGTGTTTATTCTAGTAGACATAATAGGCATAATAGGTCCCCTTTAAGATAATGAGCTGGTAAGGAATGTTGTTAAAGTGGTCAAACGAGGTCAAACAATGATAAGAAAACAATTTTATCTCGTAGTTTTTTCCCTAATCGACCACAAGTGTGACAAGTAACATACAACAAGACATTTTGTTGGTCGCTTAGTTTCTATTTTCCCTCACTCCCACAGTCTCAGTAATTCAAAACTATTCTCCAAATACCTCTATAGTAGACATATAAACTACTATAAAAATATGTTCTAAATATTGCTTTTCATTTTCAATAAGGATGGAAAAATTACTTAAAGCTAGAAATGTGTTGTGTCGCAACTGGTAAGGACATTAACCTTGCATTCAGGAAATGTTGCATTATTATTGCACTTTAAATTGCTATTTGGCCTGAGGTAAAACACTGACTTTAGTTAACCACTTAAAGTCAGCTTTATTAGTGGAATATGCTGAAGGCGGCTGAAATATCCTAACATATCCTCAAATAAACATTAACCAGGATGTTAAACAGTCCTTCAAAAAGCTGCCATTCGTTTTCTGAGCTGAGGTGCTCAATACAAGTCTGCTGTAATTCCCTCGATCACATGCAATATCTAAATGAGATCTGTGTTTGTCTGCTATTACGTACCAGTTGCGATGGTCTTGTGATTTGGGAGCTAAAGAAAACAGAACTGCTCCTTCAGTAAATGTCCAGCCGGCTTTAATGACCTGACCCACGTTTCCAAGAGCTCAGAGGATTTCTGAGGATACGGCAGAAAACTGATACCAATGCTGACAGAATCAGTTATTTTACTACTATATATATGTTATAGTTTGTATTTATATTATGTACTATTTGTATGTTATAGTATTTGTTTATATTATGAATTACCTTTTATTTTTATATTTTCAGTTCATTCATTTTTATTTCAGTTTCCGTTTTTAGTCATTTTAGTACTTCAAATTAAACTTGTTCAGTTAGTTGCCAGACAGATGAGCCGACTGGAATGAAGAAAGTGTTCAGCGTGATTGATATTCAAAATGGTAAGCAATCGCTGCTTTGTTTACGGTTTGTATATCTGCAGTCCTAGCTTCGGTTTCCCTTTTTGAATGACATAAATAGACATATATTTACTTTACTACTTTACACACAGGCGCAGAATGCACATACTAGTTGACAGTCGCCTTAAGTCCTTTTGGTGTGTTCAAGCGCAGCTTTTTGGTCGAGATCTGCAGGCAAGCAATCAAATCATTACGGCTGACACAGGCTGATTGGCCTCTGCTGATCCTGCAGCCAATGAGATTGCTTGCTCAACATTTAACTAATCTTGTGGTTCAGTGTTTGCTGTAAGCTAGTCCTGCAGTGCTATCAGAGTTACTCCTCCACCTCCCCAGCTCCACCTGTCTAGATCTGCTACGAGATGTCTATTTATGCAGCAGCAGTAAATCTTTCATGCTCTCAGCAGCGTTTCTGTGTATCTATGGGCAATAGCAAGTCCACACTTGGTCTGCAGCAAAGACTAAATACATTAATATTGCCAATATTCAATAACATGTTAAAACTATTTTGATAGTTTTCATGGTTTAAATACACGCATGCACGCACACATTTTTTCCCAGCCAAACACGCAATTTTTCATGTTTTCTCTGTTATACGATAGGGGGCGCTACAACTCATCGTCTGAAAGAGTACTGAATCTCCTGATAAAAGCACATGCGAAGAAGATGCAGAAACAAGCGATATCATATGTAATCATATGCATATGTAAAATAACGCGATCATCAACATTAAAGCTACAATGTGTGATTTTACCCCCATCTAGCGGTGAAAAGGTGTATGACCATCCAGTGAATATTAGTTTCTGTTCTTCTCAATTCCGATTTCGTTTTAACTCCTACGGTGGCCAATGTAGTCCAAGATTAACATGGCTTCCAGTTCGAGTGTTAGGCAGTTCGAGTGCTAACCCACGCGTGTTAAAACGCGAAAGGCGAAGCTTGAATTAACGGCTATGTCCCTCTTTGGCTAATGTACTTTCAAGATGGAGGGGCAACATGGCGACCGACATTAGAACCCCTTATTTTCAATGGCATATTATACACTGACGAGAATACTTTATTACTTGAACGAAGTAAATATACATTAATGAGCACATACATTTTTGAATGAACTAAGTGTTTTTAGCTAAGAATAAACTAAAAAAGTTACACAGTTAGCTTTAGAACAGCATATAAATCAAAACTGCCTAATGTTACTGACTGAAATGTTAGCTACAGGACTGAAGCTTTGGGGTGTTGATGAACTCAATCTTCTGATCATCATTCTGAATCCCATCCAGATGTAGTCATTGACAAAAACTTAATTTTCTCAGCTTTTTGCTCAAAATGTTTTTTTTATTTTTATGAAACTAACCCACATTCAAGTGTAAAAAAGAATGCATGAAGTTATAGAATAAAAGTTAGAATTTGTATTTTTTGGTTTAAAAGAAGAGGGGCTGTTCTTTCTTTTATATATTGCATGTTCAGATATTCATACAACAAAATATTCTGGGGGGGATGAAATTTTTGTGAAAATTATCAAAAATTGTGGCGGTGGCTGGCAACTAAAAAAAACTCTTGCGGGTAAGAGTTAATATAAGATAAGAAGAATCAGTTACTGGAAGTTAGTTATCAATTCATTTTAAAATGTTCAAATATTGGCTGATATATTAACCTGTCACTCATTATCTCTTGAAACGGACACATTTGTTTTTATCAAAGAAGAAACGGTCACCTGCAAATGCTGATAATCTCAAAATGACCAAATCATTCCTCGACAATAGGCCACAAATATACATAATCAGCAGGCTGGTGGGAAACACTGCAGCACAAAACACATGGGAATTTCGCATGAATATACAGACGTGGCATTAAGATTTATGCTTAGGACACTCCCTCTCATGCCATGAACAAATAGACTTATGTCCTCCTGCTACTGATGGTCATCTCTCAAATTACAATAAACATTTACCCATGTAGGAATCAAGTAACTCTCCACACAGGGCACAATTTCATTTCTCTTTCCAGGATGTGCACCGCAAAACAGGATGAAGTCATGTGACAGCACTGCGAGAGGGAGTGTGTGTAAAAACAAAGTGAGATGCAAATAAAGACTTTAGCTCGGTTTACATAGACAGCACTCAGAGCTCTTACCCACAGTCACGAGTTTATGATTCCCATGCGGATGAGGTCTGGATGCAAGGGAAATACCTCCATACTCAATCACCACAGGCCATATGCAACATGCAATATATTTGCCTAATGAATGATTGGACTGGGTTGTGGTTGGAAACAATTATGAGGGATTTGAATCGGTGATATCTGGAAAGCCGTATATGCACAGATCATATAAATCTGGAAAGGAGATCAAATAGGAGCCAAGAAGGAACTCTTCGGTTAAAATACAACATAGATGGCCACCATTTTAAGTGCCACTTAATGTTTAAATGCCAGTGCAAGTGTCGTCTGAATCTGTGCTACAAAATCTTTATGAAATGTTCTGACTGGAAATTAAGCTTGTGTTGTTCTATAACATTCTGACGTTTTTAAGTGCGATTTAAATAAAAATCTTAGAGGGCCACTGCATTAATAGAAAACATTAATGGGGATTTTGTAAGTCAAGATTTGTGCAGATACACCAAAATATATGGGCACGGCATGTTTACACCTGCAATAAAGCTGTATAGAGGAATTGCAACACTCAAGGTCAAATAAACTTCCCGAGCTTAGCTACAATTACACACGAGAATCACATGAGCGATAAAGTCTGACAGCCATATGTCAACAGATAAGAAAACAGACATGTATTTTCTTTGCTCTGTGTTGGAGGAACTTATATAGAATGAAAGCTATTATAAAATAAGTATTTTATCCTTTAGCAAACAAGCTCAGGTTCTGTAAGGCAAGTTAAATCATTAATTTGTTACAATGAAAATGGAAACTCAGGAAGAAATCACTCAGATATGCCTGAGAACATGTGCAAGGGGATATACTTCATAATTCAATTTCAACACAATACACTTCAGAGTACAGTACATTAACATTGTATAAATTAGTATTTGGACTCAATGAGCTTGGGCTTGAGCTTTATGAATAAATGTATTGTTGTGAAACCATTGTAGATGGTATATTATGGCATACACGATACACCATCTACATTTACAATGGTGTTAAACGAAAAGCATGGCATTAGCATTGCATTGCATGGTATTTCCTTTATAAAGGGCATGCATAATATCATTTAAATTTTATAATTTAAGTTTTACAAGACAGTGTCGATCACTTTAGACAGCAAATGTTGGTGTCATACATAATTTAAGCCATATGTCAGCACTGCCAATGCACTTTTCTTTATGTTAAAACAAACTGAATGAAGTTAAACGTAAGGAACTAGTGCGTAAGGAACCAGTGTTAAATGTAATATATAATCATTTTAATAAAATAAATAAAGAGACAGAACATACCAGACCTGTGATGCGAGGTTGCTCAGGTGTGTAGCGTGTCAAACGGCAGGTGTTTTATACTCGAACAGCGCCAGTGTCATCCAGCAGGGGGCGCTAGAGCTTCGAGAGCACCAGAGTACCATAATTCTCCTAATAAAGCCTCACCTCTCTATGTCCCGCCCACTTTAAAACTGAACATCTCATAACACAAAGCTTTATTTGTGTTGTTAAAATAGAATTTGAGATATACAAACAGAATGAGATATACGACACAGGATAATAATAATAACAATAATAAAAATAATAATAAATATTTCAGTCTTTACGGTAACCGGATCCTCGCGCCGTTGCTATGGGAGACGCGGCAGCGCTCGTACTCTGCTGTGCCAGTGTGCCTCGCGATCAGCTCTAATCATAAACTGTCCGTTACAATTACGGGAAATCAGGATGATTTTAATATTTATACGGATGATTTTATGAATCATAAGGAATTAAGGGACACCGAATCTGCATTTCGACTCGCGCGGGTTTAAAGGTGTGTAAAAGTTTAAAGATATATGCGTTTGGTTAGCAGTTAGCTGGTTAAATCCATGGTTAGCTAAATCTGTTGATCAGAGTAAACAAAGCTGCTCATGACTAGTGTTAACTAGTCTCGCTCTTAGAACGGTTGACATGTATTTTATATATTATGGTAAGATTTAATTTCGCTTAACTTAATCTGTTGTTGTTAATGTGTTGATTAAACATGTAACACGATAGACCGATGGGTAGAAATCAGCAGAGATGTGTTTACGACCATCACGAGCTCTGCGAGATTTCTCGGTGTCTATGAATAATGCTTATTGCTCCATACTTTGGCTATTTCGTATTGAACGCCAGGAGTGTTGAGAGAAGCTGGTAATCTCTTTGTTTAGGCTCTATGGAGTTTTGAATCAGACGGAGATTAGAGATGCCCAGAGCGTCTCAGTGAAATAACCCGTAATCCCCTCGGTGACCTGCTGCTCTTCCTGTGTGTAACACCTGGGAGAACACGAGCTGAAGGACTCGCACTCGAGGCCAGTGTGACACGACACTTCTGCTGGAGTCTGCTCTGCTTACTCTACAGGTGAGTGGACAGACAGACAGACAGACAGATAGATAGACATTCAACGTGATAGATAGACAGACAGATAGATAGATAGACAGATAGATAGATAGATAGATAGATAGATAGATAGATAGATAGATAGATAGATAGATAGATAGATAGCCAGACAGACAGATAGACAGACAGACAGATAGATAGATAGATAGATAGATAGATAGACAGACAGACAGACAGACAGACAGACAGATAGATAGATAGATAGATAGATAGATAGATAGATAGATAGATAGATAGATAGATAGACAGATAGATAGATAGATTGATAGAGAGATTGATAGACAGATAGATAAAAAAAGTTTTGTTGTGTTTTATTGTGATTTGTCTTGTGTGTGATTGTATCTGCTCCACTTCTCCTTCAGGAGGAAGATCTCGACACACTGATGAGGAGTTCAGCTCTGTCATTTCTCCAGGAACATTAATATTCTCCTGAGGATTGAATGTTTACTCATCATCACTGTGTCCGGCATGGCTGACGCCTGGATTAACCGGCCCGAGGAACAACTCCAGGAATTATCCTTGTGGTCTTTTGTTTTTTTATGGATCAGCCAGAAGTGAAATGGAATTTCCTCCATATAATCGGCGTGTTTTAATCTCCACGTCAGACGTCTGCTGAAGAGACTCGTATGGCGGAGGATTGTGGGAGCTCTGTATGCTAATATATTCCGGATCGCTACAGATATGCTCCAAACCAATAACTACTCGCTGGTGCTGCTGATCCAGCTGGCCCTGCTGACCTTTGACCTGTTCGTCAACTCCTTCAGTGAACTGCTGCGGGCGGCTCCGGTCATACAGCTCGTGCTGTTCATGTGAGTGTGTTATGGATGCAGACAGTAGGGATGCAACATTCTGGTTCATGTTTTTATAGCATCAACCCGATTAGCTCAATATTGAAAGCAATAATATAATAAGCACTCTTTTTTGTTAATGCCAGATTTTATAGATAAAAGCACATGTATGCATGTTTTATAACATCATATTGCTGTGTCGTTTGTTTCTGCAGAATCCAGGACATTGGCATCCTGTTTAACGTGATCATCATTCTTCTCATGATGTTTAACACATACATGTTCCAGGTGGGGCTGGTGTCCCTCTTACTGGAGCGCTTCAGAGCCCTGCTGATCCTGTCTGCACTCTACCTCACTCTCAGCATCTGCTTTCACTGCTGGGTCATGGTGTGTACACATGCACGCACACACACATACACACACAGACGCACACACATACACAGACACAGACACACGACGCACGCACGCACACACGCACAACAACACGCACAGACACACAACACGCACACACACACCACACACACACACACACTCACGACACTACTGTATATAGCATCAATTATTAGTAGGTCCCACATGGAATCTGAGAGAACAAAAGTTACGCAGTCGTTCAATAAAATTCTATGCATGTTTCCCTTAATTTGTTCATTTCAAATGTCTAAGTCCATTCTGCTGAAATGTATTATTGTATAATACATTAATAAAAACTAATCATTTTTTTTAATTAAAATTGTTAATTACATTTTTTATTAAAATTAAAAAACTAAAAATATAAACAAAAAAACTCAATCTGCTTAAACTGTACTGAAATGTATTATTGTATACTATATAATCTATATAAATATAATAATTATATTGTGTCCAAAATTCTGTACATATTTGTATTTCTAAAATACTAATGCTCCTTCATCCTGTTGGTCTGCTGTCAGAACCTGAGGTGGATGGAGTCCAATCGTTTCGTGTGGACGGACGGTCTGCAGGTTCTCTTCGTGTTTCAGAGACTAGGTAAGCCGTCGTGAGCCAAACCCTGAATTGGATTTCATGCGAGGGTCACTGTCAATCTCGTCAAGAACCTCCCAATCCCCACAGGTTTGAGATTCAGGCCTAACCTTCCTCTCAGCAGCACACATAAGCTGTTGTAGAGGTGTGATCAAAGCAGAGGCCATTTCCTCACAATCACACTGTTAAAGCTGCAGTGTGTCATTTCTAGCGGCATCTAGTGGTGAGCTGTCAAATCGCAACCAACAGAAGTTACGGTGGCCGACAGGAAATGATGTCGTCGTCTGAGGCAGCAGAGAGTAGCCAGTTCAGCAATGAAGTTTCTTTACAAAGATAAATAAAATTTAGGTTCACTGAATTATTCAGGAAAGCGATTGTTATTGTGAATATTATTGTGTTTTATTCGCGGACTTTAGCTTAGCTTCATTGCATGAAGAACAACATAATGACGAAACGCGTTCAGGGCTCCTGCATTTTAGGGGACCCGCGGTGTGTGTAGATAGAAATGGCTCATTCTAAGATAATAGAGTGAATATTACACAATGCACCTTTAATCGTCAAGCTCATATTTAGCAGTTTTACTGTTTCACAGAAGTTACATGCTGATGGTTGTGTGTCTCCTCAGCTGCTGTGCTGTATTATTACTTCTACAAACGCACAACCGAGTACCTGGGAGACCCCAGACTTTACGAGGATTCCCCGTGGCTTCGTGACGCTTTCGCTAGAGCGCGACAGTGAGAAACAAGACGACTGGAAACCAACTCAAACCGGCGCATGAGGGACGTTTGTTATTGTGCGAAACGATCTAAAAAAACTCAAGAAACAGGGAGAAACAAAGCAGATGGACTCGTCACCTTAAAACAAACCTCTGAAGTGTAGAGAAGAGGCAAGATGACTTCCAATGGAAATGGAGAGATTAATTTTGTGTTTTAAACCACTGATGAGAGCAACGAGAAATAAGCAGATCATAAAACCTGATTTCTGAAGGTTTCTAAAGATGTCCTGGCTGAAATGATCTCACTGCCTCCAGGTGTAAAGCTACAACTTTACAGTGACTTTCTACAAGCATTGATATCCTGTGTAACGTGTAGTAGCACTAAATGCTCTTTTTGTATGCATGGTTTTGGATCAGCGCTGGAGCGTTTGATTGTACAGTCGCACCACGAGCGGTTTCGTTCACTTCAGTTTGCCTTTGAAAAGACGAGTGGAATTTGGTCTGAAGGATCGTCAGAGTTTTTTTGTATGTTGTACCAGTTTTTTTAAAAATGTGTTTGTAATATTTTCATAAATATCCTCCAAAATCATAGACGGAGCATCAACAAAGTGCCTCACAGTTGACCCAACACTACGTGAAGTGAGTAAACAGCAGAGCGTCAGTGCACTTGTTATGCTGTAATCGTGATTTTATTCTGTGACCGCTAATAAACATTTTCCATTGGACTGACTCGTGTCTGAATTGAAACTGATCTAAACCTCACAATTCTGTTGTTGTTTTTTTGCCACACAATTTTTTTAAAGAAGGTCATAGTGACTTTTATCTCACAGTTCAGACTTTCCCCCCCTCTCATTCCTGAATTTACATCTCGCAATTGTTTTTTTCCCGCCGCGGTATAAAAAAGGCAATTGCGACAGTTTATTACATAATTCTGTAGGAAAATTCTCAGAATTGTGAGGGGGAAAAGTTGCCATTACATATTTTATTCCATGTCGGAAATAAGCTTCTTCCATATATATATATACACACACACACACACACATACAGTAGTCAACATTTGAAGTAAATCAAGAAAGTTGTCCTAAGACAAGAAGTATTGTTCAAAATTCATGTATAACTTTCAAATGTTGGCTGTACTGTGTATATATATATGTGTGTGTGTGTGTGTAAAGGTTTACTCCAGTGGTCACACGGCACGTCAGCAGTCTTTGGCTCCGAGACGGGCGACGATCTCACCGCTGACAGACTGCTCTATTCTGATCTGTCAGATTAAGCTCGGATTGGGGTTTTACGCTTCACAAACAGCCCGCAGGACACAAATAGCATGCTATGTTTTCAAATAGCCAGCCATCTCACCCCTCGCGTCGTGTGCATGAACGCAAGGAACCTACTGAGATCTTATTTTAGTCTCTGAACAAAAGCTGTGTGAAGCTCTGTGACATAATGCTGTGGGAAAACGCTTATTCTATTGGTTGGGGTTAAAAAGCTTGGAAAGTAAACCTGGTTAAAATTTACCAAAAGGAGATATGAACCCATGGCTAAGGACAGTGTGAATAAAAAAAGCAAATCCCTCGCATTTGACTCGGTGACTTACGATTGAGTTTAATATGGAAGCTTGTTTCCGCCTCTGAATAAGTAAGGGGAAATTGCAACCTTTTTATATCGCAATTGCGAGTTTATATCAGGCAATTATAAGAAAAAAAGAGAATTAAAAAGTCGGAAATAAATAAAAAGTTGCAATTCTGACTTTTTTTCTCGTAATTGCAAGGTTATATCGCAATTCTCTTTTCTTAGAACTGCAAGTTTATTTCTGGCATTTCTGTCTTTATAACTCACAATTTTGAGAAAAAGTAGAAACTGCGAGAAAAAGTCAGAATTGTGACTTTTTTCTGGCAATTGCGAATTTATTCGAACTTTTCTTATGTTATTTGTTTGATATAATCTCACAATTACGATATATAAAGTCCAATTCTGAGGGGGAAAAGCCTGACTTTTTCTCAGAAATACAAATTTATATATCGTCGTGATTCTGACTTTATAACTCACAATTGAGGGTTTACATCACGCAATTGTGGCGGAAACTAATTTCCATAGGTTAAAAATGAAAATTAATCGAGGACAAATAATCTTGAGAATTAATAAACAAAGAGTGGAGGAAAATGAATACCAATACATTTTTTTATTTTCTAACAAAACGTTTTTTTTTTTTTCGAAATATTAACCCACGATCCCGTCCATCATGCCAGTGCAAACTCCATCCAAAAGTCCCGGAAAAAAAAAACTTTCTGATTAACTTGGAATGTTTTCCTTAACATGTACATTTCCACAACCTAAAAAACACAAATATAACAGATGTCATAAATAATGATTTCAGACTGCAAAGGTTTCCATGATGCATGCAGAATTCATGGACTGTAAATACTGTCATTTATAAAGGATAAACTGATCAAGGGTTATTACAGTTAACTCAAAACTTTCTTTCAAAAATACATCATTAAATGAAATAAAATATACATTTTAACTCATTTATATGTTTGATGTAAATAAAAATAATTGAAAATATACTAATAAAAAGTGTAATGGTATCTGAATAACAGTGAAGAGGCACTGGACACACTCACTTTCAGACAAAAATGCCGACCCAGAGTAAGAGGAAGAGAACGCCGAAGCCCATGAAGAGCGACGCCACCAGAGAGATCAGCAGCTCTTTATACACATCTCTCGTGTACTTCGTGGACGTTACTTCATATCTGAGAACGTGTCAAGGATGCAAACTCATCTTTTTAAGCTTAAAGGATTAGTTCACTTTTAAAAAAAATTTTGCTGATAATTTACTCACCCCCATGTCATCCAAGATGTCCATGTCTTTCTTTCTTCAGTCGAAAAGAAATTAAGGTTTTTGATGAAAACATTCCAGGATTTTTCTCCATATAATGGACTTCAATGGGACCCAAATGGTTCAAGGTCCAAATGACAGTTTCAGTGCAGCTTCAAAGGGCTTTAAACGATACCAGACGATGAATAAGGGTCTTATCTAGCGAAACAATCGGTTATTTCAAAAATAAATAAAAAAAAGTTTAAGTTTTATAAGCACAAATGCCCGCCTTGCTCTGTTCTGTGATGCACGTTCATGACTCTCCTGTTCGAACTCGTTCATCAAAATGAACAAATCTTTTTTCGAGTCATTTAGTTCATTTCGTTCGTTGAATGAACGAAATAACTCGAAAAAAAGATTCTTTCAAAATAAACAAATCTTTTTTCGAGTCATTTCGTTCGTTGAATGAATGAAATGACTCGAAAAAAGATTTGTTCATTTTGATGAACGAGTTCGAACAGGAGAGTCACGAACGCTCATCACAGAACAGAGCAAGGCGGGCATTTGTGCTTATAAAACAGAATCTTTTTTATTTATTTTTGAAATGGCCGATGGTTTCGCTAGATAAGACCCTTATTCATCGTCTGGTGTCGTTTAAAGCCCTTTGAAGCTGCACTGAAACTGTCATTTGGACCTTGAACCGTTTGGGTCCCATTGAAGTCCATTATATGGAGAAAAATCCTGGAATGTTTTCATCAAAAACCTTAATTTCTTTTCGACTGAAGAAAGAAAGACATGGACATCTTGGATGACATGGGGGTGAGTAAATTATCAGCAAAAGTTTTTTTAAAAGTGAACTAATCCTTTAAGTTTACAATCACATTATCTATGGAAGCTTTTTTCTGCCACGGAATAAAAACAAAAAAATAAAGGGAATTGCAGCTTTTTAACTCACAATTCTGAATCTTTTCTCACAATCGCAAGACATCAAGTTTACATATTGTAATTGTAACTTTTTTTTCAAAATTCTGAGTTTACATCTCGCAATTCTGGTTTAGTTTCCGTCACGAAAAAAAGCAATTATGACTTTTTATCTCACAATACTTTTTCTCTTGCAATTGCGAGTTTTTATTTCACGATTCAGAAATTTCTTCTCAGAACTGCAAGTTCATATCTATCAGTTCTGAGTTTATTTCTCGCAAATCTGTCTTTTTCTCACAAATGCAAGACGAGTGTACATCTCACAATTGTGACTTTTTTTCCTCAAAATTCTGAGTTTACATTAAGCTTACATCGCAATTCGTTCCAGTCACACACAAAAAAGGTAATTGCGACTTTATTTCACAATTCTGACTTTTCTTCTCAGAACTGAAAATGTTTATCTCACAATTCTGAGTTTATATCTTGTCTTTTTATCACAGTTGCGAGACGAGTTTCTCACAATTTTGACTTTTTTTCTTGCAATTCTGTTTTTTGTTGTTGTTTCCATCATGGAAAAAAGCTCATTGCAACTTAGCACAATTCTGCAAGAAGAAAAGTCTTAATTGTTAGGTTGCAATGACCTTTTTTGGATTTTTTGAATAAGGATACACAAAGAACCAGGCAGTGAAGAACATGCCGATGGCCAGCAGCACTATGGTGAGGTGGGGGAACACGGCCGGGTTCACCGGGCTGGTGTATCTCGTCATGGCTTCCAACTCCTGCACAGACAAACAGCCTTTTACACTGATATCAGTCATCTCAAGATGCTCGTCATCACGTGATCAAATCAAACAACAATAAAAACATGACATAAAGAGGCTGGAAAGAACAGGTGTATTAAATAGCTGAACTGATCTGTTTTTTCCAATATGGATGGATATCTAAAGAGTTAAAAAAAAAAAATCATACATCAGTATTTCTTAAATATTTACTAAAAAATTCCAAACAGGTGAGATTAACCTTTGACGAAACTGTCGATGGATATAACTAAAAGTGAAGACAATAATAAAATTGACAGTCTTGCTAAATTAATAGTGCAACACTTCTCTCTGCATAACATCTATTACAAGTTTAACATGAAGCCTATACACATACGCATTTATGATTAAAACATGCATAAGATATTTTATATAACTTTTTTTGTGTGTGTCCGTAGTAGTAAAAAAACATTAGCAGACTCCTGCCTGACATCAGCGGCTAACTGCTAACGCTAAATGCAATTTAACAAGACGAGAGCGATAAAAGAAAATACTAGATAGGTTATTTGCAGTTTTACTTCATTACTGGACTCTCGGAGCTTTAAAAAACATAATTATTCGCTGTTAAATCATGCGTAATTTACCATCGTGTGACAGGTAAAGGATGAATCCGTCTCCGACCGGAAAAGAAAGAACAGCCACGTAAGTGAAGAGTGACCGGAAGAGGAGTGACTGACAGCGACATACAAAATAAAAGTCCTCACTGATAGACAGCTAGATATCACCATACACAAAAAAAATCCTCCCTGATAGATAGATATCACCATAGACATAATAAATAAGGTATTTATTGTGTATATGGATTTCACCATACAAAATAAAATTCCTCCTTAGAGAAGGATTTTAAAAGTCCTCCCTAGATAGATAGATTTCATTATGACTGTAACACAAGGAAGAATATAAATTTAGTATCCAGGAAAAAATATTTATTTAATTTATGCATCATGCTTGCATACATTTGTATTATGACATCAGTACACATACATGTAAAAAAAAAGTGAGACTGAAATTATGCAGCTGAACTAAAAATGATTATGTATCAATATACAACATGGCTTTCAGAAAGCTCAGATAAAGCGAAAGAAATGAGAAAATGTTCTGGGACATAAACACAATAGTGAATTAAGTTTTTAAAAATATTTTAGTTTACTGGGCTTTGAGCCATAAAGACAAACAAAACAAAACTGGCAACTGAGAAAAATATAGTTTTTCTTCTCTGTCCTTTGGTGGTAAAATCAGTTCATGTAATTTCATACTAATCATTGGTGAACAAGAAATGTTTTACCAAATTTAAGGCAAGTTATTTAAAATGTTTAAAATGCAATGTTTTTAACCAAACATGTTATGATTAACAAAGCATAAAAGTAGTAAAATTACATGTTATAAAAACTAATGTAATGAAGAGTAAAAAGAACAGAAATAAAGAATATGGTTGTACATAATAAAAGTTCAAACAAACAATACAAACCAAACTAAATTCTCACAAAAACATTTAAAGGACGGTTTATATTTTACAGAGCATTTAAACAGTTTAGATGTCACAGAAAACATTAGAAAAAATATTTACAGTGCATAGTTTGGAAGTGCTTCCACAAGAGGCTGGTTTACTCAGGACAGAATATGTGATATTCCCTATGATTTTTAACAAATAACCATATATTAGATTTAAAACTGTGTTTATACTCATCCATTAGTGTGGAATTATGGAAACAGTCATTTTAGTGCACAACAATTTTCAGTCAACACTTTCCTGGTTCTCTTCATGATTTGACCATCATAAATCACATTACCCAGCCTTACAAAGACTACTTTATGGCTTTCCTTATTGCTTTAAAATATTCAAACAATATCTATAACATCAACATGTTATGTGTACAAGGATAATGAACAAACAAAAGACAAAAAGACTCCAAATAATGCGTTGAAATTCACATGAAAGATCTGGTCATTTTTTTTGCTTGACCAAAAAAACCTGGGATTTTATTTTTTTAAATGACCATAAATCTAATGGGTTTTATTTATAGGACATTGTCTGAGAAATTCTCCGTTCTGATCATAAGTGATGCTCCAACTGTTTAGACAAGTAACGTTCAGATAAAACTATACAAGAATATACTGCATATAAACTGTTCAAAAGATGTATTTTGAACACACTCATTGGTTACGGCTTGTATGGTATGCATAGCAGCGTACTAAAAAAGAAAGAACATATTGTGTAAAAGGAAAGATGAAGTAATTTGCAGTGTTACCTGGCAGTTAATGAGTGTATGATCCAGTGTTTGACTTATGATTGCTATTGGTATCCAGTTTTAAAGAGAAATCCAGTGACTTAAACTCACAAATCCAGTAGTAATGGTTCCTCTTTTAATTCTTTCTTGATGAGATGATTTTTACTGCAGTAAATATGTCAAGCATATTAAATTGAGATGCTTTCTACACTGCTTACTTTACATCTGTATATTAACTGTCTCTCTCCAGTGGACGTGACTGCAGAAATGATGCTGATAAACATGCCGCTTTATTCGTATTAAATCCTCCAGTGTTCAACAGCAGTCATGGGAAGTTCACCAAACCGTGAGGTAAATAACCTGATTCGTGTCTCATTAATAATGAGCCGGTTAAAGCCATTTCCAGTGTATAAATAGTCAATGAGCAGGAAAAAATTTGAGATTTTGAGCATGGAGATCCGTTAAAGCCGACATTAAAAAGGCAAAAGCAATCGTTTCTAGCCAAGCGAGTTTGGTTTCATGCACCGTTGCATAATGTAGTGCAAGCATGCCTTGCATTGTCAGCACTGTCGTAAGTGGCGCTATATAATATTCTCTGCCAGCTCGACCTCACGTCATAGCAAGAGTTTAAAGAGAGTCTCACTGAGAGCAGAAACCTCCCAGCAAGCAATAGCCATCACTTCAGCGTCTAGGTTAAGACCCGATATAGTCCGGCTATGAGAAACACACTTCTAGACAAAATAACCTTGAATTTGGTTACACGTCGTTTTTGCCAAAATAACTTGCGAGATGTATGATATTCCTTCATGTAAGAGATTACAAGGTGTTTGGTTTCATTTCTTTGACATGTTCTAATTGAAGACTATATTCTGTTCTTGGGTTATGGTTAGACGTTAGCCTAGACATCAGGGCTGTATTTGGATGGCTTTTAAACGTCTTTTAAACGCAAAAATTGCTTGCTGGGATGTTTTAAAGAGGCTATATGATGCTTTTTAATATTTTCCTTTTCATTTATGATCTGCACAGTTACAAAGCTCATAGTTGTGATTTATTCTAGCCTATCTAACAGAGAACGCTGATCCAGACCTGCCTAAAACACCTCGATACACGTCGAGATGTTACGTCCTCAAACATTCATGACACAATGTGAAATATTATTAGCATGAAATAAAGCTAAAACTCATGATTATGGTAATGAGCGTTACATTTCTGACACCCGCTTGGTGTTCGGCCAATCACAACGCACTGGGTCAGCTGGCCAATCAGAGCACTCTGAGCTCCTCAGAATAGAAATCACTGCATTTCAGACAGACTGGGAATAGAGGGGCTGCAATAATGTACAGTATGTGAAAAATGTGTTTTGGGCATTAAAGCACGGTAACCTATTCGAATACACCCAATAAACGAAATAATGAACTTTAAAAACAGCATCATATGGCCTCTTTAAGGTCCTTTTTGATTTCTTGTTGACTTTAAGTGCAGTTCATGGTGTAACAGTCGAGTGTACAGAAAGACTGCGGAACAAGAGCTCCACCCAACAGCCACTCACTGGTACCTGTTTATATTATATCTTGGCAAATCAAAAGAAATGTATGTAAATGTGTCTGTGTGTATATAAGTGATATGTCATTGAGGTTAATGCTAAGTGATCTCGGAAGAATCATGCACATTTTCCTTTCGTCTTGTACAAATATGCGCGATAAGACGTCTTTAAAAGCCCGCCCAGGTAAAACAGTCTTTGAATCTGGAGTGGACACAGGAGAAGCTGAAGCTGAACGACGTGAATGTTGACGTCCTTAGCATTTGCTTTGAATGAGGAAACTGTACTCGGAGCACTGGGAGGACACGACGTCAGCTTCACTGCTACATCCATTCTGACTCTGTTAACAGAGAGGTTAAATGGTTAACTTGCCCATAAGCATGCACAATGTAATGTGGTTGAAAGAGGGTGAGATAAACAGTTATATCTGAAGTCCACTCACTGAATGTGACACTCTGAAATGATAGGTGACCTCTTGAAAAGGCATTATAGGAAGTGACCACAGGTGGCTGGTGCCCTGTTAGAAAAAAAGTTTGCATGTGACTACAGGTGCAATTCCTCTCACAGTTTTTTTCAACAGCTTACACACATTTTCAAAACCTTGCCTCTTATTTTTTCAAAACTTTACACACAAATCAAAGAATTGCACACACTAAATGCAAAATGCCTCACATCTCTTGCAAAATGAAGCGCCGTGTTTAAAATATCACAAAAACATCTCAAAAGCAAACATTTGTCTTACTTTGCAAACACCTTTGCCATAATATTATATTTTTGGATATATCACAGTTATTCAAAACAAAAAGCATTATGTACATTTCTGTACAAGACTGAAAGTAATTGGCAGAGACATGTTAAAAAAATTATGGTAAACACGAAAGCAAGATTGAAACCAAACTATTAATTTTTTACTGGCATTTGTGCTTGTGAATACAGTATCACACGTCTGAAAGAAAATAAATACATCAACCATGTTTAGTTGGACAGAAACCAAACATCATTTATAGGCCTATTCTAAAGCCATAATTGGTTGGTGTTTAGTAAAGCAATGAGTGTTTGCACATGTGAATTAGTTGTGATTAGTGTGGCATTTTGATAGGTTGTGTTTGAAAAAGGAAATCAAGATTTTTGTGTTACATAGAGAATTGTGTGTTGTCGTTTGCAAAGTGTTTTATGAAAGGCTGAGAATTAGTGTTTGCAGATTTGGTGTGTGGTTCTGGTGTTTGAGTTTCAGAAAGTGTGTGACAAGAAAGGATTTTGTGTGTAAGCAGTTTAAAAAAACCCTGTAAACTAAGACCAATAATCTCACCGTTGTAAAAGTGCTCCGCTCTAATGAGAAAGAAGCTTCTGGGTGATTTGAACAGAGACGCCCCCTGGTGGCTCCACACCGCCACACCCACACCACCTCAGAGGAGCTTAAAGGAGAAGAAGAGATCTCCATGAGTCAGATGTGTGTGTTATATCTCAGGGGTGATTCGAGGGTCAGAGGATAGAGACATCTGTGGATGTGTCTGAGGACATCCATTGATCAATTACTGAAATATGACACACTACAAAACACTTTAAAGCACATCTTATCAGTGAGGAGTCATATCTTACGAAGGAAATCTCTTAATATTACAGGAGTAAAAGCTAAAAACCGTGTGAGTGTTTATACTCACATCATGTGCAGAGTTATGTAAGACATAGATGAGTTTTTGTCTCCATTTAGAAACACAGTAAAGCTGCAAATGAAGAAAACACATCAGTTCAGAGGCCTGAAAACATCAGTGCTGCTGGATAACGAGCCATTTTGTGAGCCATTATAGTGATCTGAACACACACACACACACCTGCACCTCTCAGATGAGGAACAATCAAGTGTTTTGATCTCCTGATCCATCTCGAGGATGTGTAGTTTGCTCAGACAGGCTAGTGGATTTCCACCTGTGTATAAAACATATATATATATATATAACACATAGGAGTTATTCTCAATATCGGTGTCACTGTTTCTGAACTCCCTAAAAACGCGTCCATTGTAGTCTTGAGTTTTCTTCCGGGAACGAACATGTCACAATATTCCTCATTTAAATAATTCATATGCAGAATAAAGTTGAAACTGGGGGTTATTGAAAGGGGCGGGACATTTCCAAAACATGCTCGAAGCGCTTGACCAATCACAACACACTGCTCCAGCCAACCAATCAGAGCACATTGCGCTTCATAGAGACGGGAACTAATCAGGGGTGTGTTTTCCGAAAGCATCGTTAGCCAACTATGATCCCAAGTTCCATCATTATCAGCACAGTTCGACGAGTCTGTGTTTCCCGAAAACAGTTCCCACAAAAATTCGCAAACAGCATCGCAAAGTTGTGTGTTTGGAACGACAGCTCTCGGCCTGTGGTTAGAAGCAGAGTTTCTTGTTTGCATGACATGTGGACTCAATAAATCCTTATCTTGAGCAAAATAAGCAAGCTGACATTCGGGATCTATATCTTTCATTTCGAATATATATGCAAATGTCATTACGTCTTTTAGTTTGTCAAGAGATTTAAAGCACCGTTTTTTTTTCTTTCTCAGATGCCATGTCCGTAATTTATAACAAAAAATCTATAGCATTAACTCGATAAAAGAAGTTATTACTCGTCCACCTGCCTGACATCATTAACCAACGTGGTTGAACGACAAATTTGCATCAGCGCGGATTCGTAGATCAGCTAGATCATTTCTTCAATAATGCATCATACTATACAGGGTTTCTGCAGGGTTCACAAAGTCAAATTTAAGACTTTTTAAGACCTTTTTAAGACCATTATGAATGAAATTTAAGACCTAAATTACGACATAAAAAAAAAACGAAAGCTCAAAGCTGATTGGCTGTTGCATGTTGGTCTATTTTGTAGTCGTAATACAGCGAATTATATTTGGACTAGCGAAATAAGGAACTACAACACCACGGAATAAAACAAAAAACATTCCAAAGGGCTGCGGGAGAATTTCAATGAGATTTATGGACGTAGGAAAATTAAGACCTGTTTAAAATGACCTAGAACACAATACTTCAGCAAATTTAAGACTTATTAAGGCCTTAAATTGTGATTTTGAAATTTTAGACTTTTTTAGACTTTTTAAGAGCGAGCGGAAACCCTGACTATAGCAGTTAAGCAGCGAGTTACATAGTTGTACGGGAAACGCACCCCTGAGTGTTACTGACACACTGGGAAGAGAGGAGCTGCAACAATATCAAATATGGAAAAATTATGTCTTTTCGAACATTCAAGCATGAAAACCTATTCTAGTAGAGCCAAAAACCAAAATCAAGACATTGAAAAAGGTATAATAATAGATTAAGTTCTACTCTATACGTATGTATATGTGTGTGTGTGTACCGTGTGTGTTGACACTGCGCTGTCTACGGGGCGGGGGCTGTTGTCCCCCAGGCAAGCGTTTGGTTGCTCCGCTCAGCTCTGGAGGTTGAGGCGGACGCTTGGCTTTGCTGAGAAACAGAGGAGCTGACGTGTGACTCAGGCGGTTCTTGTTCCGGCTGTCTTTGTCCAGCGGCCGAGACTTTGCCTTCTTATTAATAGTGGCCTGGGTGGGAACGGCAGTGCTGGAGTCTGAGAGAGAGAGATACAGTGAGAGAAACGAAAGTGTAATTTCTTTTTCTATTTAATCCAACAAAAAGAGGAGGATAGAGGAGCTTTCATTATCATTGATGTGTCAATTCACTGATTCATTCATTAAACCGAAGTCTTTTGTAGAAGAATGTAGAGGAAGACATTTATTAAGAAAGTAGATCAACTTTAAATTCGTCAATCTTTAAAGAGGTATTGGTAACCCTTTACGTATAATGCATTATTAAGGTATTCATAATGTATATTATAATCCATGTTTTTTTAAGTAATTGTATCCAAAGTTAATCTTAAATGTATTATAACTCTTACATGAGATCATTCAATGCATTCTAAGGTGCTTTACAAGCTATAAACGTTCATAATGCATTACATATTAAGGCTTCAAGGAAAGTTTTACTGAGTCATTTGTAACTGCTCTGATGGCAACGTATTCATAACCTCTCATTCTGTCGAAATTTGTCATTTATGTTGTGATGTAGATGTCATACCTGGAGTGGATTGGTTGTTGCCTGGCGACAGACTGATAGTGGCTGATTGGTTGGTTGTGGCAGGTGTTGGAGGGCAGCAGGGCGGGTGATTGGACAATGGTGGGGATGTGGAGTCTGTAAGCAGATAATGACCTTCTATAAAACTATTAATCAAAATATGCATACTCGAAAAAATACAACATGTGCATTATTTGTGTGAGTGTGTTTTCTGGGACCTGGAGAGAGAGTGGATGTGGTCACTCTGGCAGGAGAGAAAGAAGCCTGGCGAGCCGAACCCAGAGCAGAACGAGACCTGCTGAAACAGAGATATTATACCATCGAAATCACATGAGGTCTCCTTAATATCTCAATTGTTTCTTTCAGAAAGATATTTACCTGAGAATAAGTGTCTCAAACTTGTGTAGATTTTACACGATACCAGCCAGACTTCTCAATATGAACTTAAACATGTCTCATCAATTCTCCTAAGATCAAATGATCTGAGCTGCTGTCCACATTTATTATCGCTCTATACTTTTAATGAACTTCTAAGACAAAGTTGATCATTTGACATGAAAAGTCTACACTACGGCCAAATATGCAACATCTCAAAGACCTGACTTTATTTTCTAGTTAATATCCAGAATGCCCAGGAAAACTACTCCCTACATGTACATTGTTCTTTTTCTCTTTTTGTTGTTGTTTTGTTTAAAAAAAAAAAAGTTTACATTTCTGATGAATAGAACAGCAAACACGGCTATATGGTGTATGTATGGTTATATATTTGTATGTTGTCTTTGTATGTTTTTGATATGAGGATACTCAATATAGTATCTGAGGTACAAACTAAGACATTTATAAAGATTTCTATTTCACATTAATGCTGTTCTTTTTAACAGAATATTAAACATATTCAGAGAAAAAAAATTATTTAGTGTAGTTTCCACTAAAAAATGAAGCAGCACAACTGTTTTTAACACTAATAATAAGAAGAAATGTTTCTCGAGCAGAAATAAATTACATTTAAAAACGTGTAAATCTTTCAGAGCTGGATGAGAAGATGAAGTGATAGAGGAACAGAGAGAAGGGAAGTGGACAGCATACCACAGACAGAAGGATGGACAGAATGTGACTGTTGTAGTGAGGAAGGGCGTCCAAGAGACGAAAAGAAGGCAGTGGGACGCAGAGCTGCAAACCGCACTGAGAGAAAGCAAGAGGAGATCAACCCAGAGCATCCAGACACAAGAGAAGTCACCTGAGCATGATGTGCTGGAGTGTACATGTGAATGATGCTTGTGTGTGAACATCTACATACCCCTCAACATCATTTATGCTTCCATGGTGTTGAAGATTGAGCACATAGAGGATGGACATGGATATGACACTAAAGGACGAGACAGAGAGATGATGATGAGCATGGAACAGACTCAGAATATTGATTGTAATGAGTTGGGTTGAATGATTTCCTCTCTGACCTGAAGGCCATTATGATGACCAGCGCAAGGATGGTGCCCTGCATGAATCTGTGACTCAGGCAACTCTGCTCCGGGACGGACCTCTGCAACACACATCTCGACAATCATTCTATCCCATTACCTCTCAGTACCTTATCTTATATTATTCCACTGAATCTCATCATATCTCATCTCAAGAGAAACGTTTACAGTGAGTGTAGAAATACATTTTCACAAAGTTTTATTGCATCATGGGATAGTGCATGAAAATCGTTTTATATCAGAAGTCGCAATTCTTATTTTTATACCGTAGCATATAATGGTCAGTTATGAATTCCACATATCTTCCACAGAAGTCATTTTGACGCCCTCAGAGACCCTACAGGATGTTTCATCTTACTTCCCAATATTCCTGCATAAAGTCTTGTTGGGACAGGGTTGACATTACCAACCATCCGCAAATCCATCCACAAATCACAGCATCAGTCAGTGAAGAGTCTCTATCAGTGATGCGCGGGTCAATGTATAAACAACCCGCACCCGACCGACGTTTTCAACTAACCTGCCTGCAACTCGGACCGCAAAAAAAGAAGAAAATATTGTACCCGTTACGCTTCCTGACCCGCATTTTTTAACAGCAGTAAATGCTCATCGTAGCGTCATTGGGCCATATATATGTGTAACACAAATGTGTAAATAGCATCACAAGAAGTTCACATGACAAAGTCAGCACTTTGGTCTTTCTATTTGTGTATTTGCGGAGCTTCCACATCCCAGTCTTCACCTTTTCTCTCTCCGCCTCCATCTCTCTGCAGACTGAGCTTGTGCGTCATCTTAGTGCCAGTTATTCAGCCAATAAAGTGTAGGCCTATGTATTTCATAGAAAATTGTGTTTAGTACTATATAAATTACAAAGGTTTAATTGGTATCTTTATTTCAAACGACCCGACCGACCGCGACCCGAATATCATTAAAAATGTTTTTGGATGACTCGTAACTGCGGGTAACCATTTTGGATCAACCCGCGTATTTAAAAACCCACTGTAAACATTTCTCTTTTTGAGCTTTGGTTAGGGGCTGAAATGCAACTTTACGCAGAACTGCCAGTCTGCATTGAGTGGTTCTTGAGACTTCAGAGAAATCAGCAGTTTTAAATTTATAGCTGACCTTTTAATACAATTAATTTGTTTGACAGAAACATCCCTAATAAGCCTTTATCTGACTGGGTCTTCAGTGCTTTAAAGCAATCACAAATCTTATAATAGTTCGATAATCTTCATTCGGTCTTCACAAAACATCAGTTGTTTTCATGCTTTTTGCAGGACATTGCACCATTCATGCTTTTCATCTTCAGAAAGATCTTTCTTCCTGCTCATATTACAGGAGAACTGTGGCTTGCTTAATAATGTGGAACAATATATTTAAGTAGGTTTTCCATTGACCTAAGCAGACCTGGCAAACTATTTAACAAACCTGTCTGAGATCGATACGAGTTTTTTAAAAAATATATGAGAAATAAAACAAAGAAACACTTTATTTGTGCTAAAATCCTACTGATATGTCACTTGCATAATAACTTGGAACACAGTGTATGTATATTTTTTAAAAGAGGTAGTCTGACTTAAATCATACCTTGCTTCCTGGCTTAGCTGTTTTTTTCTTGAGTGGACCACTTCCTGTTCTGCTAAAATAGCTTCCTGATTGGCTAGAAAAAAGGAGCATATTTCTTCAGACTTCTTTACTTTGGATTCACTCAAGCAGATGCACCTGTGAGTGCACAGCTTCACACACCCCACACACACACACACACACACACACACACACACACACACACACACACACACACACACACACACACACACACACACACACCTGACTGTGCCTCCACTGACGGAGCTCTTCATGCTGTCTAGCCGGCGCAGTTTGGCGAGTTTTCGGCTCCAGCGTTCGAGCTCGTCAATGCGAGTCTCCAGATTATCAGTGAGTTTGCAGAGCTCCTTCACCGCTCCCACATTCTCCATGAAGATCCGGTCCTGTAGCATCAAACACACACACATGAGAGGGAGGCAGAGAGACTGTGTGGGCATTTGTAGGAATGTGTGTGAGCGCTCGTACTTTATTGACCACCAGTAGATTAGGGATGGTCTCTCCGTTAGCACACACCACGTCTCCTCCCTCTTTCACAGCCTCCGGAAGAATCTGCTGGACCTCCTGAGCGATCACCCCTGATAACACACACAAACATGTTGGGTTTACATGTTTTATGGGGATTTTCCATAGACTTAATTTTTATACTGTACAAAGTGTATGTTCTCTCCCCTTACACTAACTCTACCCTAAACCAGCCCATTACACAAAACTTACTGCAGTTTTCTTACATTTAGTAAGATTTATAAGCTGTTTTCCTCATGGGGACTAAAAAATGTCCCCACAAGGACAAGGATTTTGGATATTGCCACACACACACACACACGCAAAGTTTCTGTTAAGCACTAGTTTTACAGTCCAAAATTACTAAATAGTGATTATAACCAAATAATCCTTTATGAATAAATCTCACAAAGTAGGTCACATTTCACCAATAATCAAAAATAGAATATAAAAATATATATTTAGCAGTTTACTAAAATGAAAACTAAACGAATAAAGCTTAAATAAAATAACATAAATATTAGATGAAAACCTTAACTTTAAAATTTGTTTAGAAATGTTGTAATCAACTGAAATAATCAAGTTTAAGTCCAAAAATTACTAAAACTGAAATAAAAGTGAATTAAAGCTAAAGCTATATTTTTTAAAATAAATAAATATATGTATATATATATATATATATATATATATATATATATATATATATATATATATATATATATATATATATATATATATATATATATATATATATATATATATATACATATATTTATTTATTTTAAAAAATGACAAAAGCACATAACTAAATTATTAAAACTTAAACTAAAATGAATATTGACAATTAAAAGCTAATACAAAAAATTAATAAATGCTCTCAAAAGAAAAGTAATGCTAAAATAACTGATTTATGATGAGTTTAAGTAACATTATATTCATGAGCACATTTTCAGCAATGCAAATTCTCATTACTGCCGGACACAATGATAAGAGCTCAATCATTTTGATAACCCTGCAAATAAGCATCATTTTATAATGCAAAATATTTCGATTTGAATGTGAAGTATGAGCCCAGCTGGGGACTGGAGCTAATCTGTGGGGACAGTACCGGTCTCAGCAGTGGTATCGATGCCCACTGTGGCTGCAAACTCAGGCTTATACTGATAATGCACCAGCCGCATTTGAGAAATCCGCCTCAGGTTATCAGTGGTGTCCACCTGGAGAAAGAGAGAGAGAGAGAGAGAGAGAGAGAGAGAGAGAGAGAGAGAGAGAGAGAGAGAGAGAGAGAGAGAGAGGAGAGAGAGAGAGAGAGAGAGAGAGTGAGAGCGATATTTGTGCACTTATATGAGCAAAAATAGCTAAATTATTCCATTATCAAATTAAAACCATGATGAAAATAGTTTCAGGACCAATTAAAAATGTTTTCTATTCCCCCGCTGTTGGTAAGTATGGCACTATAGCAGGTTTGTGCCTTGTGTGTGAGATATGCATGCACACACCTCCTTCACATTCTCCTTGGCTCTAATGTCGGAAGGATGCACCAGGGACCCATGACCTTCACATTGCCATGGATAACCAAAGCCTCGTCCGGCCGGTCCGTGTTGATGCCCACTCGCCCGTGATGATACACGGAGTCTTGCATCTGCCCTCTCTGCCACAACACTTCACTGTCACTCTCAAACTGACCTGGATTAGATGCCTGAGAGTGAGAGAGAGAGAGAGAGAGAGAGAGAGAGAGAGAGAGAGAGAGAGAGAGAGAGAGAGAGAGAGAGAAGAGAGAGAGAGAGAGAGAGGAGAGAGAGAGAGAGAGAGAGAGAGAGAGAGAGAGAGAGAGAGAGAGAGAGAGAGAGAGAGAGAGAGAGAGAGAAGAGAGAATAGAGTAAGTAATAGAGCAATAATTTATGTAATTGGCTGGGAAGGGAAGGTCTTGTGTTACTGCAAATTTTTAAATAAATGTACACATAAAACTTTACATACACATTTAGCATATAATCAAGATTAGGGATGCACTGATACCGATATTGGTTTCTGTCCTGATAGTGTAGTTGTTTTTGTTAATACGCACTTCTGATTACTGTTTGCACACTCAACACACATGCGTCATTTGGATTAAAACTAAATCATATAAGTACGTAAAAAGATTAACTGTTGCATGATTTATGTATGAGTGCTTCGCTACATTAGTACAGGAAAACGTCATGTGATCACTGTACCGCTACACTGGAGCAGCTCAGGATGAGATTAAATGAAAGATAAAATACAACAGAGCAACAGAATGAACAGAAAGTAACAGAAGCTTGAACAATAGATTTTTTTTAACAGGCATACACCACAAAACAATATTTTCTTCTTCAATATTTGTGTCTTATTTTCCAGTACAAATGACTAAATATCTAAACATTCTTAAATCAAAATACTTTTACTCAAGCAAGATATTAAGTTTTCAGAAAACTGTATCAAAATTAAACGACTTTATGCTTTAATACAAGAAAAATAAACAAGAAAAATTTTATTGGCAGATATTTTTTCTTGTTTCGTGTAGTCAGTTAATTTTGATCATGTTTTTTTTTAGAAAACAAGCCGTGTTTCCTTATGTCATTTTCCTTCTCAATCTTGATTTAAGAATGTTTAGATATTTGTACTGAAAAACAAAAGAAAAATACTGAGTAAGAAAACGTTTTTTGCAGTGTAATTAAGTGTGAAAATGACATCTATTAACTAAACAAATTAAGCCAGTCAATATGGTTAATTTTCTTTTGGTTTCTCTACCTAACATTTGTAAAAAATGGCAAATTAATTGAAAACAGGTATCGGTAATCAGTATTGGCAGGTACTATCAGTGCATTCCTAATAAAGATTTATTACTTCATCAGAATTTCTATCTCTCAATAAGAATAAAAGGTAACACTTTATTTGAAGGGGTGTGCATAAGACTGACATGACACTGTCATAAACATGACATAACACCTGTCATGAACATGAAGGAGTCTTTATGAATGTTTATGACTGTTGTCATTAAGTGTCATTCGGTAAATTATGACACTTTTAATGCAAAGTTGACATTGTTTAAAATGTCTTTGTTATGACATCTTGACATTACCCAAGACAAAAATGTCTTGATTATGACAACTTGACATTAACCAAAAAATCATAACCTGTCAACCTGTCACAACTTTGGCCGTCATGACATTTACTTGTCCTCAAGTAAAGTGGAACACATTGTACTAGTTATAAAGATGTCATTAAGGGTTATTTCACTGTCAAATGCTTTAAGTTTGATAATTAGACCTGTTATGACATATTTGTGACAGGTTGACAGGTTATGATTTCTTTGTTAATGTCAAGTTGTCATAATCAAGACATTTTTGTCTTGGGTAATGTCAAGTTGTCATAACAAAGACATTTTTTGTCTTTATTAATGTCAAGTTGTCATAACAAAGACATTTTAAACAATGTCAACTTTGCATTAAAAGTGTCATAATTTACCGAATGACACTTAATGACAACAGTCATAAACATTCATAAAGACTCCTTCATGTTCATGACAGGTGTTATGTCATGTTTATGACAGTGTCATGTCAGTCTTATGCACACCCCTTCAAATAAAGTGTTACCGAATAAAAAGTAAAAAATACCATTAAAAAAACAAATACACAAAAAAACATTGAAATAAAGAGGCAAGAAATCAAAATTAGATGCAAACAAAGTCAGGAGCATACAAACGAATCATTTGAGCACTGCAGACTGTAACATAATAGTGATTGGTCAGAGGCGGATAATTGACACACAGAAACAGGCTGTGATTGGAGGAGGTCGGTCAGACAGACACGACCAGACTGACAGCGGTTACCCTGACGATGATCCTCTCGGAGACGTGAGCCGCCACTGTGAAGCTCTGACTGTGACTCTGAGCCTGAAGAGCAACTACCAGCATGAAGTACCTACACAAATACAATACAAATGTTTTAGATGAGAAATCAAAAGAGCTTTAGAAGACTTTTCTGTGCTATTTTGACCTTACGTAATATCTATGGACAGTATTAGTGACTTGCTGACGATTTCGTCAATTTTACAGTAATAAAACTGTATGTTTTTTATGAATTAACTCTTTCCCTGCCATTGGCGTCATTTTCCAGCCTTCCTGTGTTTTTAATGTTTTACAGTAGGGGGCGCTATTACACATCTTCTGAAAGAGTACTGAATCTCCTGATCAAAACACAGATGAAGAAGAAGCAGAAACAAGTGATAGCCAAGCGGCAACATTCCAATCTCATAAATGAGGCCTAGCCGGAAGTGCGAAAAACTGCAATACATCGAAAATCCGCTAGGGGCAGGTCCCAAAAGTGAGCAAATGTCCATAGACCCCATGTTAAAATGTCCGTTTTCACAGCATAAATTCATGCTTTTACAGGTTGGTCCCATGGACTTTTATTCTATTTTTCGATAGGTTCCGAGTGCCTGACAACTGTGAGGGGGGTGAATTTTTTTCTAACTCGTTAGTTTAGATCGTATTTAGATATAAAATGTATGACTAATAAGGGCGTGGTTAACTTTGATTGACAGCTGATAACGGGCTGCGCCGAGTGAAATTTGACGTCTCGGCCATGATCTGACACAACACATCACACCACCTCTGTATCCTTTCTGAACATTTGTATTGAAATATCGTACATAAAATGGGTTGCTCTGCTATAAACTGCACTAACCGACACTGTAGGAGTAAGTTACTTCGCTCCATTTTTTCCGGTAAGTGACATTCCACTACTATTTCACGTAGTTAGCAGTATTTGTATTTAGCATCAATGTTTGTGGGCAGTGGCACTTCAACAGTTAGCATTTAATCGCCTCAGAGAGAGGTACGATTGAACTCTCTGTGTGTGTGTGTGTGTGTGTGTGTGTGAGAGAGAGAGAGAGAGAGAGAGAGAGAGAGAGAGAGAGAGAGAGAGACGCAGGCACCATCGAACTGCGTGTGTGTGTGAGAGAGAGAAGCAGGCGTGTGTGTGTGTGTGTTTCGCGGGCGCGATCGAACAGTGGAAGCATAAAAACATACTCCGTCATTTCGTTCATACAGGACATTTAATCTGCAAAGTGTTTACTTATATTTGTGTACACTCGCAATAGTAATGTTACAGATAGCTGAGGCTGCTTGAATGAAGAGGTGCGTCGACCAGCCGGCTCAGTCTCACACAAAGCCCGCCCTTTTACCCATATATGGATTGGCCAGAAGGTGGGCGGGGTTAGGCTTTTCCAAAATTTTCAAAGATGGCGCCGCCCATACCCCCCATAAACGGCTTCAGAACCGTTATTCGGAAAGTCTATGGGTGACGTCCAGGCTTGGGAGGGTTACTTTAAAAATGTATTCCGTTACAGTTACAAATTACTTTATAAAAAAAGTATTCAGTAACGTAATCCAAGTGCCACAATATGAAAGTAATGTAACTGATTACTTTTGGATTACTTCAAGGACAGACATTATTACAAAAAAAAAACTTTTATTTATTAAGAATAAATTATTGAATAATTGAATATTGAATAACCCTGAATAAATATTTATGTAAAGGACTATACAGACATCTTGTGGTTACAGTATGGTATTACAGATTATTTTGTTTTATTTTTAACTTGACAAGGACAAGGAAAAAATAAAATGGAAATGTTTCTTCAACAGGAAAATAGAGAATGCAAATGCTTCTTTAGGTTGGATGTCGAGTCCTTCGATAAAGAAAGTGTTTTCATTCCTGGAAGGCACCGTTTGCACTGTACCATGTTGTTGGCATTTTCTTCTTTAAAAACAAAATAGCAGCGGAATTTCCGAGAAATGCAAGCATTTTTACCAGTGGGCAGCATCGTTTCTAGCAGCAGTGATTGTGTCCGACAGTGATGCGCGGGTCAATGTATAAACAACCCGCACCCGACCGACGTTTTCAACTAACCCGCCTGCAACTCGGACCGCAAAAAAATATATATTGTAGGCTACCCAACCCGCTTCCTGACCCGCATTTTTTGCCCTTAGGAGCGCAAACTGTTCTTTTTCGAAATGCTGTACAATATAGCCTAGTGTTATAAAGGCTTGATTTAGGCTATTCATTTATTTCGTTTCATTTTCTTAACGATTAAGATTCTGCATGTGTTTATCCAGTCTAATCGAAGTGTGCGTCTCTCCTCCGACTTTCCCAACAAAAATCCCACCCCCTCTCAGAAAATACATAAAACTGACTTTACTGAGCTATATGCATTATTAAAAGTAGCCTATAAAAATGATACAATGGCATTTCTCAGTTCAACGTGTTGGGAAATAGGGCATTTTGTCCCGCGACAGCATTTATTCAAAAGTTAATAACGCTTAACATTCAAATGGTAGCCTAAATAAGGATTTCCCACTTGTAGGTATTTGCGGAGCTTCCACTCAGTCTTCACCTTTTCTCTTGCCGCGTCCATCTCTGCAGACTGAGCTCGTGCGTCATCTCGTGCCAGTTTCAGCCAATAAAAGTATATTACTATATAAATTACAAAGATTTAATTGGCATCTTTATTTCAGACGTATCAAATACTTTTGGATGACTCGTAACCGTGGGTAACCCGCTCGTTTTGGATCATCACTGGTGTCTGAGGAGATTGTTTTAGAGAGCTGTTATTTTGCGCACGCACCAGCGGCGGGTGGGACTCGTGAGTCATTAATCAAGCAACGCTTAATAGTGTTATTATGCCAAAATACAGATTTAGTTTTAAATGAAACCATTGTAATCCTGAAAGTATCCCCTCTTTTTTCAAAAAGTAACTATAATCTGATTACTACGTTTTTTGTAACTAATTACAGTTACTGGATTTTTGTATCCTGATTACATAACGCCGTTACATGTATTCCGTTACTCCCCAACCCTGGTGACGTCACAGACGCTTTGTCCATTTTTTTTTACAGTCTATGGTGATAGCTTATGTAAACATAAGCTATCACTTATGTTAGATAAGTGATGTGACTGGCGGGGAAAGAGTTAAGTACTTTTGTCTGTGGTAATCAGATACAGGTGTTGTCAATAAACAATAAATGTAAATAAACCTGGTTAGGTTTTCTTTGTCATGGCAATATTTCATACCTCTGATCGGGGTTCGGCTTGCCTTTCTTCCTCATGTTATTGGCCGTGGTCTCACTGAAGTGGAGACGACCCACCGTTACCTTGGTAACCTGCTCTGGCGGCAATGTCACTCTGTAAAACAAGTGGCTAACATTTATGTCACATGCCTCAAATCCACACGCTTGACAGGTGATATTTGACAGAAACTCCCACAACTGGTGTAAAAAGACTTACAACACTGGTTTAAAGGGTCTTTTGCTCCGGTCAGACTGTGACTGTTCAACATTAATGGACTGATTCATTGCTTCCAACTGGAAGATACGTAGATAAAGGTTATAAGAAAGTTTATAAACATGAGTATCAGTAGTTATGACTGGTTTTCTGGTTGTTTGACTCACCTTGACCCCATTGAGTTTCATGTAAAAGCATTCGATGGGCTGCAGGCCCTCACTGGTCTTCACGTATTTGGGATCTCCGGCATCCCTATGTACACTGTCACCTGGAAGTGGTTCTTCTTCTGACACACAAAGGCATCGTCAGCCAAGGAGAAGTTGAAACCCTTATCTGCGTCCACCCTATAGGTAGGCATCGGACTGGAGAGGCAAGAAAGAGAGAAAGAGAAAGAAAACAGCATGGAGAGGGTGTAAAACTTAAAAACTTAATGTGTGTTTATCATTAAACAGCACTAAGAATACCTCAAGTTCTGAGCTATTTTTTTGTTTGTTATCGTTGACCTAAAGTCATGCCATTTTTTCATGATCTTTCTCTCTCTGTTCGTCCTCATTCCTCTCTCATGTGAGCCAGATCTCTGCTCTTGCTCTCACTCCTACACACTGCTCACCTCATAGGAATTCCCTGGCCGCTACCATCCATCTCTCTCTCTTTTCTATCTCTTTTAGTACAGCCTGATACCTCCCTATACCCCATTAAATCCCAAACACACACTTTTGCCCTCAGTGTATTTCTCATTCCTCTGTCATAAATCTAAGCGCAGAGGTGTGTAGGATTAGAGCAACACCCACAGTTCTTTTCCATTGGAGTCGTATAACATAGTCCATTTGTTCTGCTGGTGCGCCTGCCACTTTATGCACTGATAGTTTGGATCCAGGTATGAGTTTTCTGCATCCTGCATCAAACCTGTGAAAGCACCAATGCACAAACATCATATAGTGCTGAAAATGCAACCGTGCTTATGTGTGTGTGTGTGTGTGTGTGTGTGTGTGTGTGTACCTGGCTCTTGCTTGATAATGCCCGTGAGCATCTGGGAGTTGAGAGTGCCGTTGGGAGAGTCTGAATGTTTTCTCTTCTTTGCGGGATGTACAGGAATCCCACTGGAGAATCACAAAGCATGCATTTGTTGATGTGGATCATTTTGACACATTTACATTTATGCATTTGGCAGACGCATTTATCCAAAGCGACTTACATTGCATTTCAAGGTACACATTTACAGTCTTATAAGTTCTTGCTTTCCCTGGAAATCAAACCCATGACCTTGGCGTTGCAAGGTTTGAGCCCCAGGAAAGCAGCTACTGGTGACACTGCTGATGCATCTCTACCTCAGGGGCCTCAGCAACATTTCAAGTGGGCCGCAGGATGACTTAAAAGTATTTTAACGCATAAATGATAATTAATATATTTAAATAATCTAACTATAAATTAATCTCAATTAAAATGCTAAAAAATGCTTTTTGAGGTTGTAACAGTATGTGTTACTATGTGTTTCAGAATGTGAAATAAAATAAATATTTTTTGTTTTTATTAATTTCAATAAGTTGGAATATCATCATGCAGAATTGTTGTAAAATAATATATTTAAAATTTATTAAAATGTTTATATTTCTTAAAAGAGTGTCCTTCAGGTCAATATTTTCGGTCATTCTCATTTAAATCCCCTGATCTATACAAGATCAATGTCTGAGTGATAAAATGTTCCTCAGATTCTCTCTTTCTTACTCTGGTCCTTGTGGATGTTGCAGGAGTTGATGTAGCATCTGACTCTGTTGAATGTCTCCGCCCCCGCCGCTGGTTGGACCAATCGGATACTGCGAGATCATGGGCTCTGGCTTAAGGTACATGTCTCGGTGCATGCTGGGATAGAGGGGGTGTGTGGGGAGAGGTGGAGGACTGGTCATGTGACACATGTCTTCGGGAGTCATTGTCCTGAGCATGTGCGAATCTGGGAAGGAAAAATAAAAAGCAGACAATACATTTTTAATATTTCCTTAAAAAGCAAGTTCTTATTCATCCCCCCCAACAAAATCCAGCAGTTAGCTGTGTTAAATAATTGTTTTTATGTCCACATTTATCGACATTATATATTTTAAAACTAAAATAATAACTAAACAACTTTCTGTTAATGTTTTTTGAACCTTTAATAACTTGCAATCTTGATCATTTAAGACTGCTGCATCTCCCTGCACTGAAATGGTTCGATTAGCATTAAATCATTCAGGCGGATTGAACTTACCGTTGGCTTGCTGAGGTGAATACGGCTCTGAGCTGGAATCTGGAGGGGACTCGGGTAGCGTTCTGCAAAAATAATAACATTAAATACAATTTCTGTACATTAAACACATTAACAATACAAGGTTTTGGGAGGTTGCACATTTTTTTTTTTCTTGTCTCGTGTGAAAAAAAAACGTCCTCACCTCTTTAATGCATGTCTGTGGGATTTTTTTCACCTGTTTTATAGTCCAGCAAGTGAAAATGGTGCATCTGATGACTAGCAGTATAACAGCACACCTCTCCTTTGAGGAATCATTTAAACGGGGGCAGGACGACACACACGCTGAAGTTGAACAATTAAAAGTGATGCCTTTGGATTGCATGCACCACTAAACATTCAAGCACTGTAGTGAATCAGTTCTTGTTTTAATTGGAAAGCTCAGTAAAGACATACCTGCGGCCTCCTTTTGGGCAACATTATAAAAGAGCTTTACTGATTGCACAATTCCTCACAGGATATCAGGCCTGACCCATTCATCTAACGTCTCAGCGCTTATTCCCAGTTCACTCCTACCTCTGTCTTACTCAGCCTTTAGTAAGAAACTAAGTATACTAGCTAAGTATTCCTGACGCACATTTAGGGCTGGATGTTTTTAGACCTTCACATACAAATCACTTTGTTAAATTAATATTTGTCATATTCAGTGGTGGACAGCAACAAAGTATTTTTACTTAGTTACTTTACTTACATACATTTTTAAAGTAATTTTACTTTACTTGAGTATTTTTATTTTGAGAAACTTTTACTTTTACTTCAATACATTACACAGCATACTATCATACTTTTTTACTCTACTACATTTCATAAAAACATATGGTTACTTGTTATTTTAAAGGTGCATTGCGCAACATTTCATGTTAAAAATACCCGTTTTTTAACACATACATGCGTAAACAATTGCCTGATGGGCTGAATGAGCCCTTCTCTGATCACTGAGATTGCCTCTATAGTGCTGTACAGTAAAATAAATAAGAGGGATTCGGGCTTGAATCTGAGACTGGGCGTGACGTCATGCGCGTTCACGCTCACCAGGCGATGTCTCGGAGGTTTGTGTATTCGCCGCCATTCTCCGTATCAGCGAAGACAACTCGAGCGACAAAACTTTAGTCAACTTTCGACAAAAGTAGAAGATGGATTCAAAGAGACCGGCTTGTAGTTCATTCCAAACCCAACGCAAACTCCACGTAAGACAAAGAAAAGAAAACTTTTGTCTAGTTATTGACCAAAAGGGCCAAATTGGAGTCAGGCGTCGGAATAAGACGAGACGAGAGTCAGCATCGGGAAGGCTTTCAACAAATGGATAGATCTCCGGTGTGCTCTAGGGCTCAAACGGGATCCTCAGTTGGCTGTTTTCTTGATAAAACGGTAAGATATACCCTAGTCTCTAATGTCTGATGCGGCAAATCTATGACAACAAATGACGATGCGTAAAATGTGTAATGCTTTAGCCTAAGCTAGATAAATGTACAATCAGAATTGATTTGACTAACGTTACCATTGTCAGTGAACAGGTTCATAAACTAGGAATTGTCTTCGGAAGAATAGTACAACATGAAACATAAAACATGTCCCATAAAAGATGCTAACTATGTTTTTGTGTATGGCCTACCGGTAGCCTTGTGTCCTTTGCCTGCGCTCTGCTCTTCTATCTTCTTCCATCATATTACTTTAGACTTTCCACCATAGTCTTTAAACGCCGCCGTTCGTACTCCGTTATTAAGGTCCCGGTAGGCAGAACGGGAACATTGCGATAGCCTCCTCGGCTCCTCCATGCTGGTTTGTTGTTGTTGTATGTGGCGCCGCCGCCGCCGTGCTCGCGTCACTCCCTTACTCATCGGTTCTGGCCACTGGCCAGTGCGACCGCAAACAGCAAAACCGAGTTTGAGGGAGAGTAGTCCTACTCAAATGCCTTTCCTTTCATATATGTAAAATGACTTGCAGATTTATAACTTTATAACCTCTGAAGACATTATGACTGTAAACAAAAGATTTGTGTGGCTGATGCTCCTTTGGTTATGAATGAACAGCTCGTGCTCGTGCAAGCGTGTGCGTGTGCGTGTGCTCCATGAGCGTGCACACCTCTGGTTGCAGTTTCGCTTGTCGCCAGAGGGGGTGTAGTTCTGCAAAAACTCAGAGACCTGCGTTATGCACCTTTAAACTGAATAAATCATCAGGTGTTCCGAGACGCAATAACAGTGTGCGTTTCGTGAACGAGCTGATTCTTTTCAATAAACCTGTTATATCATTTGGCAAACCGCACAGAACGATTCATTTGTGAATTGGACTGTTCTCGATTCAACAACTCACTCATTCAATGATCCGTTCAGAGCGAGTCTCCAGTTAACTCACAAGTCTGACTCAAAATGAGCCAAGAAGAACTGGAAGACTGCAAGAAACTGGAAGTTTAGGTGTGCGAGCGACTGATGTCGCTAAAGGTCATTTACAAATGACGAACTGTAGGATTTATTGTACATGAAAATCATATTTAGGTCACGACTTTCAGTTGTTTGTGGTTCCCCACAGTTTCAAATGATATAAAAATAGTATGTTTGCATAGGGTTCTTTTTAAAATGTTATGCATTTAGCCCTATGTGACGTGTTTTTATTGTTTGTCAACACACATTTCATATTATGCATCTGCATTCACTAATACTGACTAGTGCTGGCTACTGACAATAATTCATCATTTAAATTTTGAGCAATTGGATTCTATAAAATATATAATATAAAATCAATGTAAAGTATATATAAAATAAACATTCATTGATCAGTACTTTTTACTTTTAATACCTAAGTACACTTAAGTAAAAATCAAGTACTTTTGTACTTTTACTCAAGTAAAGTTGGAAAGGAGTACTTAAAGGTGCTCTATATATTTTTTAGTGGCCTCTAGCGGTGATGTTTCAGATTGCAACAAGAGCGTTCGTGCGCGTGTGCGATCTCAAGAGCGAGCATTCACTACCGGCCACACGGAGACTTTCAATGCAACGGCGAAAGCATCACACAACATGCTGGAAACTCATGTAAACTCCCATTGCAACGTTACAATAATAGGCTACTTTTATCAGCTTGACGTTGAACTAATGCTCCATGCTCGTACCATGAACTTTACATTGACTGCATTTAGCCGACATGTGATGTTAGCATACGGCATTTCACTAACTATTTGTGTATCTTTCACAATCAGCAATGTCAACATAGGTAAATGTATAATATGATAACGAAAACAGTGAACTAGCCTGAAAAATGTCAGTGTAACAGTAAGACAGTAGGAAGTAGCGTTACTGTACTGAACGTGTCTGGAAATGTTTATTATAAACAATATGATAGTAGTGGGATGATTACGATCTAGTACATAAAACAAGTATACATCCTAAAGCACCTACTTTTTCTTACCCTGGAACAGTCTTTTGTATTAATTTCATGTCTCATTTAGTTTACCTTGCTATTTCATTAGAGTTTACTAATAATTCAAAAGCTCTGCCGATGTTGATCCGTGTTTTCGTCCTTAGTCGATCAGAATCACGTTTGGCCTGACGAGCTTCAGCAGATGAAACTTTTTTTTGTTCTTTTATTTTTTGTGGAGTCTGTGTTGGAGTCTGTGTTGTGCTGGAGGCAGGTCGTTTTGGGGTGTTATCAGACTCATGTAGTCACATCTGTTGGATTTCGTGGTAAATCCGACCCGGAGACTTCACATATAAATATGAATATTGGCCTTCAGAGGTAATAGCAAAACCCGACAAGTGGATCATTGTAATGTGTGATTACAATCCCTTCACACACAGGCAATAAAAAAAGGATTCGTTTTAGAAGAAAAGCTACATAGAGCACCTTTAAAGGAATAACTAAAAAGGAAATGCCCTCAAGTTGTTTCAAACCTGTATGAATTTCTTTCTTCTGCTGAACACAAAAGTGTCGGTAATCAAGCAGTTGATTTAGAAAATCGACTCCCATAGTATTTTTTCCCTACTATGGAAATCAATGGGGTCCATCAACTGTCTGGTAACCAACATTCTTCAAAATATCTTCCTGTGTGTTCAGCAGAAGAAAGACATTCTTACAGGTTTGAAACAACTTGAGGATGAGTAAATCATGACAGAATTTTCATTTTAAAGGGAGTTATTCCTTTAAAACTCAGTAATATTTTATTAGGGTATGTGTACTTTTACTCAAGCACTTGATTTGTGTACTCCGTCCACCACTGGTCATATTTATGTCATTTTTGCTCCTCTCTGTTCTGTCTTTCTCTTACCCGGGTGCGTACTGTCCGTGGTGGTCCTGTTTGACGTGTGGCTGTTGGTGTTGGGGTGTTTGGCTCTGCTGTTGCCCCAGGCAGGGGTAGTTGTGTCTGAGGTGGCCCAGCGGTGGTGGAGGTGGATAGGGGTTCTGGCAGGACTGGGACAGAGACGGGACGGTGCCCTGGCGCAGGGGGATGGGGGGGCTGACGCCACACCCTAACCCCCCTGAAGAGGATGCCCCGGCCTGGGGCGAGAGATACTGGGGTCCTGGGGTGCTGTGGACCTCTGTGAAACAACTAGAGGAAACAAACCCAAATCACCAGCTGATGGCCAATATGACTCATTATTCTCAAAATAACCACATCATCATAAAACATTTGGGGCCCTATCATACACACCGCCGCAATGCAGCGCCAAGCGCGATGCAAGTGTGTTTTACTAGTTTCAGCCCAACGCAGTTATCATTTTCACGTCCTGCGATACATTGTTTAAATAGCAAATGCATTTGCGCCCATCTGTTCGCCCATGGGCTGCTGGTCTGAAAACGAGGTGTGTTCAGACGTATTAATGGCGCGTTGCTATTTTGAGGCATCTGAAATAGACAATTTTTTTTGTTATTTAAACAAAAAAGAGCGTGTTAGTTATGTGCGCCTAAAGGCGGGTGCACAACGCACGTACACTCTGCTTATTACACACACATAACATAAAAAATATGGTGAATCCGGCTTGTCCTGTAGATTGTCTGCTAGCGCTTTAACCTTGCGCAGATCCGGTTAATCTCTGGAGGCGCGTTCAGTCTTTCCGCTTGCAAATTCCGCCATGTAAATATTGGTTCACGTTATGCCCAAAACACACCCATTACTCATTAAGAGAATAGAGACGACCCTTTTAGACCATGCGTCGCGCGCACCGACCATTTTTCCTGTCGTTAAACTAGCAAAAGTGGATTTAGACACGCCCTAAGTGCACGTACGCTTTAGACCATGTGCTTAGATCATTAAAATAGGGCCCTATGTCTCACAATCCAACAGTCTCCGGGTTACACATAGAAACTCATGTCTCTTACATGTCAGTGCTGTCGTCCTCTTTGCTGATGTATTCCTCCAGGATACTGGTGTCAATGTTTGTTGGCTCCAAAGAGCTGTTAATATCATGACCTGCAAGGGAAATAGAGGGGGGAGAGAGAGGGGAGAGAGAGAGAGAGAGAGGAGAGAGAGAGAGAGAGAGAGAGAGAGAGAGAGAGAGAGAGAGAGAGAGAGAGAGAGAGAGAGAGAGAGAGAGAGAGAGAGAGAGAGAGAGAGAGAGAGAGAGAGAGAGAGAGAGAGAGAGAGAGAGAGAGAGAGAGAGAGAGAGAGAGAGGAGGATGAGTATCGTGTTCCTACGCACCGTTTCTACAGTGATAAAATAACAGTTTCACAACATCTCTTATTCTGACTCTGACGGTTTCATGATTCATGTGGATGTTGCAACACTTCTGATCATTTGTTTGCTTGTTTAATACCCAGATTGATGACATATGTTCAAACTGGGGATCACGGATGAGGTCAATGAAAACATAAATGTCTTGCAGGTTATAGACACAACATGAGCTGTAAAAAGCCTAGAGGGTCACTTTCAAAGAAAATCATTTTGTTTTAATTCCTCATCCACAAAGTAGCTTTTCTCTCTTTTCCAACCCCTGCCGCTCACATCTGCCCCCCCTTCTGCACTTCTTTACCAAATCTCTCCAAATCTGCACCACATGACCCGTCTGCAATCACTGTTTGCAACACCTGCAAAACGTCACTCTGACCCAGGCTGACTGACCCTGCTCACTTAAGCCAAATAAAGCATCTTTTCTTGCACAATCTAAGTTTCTCTTTATGCAATTTACCAGTGTTGTTTCATCAATAAAGTAAATGAATGTTCTTGGGTTAAAAAAATGTAAAATTCAACGAATATCATAATATTCATCATTATGAATATGAAACCATATGAATGATATTTAAGTAAAAAAAAAGATGATAATAAATTTAGGGTTTAAAATGTATTTATGTATATTAAAATTGTACATAAATACAAATACATAAATTAATAAAATAAAATACATTTATTTTTCCTTAGGGCCAATATAAATGTAATTTTTTTGTGAAAAATAAAACATTAAAATAATAACAAACAAACAAATAAAGTTGTAATTCCTTTTCTCAAGTCGGCCAGAAAAAAATAACAAATAAATGTAACTAAAAGAAACGGTGACAAGTTACACCACATAATATATATGCTTTCCCTTATACAATCATATAATTTATAACCTAAAATCTTGTCCATGTCCATGTATTCAGTCACTGAAGTGCATGTTTCAACAACAAGTACCGGATTACACAAAGAAAGCAAGATAAGGCAGCAAAGGATGGAGAGAATGAGGGGTCAGGTGGAGGTATAGTCGAGTATGAAGAGTCCCCCACTAACCCCCCCACCCCTCTCTCTCTCTCTCTCTCTCTCTCTCTCTCTCTCTCTCTTTGATAGATTAGGCCACTAACGAAGCCGGAATGTGAAGAATTCGTGTGTTAGTGTTGGGAAAACTCTCTGGTCCATCAGCCTCCCACAGCCTGAGAGGGATCACATCTCGCCTCTGTGGATGTCCTGACCCAAACAGAACATCACACACATAACCAACACAATCCTGACTCGCAAAATATCCCAAAGCGGTTTCCAACAACTTTACATTGTGACCAAGAACATCAAGGACAGGCTTGACACCTGATGGACACCTCATATCTGTAGATGTGAGTAGACAAAGAGTCAAAGCAATACTAACCATAAACCACTTGAGTAATCTCAAATGTGCTTTACAAAATAAAATAAAAAACTATGTAATGAAAAGGTAAAAAAACAACACTGATGTAATGTTTGGAGGTGCTGCGATTGGGCTCTCCGCTCGGACAGTTTTATGAGTGTGCCAGCAGGGCAAATAGGAACGAAGAGGGATGATTTTACTAAATAAGATCCAGATGTTTCCATCCTCCTGCTGTAAATCTGCCAGGCCAGCGCTGATAACGGCTGCGAGATTGACTGACGGGAACGAGAGTGGGGGAGAAGAGGGAGAGAGCGATGTTGAAAAAGAGAGAATGAGAGGATTTTAACGAACATAGGATAAACACACGCTTTGTACTGTTTTTTTTTTTTAATTTTAGAACATGTATGAGGTTTGGAAATGTGAGCCATATCGAAAGTTTGTATGTATATGCGTGCACATGCTCTGTGAAGATTACAAAAAACATGTCGTCTTGATATTATTTCCGTTACGCTGTGAAATAATCGTCACATTTAATTAAAATCACAAGCTTGCAAATGTTTTCCCCACTCAATAATGCTGAATATGTGTCGACATTTGTTCAGTGTATCATATGCTCCTTTTAAATCTTGTAAACTAAATCAACTCAAAATGCTATTATATATATATATAGTAATATATATAGTATTTAGCAAACTGATGATTCTGAACTAAAGCATTTGCCATCACTTCTCCCTCGAGAGCTCATTAATCACAGTCAACAGTATGTCATACATCCCTCCTCCCTGTCTCCGTTTATATCTCTCTCCCTCTATCTCTCTTTACCTCCCTCTGCATCATACACATACATATGCCCTGTTTCTCTACATCTCCCGATTATTTTCTATGTGAAACCGATCATTGTATGTGAGTTCTTATGCATGTTAATCATTAAGCCCTAATTCACACCAGAGTAAAGTATGATAGAGCGAAGTCCACAACATTATCAAATAGTAAACACTACCCAGAATGCCCTGGGTTCCTTAGAAAGACAAAAACACACACAGCATCACCGTGATCAATACAGCATTCATTTGAGTATCCACACAGTTAGAGAGGAAAACATTTGTCTTAGTTAAACAATCATTGATGTGAGGAGAGAACTGTAAAATCGCAATCAGTACCCGACAAAACACACATAGATATTGTCAATCTAACAAAAATAAGGTTTTTATTGGACATTTTACTGGAGGGTTTCAGCAATCAAGCTGTTAAACCATGATGTCAATTTGTAGGCCAACCGTCGACATGATGCTAAGGTTGTTGCCATAGTCTTTTTAACCCTTGCTAGGTGGCTGCTCACTGGCTTAAAGGATCCCACCCCCAATCTCTGTGATATTAAATGGTTTGGGTTCCTCCTTCGAAACATCTTAAATCTGTTAGTCAAAAATCACAAGTCAAATCACTCAGAAAAGTAACAGCAATCATTCATGTCTTTAGCACAAATAATGAAGAGCGAGTTACATGCTAACAGGTTAGGAGTTTGTTCATTTAGCAAACAACACTAATAATCTTCTTTGTATGAATACAGAACATAATTTCCATTGATTTCCATGTGAAATACACACATTTATATATACCACACATGCGCACACACTCATATAGGCTACTGAACAAATGCATGAGGTCTGGCAATGTGAATACCGGTAATAAGAAAAGATGAGAAGTTTACTAAAAGAGAAAAAGGGTGTGAGAGACACAGATAGGATGAAAAGAGAAAAAGAGAGACGGTACCTGCTCGAAGCCACAGCATTTTGCTTTAGGATAGACACAACCTACAAAACTGAAGATGTGTGTATATGACCCAGTACGTCTCTCATATTCTTCCAAACAACATACACCTTTCCATCTCGGAGCTCAGCTGGCGGGTACAGGGTTACGTGAATGTGTGTGAATGTGTGTGTGTGTGTTGTAATGCAGGATTAGGTCTCAGTCATGAGACAGAGCTGTACCAGGCCACCACACACAGTTCTAGTCGCCCACCAGCACTGAATGCACCGGCCGACCTGAGCTGCTTACCTACACTTCACGAACACCACAGAGAGAACGAGAGAGAGAGAGGTAAAGAGCAGTGAATGCCTTTACTGTCAGCAGAGGAAGGAAACGTGCAAAAGTCGGGTAACAATAAGGAATTCAAAGAATGATACATTTTCGGAGGGGTGTAACACATTAACAGTCCCACATGCATCAACATTGTCAACATCTCGGTCCAATTTTAACCCCAGTGCCCCAGTTTAATCCCCATGCCGAGTCACTAGCCAGATTATCTGGTGTGGTCCGATCAGATCAGAGTTTAAATGTCCCATTTTCAACAAATGAAAAGATCTGCATATGTTATTAGCTCTGGTGTCAGTGGCAGACTCTATGCAGCTGAACCTCCCGAAATACGATTTTATCCATATGTGTGGATATAATGATGACAATATTTTTTTTCTATTGAGTTGTCCTTGAGAGCTCCACACAAAAACAGCAACAACAACAACATGACCAGTGTAATCTGATTCATGAGCAAATGACTCTTATGAACTGATTCTTTTGATGATTCATTCAGAAAGATCACACGGCTTCAACTGAAGTCTTCCTTTCTCTACCATATAGATGTAAAACAGTATGTGACAAAAGTGTGTCTGAATTCACAGTACTCAAGGCAAAAAGTACCCGGGTGACCTTTTACTTCCCGTGAGATTCTGAAGTGCGTATATGATGGACACTTTACTATCCCATGAGGCCACGGGAGAGGATTTGTGAATGGAGGTGAAGCGACGCAACTGATGCTGGTAGGTCACATGATCAATTTTTTAGCGATCATAGAGTAATTACTTATTCAAAATAAGTAGCTACTCAAGAGAGTGCAATTTTGGACGCAGCCAAACTCGGGGGTTACTGGTTTGAATCAATCTGAAATCTTTTACTGAATGAACCTACTAAATCAGGTAAGGTTAATGAATCAACATCTGACTCACATTACTTTTAGTAAAGAAACAGAATTATAAATATTAGAAAATAAATCTAAAAATGTTGAAGTACTAAAATTACTAAAACTAAAAAACACTGGAGTTCCAATAAAACGAAGGATGTGATAATCGGATCACGGTCACCTGAAATGTGGAAAGTGTGTAATTTTTGGTTTGTTGTAATGGAACTGGCATGTGAATGTTACAGGCCTGGCTGCTCAAACACAATGCATTCCAGTGACAGCAATACACTGTTACATGAGAGAGACCACGCGCAACGGCCAAACCATTCCCTCCATCAAACATCAGCCCCAGGAACCATCTGTACCCGCACACAAGAGTGATCCATCGGGCTAAATGTGACCTAACCTGCCTGAATATTCTCACAAAAGTCAAGAAGTGCATGACTGATATTTTAAGAACATCCCACAGGAAAGAGAAATCACAAATGAGATTTAGTTATTTGACTCCAAGACAAGAGGAGTTTTCTTTTTTTTACTATTGGTTATCTTTTGAATCATTAAATATGACCTAATAGTGAAATAATTTAAATACATTTTAATGCTGATTTGTATATGTTATCAAAATAAATAATATTAATAAATTGGAAAAAAACATTCATTTTTTCAGCAATTTCATTTTGCGATGATAGTGATGCAGAAAATACACATTTCAACTTTGAAGTTACCATGAAACAGAAGCTGCGATGGTCTTTTCTTCCCTATTGTGACGTATATCTGAGTGAAACGGCTTCTCGAATGAGAAAAAATGTGGGGCGGGGCTTGATTTTGTCCAAAGGGAATTGATTGGATTGTTGTGGTTTGCTATTGGTGGATCTCATGTGAGTGACAGGTAGTCCCGCCTTTGTTCCAATAAACGCATCATCAGAGAAGAGATGTTGGAGATGTGCTACAAGAGGGAGGGGAAGCTATTTTGATTAAAGACAAAAAACCAACAAGAATTGTCAAATTTGATGTAATGTCGACTTTAAATTAAGGATGTCTGAAACGAAGTTACTGTAAATTTTAAAGTTGACATAATTCCCCAAATAATTTTAGATGCCTTTAAGTAGAAAAAAAAACTCTTACAAGGTGCAGTGTGTAAAATTTAGCGGCATCTAGCGATGAGGTTGCGAATCGCAACCAACAGAAGTTACGGTGGCCGACAGGAAATGATGTCGTCGTCTGAGACAGCAGAGAGTAGCCAGTTCAGCAATAAGGTTTCTTTACAAAGAAATTATATTTACTTAATTTTTCAGAAAAACAATATATTATTGCGAATATTATTGTGACTTGTTCATCATTGTGTCAGTGTTTTATTCACTGACTTTAGCTTAGCTTCTTTGCATGAAGAACAACATAGTGACGAAACACGTTTGTCCATTCAGGGCTCCTGTAGAAACATGACGGCGCATTTCAATATAAGGGGACCCGCGGTGTAAGTAGATAGAAATGACTCATTCTAAGGTAATAAAAATATAACTTTATACACCACTGAAAACATAGTTATGTATGATGTCAACAGATCCTCCTAAATATTACACAATGGACCTTTAAAGTAAAACTTTGCTGGCAGCCATCGCCTTGGGTGGCAAAGTGGTGAGTTTCGTGTTATGGAGCTCACGGATGGGTTACGGTCCAAAACATCAACTCCTACGCTGGTTTTTCGACCAATCAGCTCTGTAGTACACAATGCCTGAGTACTTAATGTGTGCTAGTGTACCAAAACTGATACATGTGTGTTTCTGCTTGTGCATGTTGGCATGTGTGTGTGTGTTTGTATGACCTGTGCCCTGCCCTTATCTCACCCCACCCACAGCATGTATGAGTGTGTGTATGTGCATCCATCTGTGTGCGCGTCTGTGTCTGTTATCTCTCTCCCTCGCCCTGTCTGCATACTGTCACACTAATGGAGTCGGAATGAGGCAGCGATAGCGAAAAAAGAGACGCGCGAGAGAAAGAAACATTACTCGCACCTCATTCTGTTTTTTAACAGTCTTGTAGGTATGCCAGGAATGATCCAGTGCATTAGAGAGGGGGCATGCGTACCCTCTATAAGCAGCTTATGGCTACACTCAATCAGGCTAAAAACGCTTTCTGAGCGCTCTTGTGCCACGAGGGGTTTCGGTGCTATATGTTTAGATAAATATCCTCTCCTCATCTCAGAACCAAAGGAATAGAAGCCATTAACCGTTTCCCAGAGTTCCTTTCAACACCTTAGATCGTCGAGCCATCCTTGCGAATAATGAAAACACAGAAGACACTTATCAGGGCTGTTTGTTTACTTTGTGAATGTCAATCCATTCCTCTCAAATGTATTCGCCAGCTTGAGACAAGTGAGACAGTGTCTCAAACTGTGCTCAGATTTGCCAAGATATCAAAGGGTGTGTTCACACTTGTAGTTCGGTTCGCTCCTTGGTTTGTTTGGTCCGGACAAAAAAAACAAACATTTAGTCCTGTTACGCTTAACGTTCACATTGCCATTTTAACACCGAACCATACGGAACCTAAAGGCATAGAGATATGTCCACAACCTAATTGGTCAGCTTCTATAACGTATATTTTGCGACGGAACTTATGAACATCCAAAACAATGCTGTGTTCTGCTATATATGCGTTGCTATATATAATGGTATTTTGACCAGCTGAGAACTCGTGAAGAGCTTATAAAACAGTGTCAGGAATCCCTCCGTCACACAAATGAAGATCTGCTGTGAGGAGACGCGCTTCTGATCCTGTACTGAACTGTGATGGGCAACATCGCGTCTATGATGAGAAAAAACAGGTATCCATTCTGTTCTTTTTAGGGTCGCATCTTGTGACATCATGTCCTGTTTTTGGTTCGTTTACATGTCTTTGGTCCATGTTGTGTTCATATTTCAGTCGAACCGCACCAGAGTTTGTTTAGAAGTGGAGTGAGACTCATCTTTTCAGCGTCTCTGTCTGCTTGTTTGATGCACAAGAGTTCAGATGGCAGCGTTCACACTTATTCAGATGAACCGCACTAACAGAGCAATCGCACCAGTTTGTTTTAATCCAAACAAACATACCAAGTGTGAACACACCCTAAAACCTCAATCAAAAGTCTAATATTTCAATATAAACATTTGTCATAGATCTGAGCTGCTATCGTTTTACTGTATGACAACTAAAATGTGTCGATTTCTGTTTTTTCCTAGGAATTGTCTGAGAAACATCCAAGACAAACTTGATATTTGAGTGAAACTCTATTACATTGTTTGAATTTCTATAGAGCGACCTCTGAGCAATAAAATTTTCCTCTTGGACAGCAGCTGAGGGTCAAATAAGACAAACAGTTCAATCTGCCTCTTCTTTTGTGCTTTGTGTTGCTGTACTCCACAATGGATGTTCATTTAAGACACACACCCTCCCCCCCCCCCCCCGCTTCACTAAACACACAAACACAAACAAACAGAGAACAAACACACGGAGCATTCATTGGGAATTGTGAACATGGAGCACAATCAAAAACAGCAACCAGTCATCATTTCAATACACACAGTCAAATAATAGAAAAACTTCAACTGATATATGAATCAAAATCTCATTCAAGTTAAATCTACTGCGTTCTCAAAAAAACACAAACAAACCATAAACAGACTCCTGAACAAAAACTGTGATTTTGTGTCCACACACCACAATTCTTCCATAATTCACATCGCACACTTATACTGTTGTTTCCTCATTTCTGAGTACTTGTGTGTCTCTGTGGAAAAGGCTGTCAGAACATCTCCAGCATTTTCTGCCTTACTCCCCAAATGAAGAATGTAAACATGTGAAATTCTCGTTAAAGAACAGTTCTTGACGGCCATGAACTCCAGAGCCCAAAGAAGTCAACAGTGTTTACAGTGAAACACTGTCATATATACAAACCGTTACACCTGCTCTGAGAACACGCACTCACGCCTAATGATGTGCCACAAATTACGGTTGGAAAATCCCTGCAAAATAAATAGTTTGGCTTAGAACCCGCCGTGAAAAACGATGGCTTTTATCTGTCAAGAATGACAGAAAAACTAACATGACCACTCACATGAGGGGACAAATGAAGCTAAAAGCTTTCTGAAGAAAAAAAACCATTACGATAAGAAAAGAGTGAAGAAAACCTGCAGAACGAAATAAATCAACACTTTGCAGTGATGTCACTGAAAGACTGAATAAGACAAAAAATATATCCAGGTCACATTTTACCCGAAAATGAAAAGGAAAAAAAGGTAAGAACGTTATAAATGAAATCTTTGTTTTAGGATCATCACATATTTTACATTGTTTTCATGAGAGCTTAGCATATTTCTCCCCAAATTGTCATTACCCCAATGCATATATTTTTTGTAATTCTCATTATTCAAAAAGTTGATTCTCATAATTTAAAATAATAAAAAAAAATACTGTAATAAAAATGTTTAACTCAGACTACTACATGATATATATTTTTTTTACTTTTAAAATAATATTTGTAATTTCTTACATTATATTTTATTATATTATATTACTTTTTTTGCATTATCGTTGGAAATTGTGCGTAATATGTATTTAACTGTCATGAAAACAATGCAAAAAAAATCTTCATTTTCTTTCAGCAAAATATAATTTCTTATTTTGACCGATGGCACAACATAGAGAAATCAGAAGATATCACATCTGATTCATTCTTTTGTTTTCATCTTATTTTCTTGCTCAACAGCCGCAACTATCTATTCATTAATCCATCTATCTCTTTAGTTCTCTTATTCTCGTTGTCTCTCTTAACCATTACAAACACACCATTTATCACATTCCTCTATCCTTCCCAGTGTTTCTCCTCAAACCCCTCCTCCCCTCTCCTCTGGATTTATCCTTCGCTCCCTGCATCCGTACATCATCTCTCTCTTCAATCCCCTCCACCTTTCTGCCCTTCCCAAACATTCCTCCCTGGGATGGCTCATCAGTGGCTTTTTATGTCTCTTGACAAATTTAATGCTCTGAATAATGTCTGAAACATGTCAAAAACATTATCAGTGAAATATGACAAACAATATGTTACTTTGAAAGAGAACAGTATAGAACATTCAACAACGATCATCATCACTAACTAGAGTGATTTTTTTCTGGATCACTTCAGGAGCATCACAAGTAACATAAAACATCATCAAGGTTTGTTGAACAGACAATAACAGGTTCTTGAACATGGCAATACCATGTTTTTATTATTATTGCTTGTTCTGACCCTTACAATGACTTTGACTGGTGTAACTAATGCAGTCAGGTTGACATAGGCTATTAAATCAGACTTTAAGTTTGCATGTTACCTGGGGGGGAAACGTGATGGTAATGGTGTAAATAAGAGTAGGCTACCATGGTATTACCATCTGATCCGTCACTGTATTAGGGAAGAAATAGTGACTTGACAAGCAACATCACTTTGAACTACTTTTGAAATGTCATATCAACAGGTCAATGAACTGTCTTACCCTCGAAGAATCTCTGTAAGGCCTCCGTTTCATCAATCACTGCATCCATTCTAGCGGCTCCCGCTTATAAACTCCATGAACGTGAACGGACGATCCTCCGGCGCGCGGGAGCGGCGGGAGTCGCGTGCACTTCAAACTCTCATCATCCCTGTTCAGCAACTTGACGCACAATTATCTTTATATAACAACACGCCGGGGAACTTCCTCGAACGAATTAACTATCAATATCTCCTCTGGATAATTAATAAATGTTATTTAAAAACAGTTTCAGTTCCTTTCGTAAAATAAAAAATAAAATAAAATAAAAAAATCCTTTTTCTGATGAGATTTTACCTTTGAATGTCAGGTGGAGGCATATTCCAGTTTTTTCCCCAGATGATATCGTTTATTTGTTACAGCAATACGTCTTTACGGACTTATTTAACAAAAAATTGTCATTTGAAGTTGGAAAGTATTTTTATTCGATTAAAAAAATATCCTGTGAGCGGGTTTTGCGCACACCAACCTGCGCTCGAGCCAGTTTCAGTGGTACGCGCTCAACGTCCTTCTCCTTCTCTGCGCGCTCTCGCTCGTCTTGCGCTGTGCGCGCGCGCGCGCGCTCCACGAGCGAGCGCTTGAGCCAAATGCCCCTGAAAATATAGTTTTAACAAGGATTTCCATTGCCGTTTACTGTTTTACGTGTGAAAGTGACTTTTCGGGCCAACTACAGAGGCAGGTTGTCTATTAAAATAAACATCTGCAATTGATTTAAGTAGGAGACTGCAAAATCAAACGTGACATAACCTACAGTAGGCCTTTAAACAAAGACAGATTGGCATAACTGACAGTTTTTGCAGTGTTTACAATATGTAAATGAGTGATTTTAGGTATAGGCTACTTATATTATCTTTTACAAATTCTGAAGTTCATTTATCATTTACACGGTAGCCTACTCAAAATTAGTATTTTAAACTTTAAAGTGTATGGTAATAATTTAGTTCCATGGTAACCATATCAAAAACTTCGCTGCTTTACATTTTTTAAGTATAGGCTACAATCAACTTGGATGTTTAACTTAAATAAGATTAAACTGACTTTAAAAATGAGTTGAATCTTACAAAAAAGTTGAAAACTTATTTTGATGAGTTAAAGTAATGTAAAAAAACATATTTTGTCATAACTTATTGATCATATAATTTTTACAGCTTTTAGCTATTTTACATATTTTATTTACACATTTAGATACTTTTCTTGAAGTGCACATACACAAACTATATAGTATTATTCTTTTGAACAGTATGATGATAATATCATGGCACATGAATGTGGTAATCATATTTCTTTCACTTATTTCATATTTATCTTCTCATATTTGCCTAGTTGTTCATGGTTTAATCTTAAAAATATTGTAGCATCACATCGGTTGTGTTGTGTTGGTTGAGGGATTGTGAATGAATGAGGTGTAACGCCATCATTTATCACTGCATGAGCTGAGTGATCTGTTTCTCTCGTCTCTTTATCCGCGACCTCTTTACAAACAATGACCCTGTGTCCATCACACCCCCCTCCCAATCAAATGCAGTTTTGTTGTTTTTACTCACAGCTGGAGCATCTTTCTCTCTCTCTCTTTCTCTCACCCTCCTTTTTCCTCTGTTTGACCTGAACAACACGCCCGTTCTTCCCACGACACACTGCGTGGATTGTTTGGGAGGACGCAGGCGAGAAAAAGAGAGCTTGAGGCTGCAGAGACAAAGAAACATCTGGCTGTGTTAATGCACTTCGTCTAAATGTGAGCGTAGCTGTATATATGTGTGGCCGCACACATGTGACCCTGTCCTGTTAGTCCACCACAATGAATGTGTGTGTGTGTGTGTGTGTGTGTGTGTGTGTGTGTGTGTGTGTGTGTGTGTGTGTGTGTGTGTGTGTGTGTGTGTGTGTGTGTGTGTGTGTGTGTGTGTGTGTGTGTGTGTGTGTGTTTACATGGGAGTGTGTGCATGTGAAGTTACAGCATGTCTTATTCTGGCTGTGTACTGCTATTGTTGATTTGGAGTCATTGAGACCATGTCATTCAGTAATCTATAACCAAATGACGACTGTCAGACACTGTTTGATTTGCCCTGTGCTCGCTGCTAACATAATTTAGTAGCACAATAAAAGCCCACACAGCTACTATATAACCTGCCCACCTCCCACCCAAAAATAAAAATAAAAAAATGGATTATATATATGGGGTTGTGTTCAAATTTTCCCTCTCTCTCTTTCAGCAGGTGTGTTCTTTCACTTCACTGACTAATGTGTCTTATCATACTTTCCAGTAAATTACGAAGTGTGTGTTTGTTCTAGTTGTCTGTTTGTGCTTATACATAAATGTGCTTGTGAATTTGTTTTGTGTGTGTGGTTACTGTCTGCAGATATTTTAAAGGCAGGGTAGGCGATTTGTTCCAGATTATTTTTTTTTTGTTATGCAGGTTGAAAGTCACTTCACATCAGCAATCACTAAGTTAAGTAGTCTAAATGTATTTATGTATACGAATTGAATATGCAGCAGTCAGGTGTACAGGTCATAGCTCTTTAAGTTGTTTATGTTCATTATTATGCGCTTTGAGATTCGAGTTAGTTTAACGCTGTCTCTCGTGACGCTTTTGTTTACTCCCTGCTGTACGTGTTCGTGTGTTTTAGACAAGGGGGTAATCCATCGACCGGAAGTTGAAGTCGGCCGGGTGCCGCCATTTTGTAGCAGAACTTCACTTGCGTTAGCATTTCCATTGACTCCCATTCATTTTGGCGTCACTTTGTCGGCGAATAACTTTACATCTGAGGCGTTTAAAGACTCCATTTGTCCATTATTTATTTCTAAAGAAACACAACAATGTATAAAGGGCTCCATTACCTTCTATGTTACATTATGGCCCCGTAGAAACAGTTTTTGTAAAAACAGGCTAACGACTGCGTCATAACCACTCGACTCTCTGTCGCATGACCGTACAGACAGGAGGAGAAGCTCGCAGGCAATCAGGGGGACGTCACGTCAAGGGAGAAGCCCATAGATAATGAGTCCATAAAAGCAACGGGACAAAATACTCCTGCTCACTCACGCCAAAGAACTCTTTGCTCAAGTTCCCCGTCTCTGCAAGATTAATGTTAGCAATTTTCACGCACAGCTACTAGAAGATTTACGTCTGTCAGACTGGTTGCTCACGTCATCAAGCTTAGTTTGAGTCGGTTTGAGTCTGCGCGTCAGGAACGGAAGTGCTGAGAAATCGCTAAAAATGGGCTTCAACTGTCTCAACTGAGTTCCAATGAGATGGCTCTGTCCACTTCTTATACTGTCTATGGTTTTAGAGGAGGCTTGGCTTTAGAGATGGCTCCGAAGGGAGGGTGGGATCTTATGCTTTCAAAGCTAACTCGCTATTGATAGCCTCTCCAAAAACTAGCTACCCTTAAGATAAAAATGTAAGATCTATAAATTATGTAGGGTACGTTTACACGATGACGATGTGCCAGGCCAGTATATGGCGATGTGACTTTGTAAAGGAATACTACGCGCCTATAGACTGAACATGTTATATGCATGTGCATGATGTTACCTTTTCACAAATTCACGTTTTTTGATAACAGTATTGTTTTGAGAAACTTTGAAACCTTTTATCAGAAGTTTGCATTTTCAGGCGCCCAAAACGCTGTTGTCATGAAAAATGAATGGCCAAAACACATAAAAAGATTTCCTTCGGCGACTTAATTATTTAACACTTTCTCTTTTTTTCACATTTGATTGTTTTCTTTCAAATTGACCAAAATGAGGTCTGTATTCCACAGCCTTCATGATTTACAACCGTTTAAGTTTGGATAATGCATTTTCACGTCTATGCCCAAACAGTTAAGGGGTTTGAAAATCAAAACACAATTACAGCCTAATTTCTATTGATTAAAGGGTACCTATCATGGAATTTTGAAAATTACCTTTCATGTAGTGTGTAACATAGATCTAAGTGAACAAAAACATCCTGCAAAGTTTTAAATATGAAAGTTCACCGTATACAAAGTTATTGTCTCTCAAAAGTAAGAGTCGACTCTGAGTCGCTGATATGAATCGATAGACGAACGATGCATTTTCTCTAACTTTCGTACGTCACTTGTACAAGTTATTTGAATTCGACACGCCCACTCAGTGCGCGCGCCGAGCAGACAGAGAAACCTGACAACATCATGTCCACGAGACTCTGTTCTGAAGTGCGAATCAAAAGCAAACTTTTTTTTTCACTGCCCAGGGACAAGCATGTGAAGACTCAGTGGCTAGAGTTTATATTTACAACTATACCACACAAGTATAGCCACCTTGAGCTGTGTTCGCGTTATTTTAATGATCGCTTCACAAACACAAATGCTTTCAAGTGTGGATTCGCGAGTCGCCTGATACTGAAGGAACGTTCAATACCAAGTTTATTTAGATCAGCTTCCTCCTCCGAATCACAACCTGTAAGTACTATTAATAATTGTTGCTTTTATGTGTGTGTGTGTGTGTGTGTGTGTGTGTGTGTGTGTGTGTGTGTGTGTGTGTGTGTGGTGGTGTGTGCGTGCGTGCGTGCGTGCGTGTGTGTGAGAGAGTGAGAGTTACGCTCAGCAGCTTCTAGGTCTCCAATGTCATTTTTTTTGTTTTTTGAAATATGTGAAATTATGTGAAGCGTATTGTAGTACTGCAGTGCTTTATCAATATTTTTAAGCTTTGGGCTAACGCAAAATATAACTGACTGCATCTGACCAATCACCGCCGATTAGCGTCACGCAAAGGAGGGGTTTGGACAAATGAGTCGTCAAACGAATCATTAGGGAGTCGGTGAGCAAATCAGGTAAAAATAAATGCATATTATAAGACAACAAAAGTGTTTTTTGTTCTTGCATGCATGTAAAACTGTTGTTGGGGACTCCCAGAACATTATTAGGAACATTTTAAATGCCATATAGGTACCCTTTAAAAATATTATCCACATTGATTGAGTCTGTTTTATGAAATAATAAATAAAATAAATATCATGATTGGTTGCTCTTTTAAGACTTTGCTTACTTGTTCTTGTAGAATTTGCCTGGCATTCATTTTAAAAACCTCTACTTTACATAAAATCCTGCATTACATTCTTGTTCTGTTTACGTGCTGCGTTGACGTCACTCCTGTTCACTAGGAGGCGCCAAAGACTGAACACTGGGCGAGCGACCCGGGAGAGAGAGAGAGAGAGAGAGAGAGAGAGAATCAAGATGGCGATCGGACGTGCAGGTAACAGCTCCGTTGCCATAGATACTGATTTTATCAGTTAAAATAAACGCAATTTTGCGCATATTACAGTGAAAACTTTGTTTTTAAAATATTTTTAATGGTTCAAAACATTTGACCGTTTTTATGTGGTTTAATTGCGTTATATGCCTGTCGAGTTTGCTGTATGGAAAAGCGAAATGTAGTTTAATGAGGAATTCTGAAAGTGCCAGAAATTACTATTTAACGCCGAAGTGTCCGAAGTGAGCATGTTTAGATTCTCTTATGTTTTTTATTTAAGATGTCAAATGTAATTGTTGTGCTTTTCCCTTAAGGCAAAAACAACAGTGTTGTATCCTTTGTTGAATATTCAGGGAATAACAGAATGAATGGATGGATGGAAAAGTAAGAGGGAAGATAGAAATAATAAACAGAACAAAGCATTATTGAGTTTATAATCAGATTGGACAGTATTGAGAAATGAAGAATTGGCTCCCTATCTATCTATCTATCTATCTATCTATCTATCTATCTATCTATCTATCTATCTATCTATCTATCTATCTATCTATCTGAGGCACATAAACTTCTTCTCATACGTCCTTGCATTGAAATTTGAATTACATTTCTTCATCCTGTTTGCCAACTCAATTCAAATTCATAATAATTAATGAATAATTCGATTTATAACATAGTAGCCTAATGTTTAATTACCATATTCATATACTCATAAGGTATTCATAAGAATGAATTTGCATGTTTTAAGCCTTAATCGACTGCAGCTCTCCTCTGTGCTGCTCCAGATCCTGCTGTATCTCTCGGCAGCTTTCAGTGTGTTTTACTTTCTGTCCACCCTCTCTATGATCATCTACAAGAGTGAGTACTACTGATTAATGTCCTTACCTGTTTTCACTAGTACTATTACGTCACTACTACCGGCTTCACGGCATCACTAGTACTCTTATGATGATGGATTTGAACTAACCATAAATATTACATTTGATTGTATAACCCGTCCTGCTCTGTTTGTGCTACAGACATGCATGATACTTCAAATAATTTGACTTAATTTGAAATAAAAATAGCATTCAGAGATGAAAATGCATGTATATTTTGTTTTTTATGCTGTCTAACAGCTCATGTGTTGAGCTACCCTGTTGGCCGACTCGCTCTAGACGTGTGTCTGCTGTTTCTAATGGCTGGTCTTGAGGTCCTGAGGGTGTACTGGGGTGAGATCCTATTTTTGTTTAGTAAAAAAAAACATTTTAGTAAAACATTTTCATTGGCCTCATGTCAATCTCTTTTCCTCAGGGTTCAGGGGAAACCTACAGGAGAGCGAGGGCTACACGGGTTCGAATCTGATCGCCACCGGGGCCACAGTGCTGCTGGCGCTCTATTTTGTCATTTGGCAGTCATACGTCCTGCGAGCTGATGTCATCATTGGCGCCATCTTGCTCTGCTTTTACGGCCTAACAGGAATTGTGGGGCTCGGGACGCTGGCTCGCTTCTCCAGGTCAGAGTTCACATGCTTGTAGTTTTGGACACCTGGGTTCTGTTCCAAAATCCAGTGAGCTCCCTTGCTCAGTAAAGCTGCATCAAATGGATTTAAAATGTGTCATCCAAACAGCATTTCTCCCTCAAAGCACACAGGACTCTTAACTCGCAGTTGATTTCAGTTGAGTTTGTCTGTTAGCATGATGGTAAACTAATGACACATAATAAACATAAAAATCTATAACACACATGCAGTGCTCAACATTAACGCTTGTCTGCTTGTTCGGGACAAGTGGATTTTTTGAAGGGGCAAGTGAAAGAATTTGACTTGCCCATCCGGATCAAAACAACGTCAATCACAAAAAATAACTAGGGAATCACTAAAACGCGAGAATGATTTGATTACATGTGTAAGTAGCAATTGATGGTGGATAATAATATGTAATATAAAAATGTACTGACGGTAACAAGGTTGTGCTCTCGAGGAAAAATCGAAACAAATGAGCACAGCTCAAACAAAGAAACACAGTAAACATCTGCGGTAAAAAAATCTAAATGTGGAGTTTTTATATTTATAACATTATACAGGTAAGCAACATCACACACTTGAGTGCTGTGTTCATTGCTTAATGATCTAGCGTTTTAAACGAATCGGTTCAAAAGATTCAATGACCCATACAATCTCATATTATTTAATACATTGTAATTTGTTCAGTGTAAATGATTTAGTTTGATTGGTAACAGACCTATAATGTCTTATTATTATAATGGAATTTATTGATACAATTTAGGAATTCAAAATGAAAGATTTAGCATACATTTAATAAGGTCAGGAAAAAATGCCCTTTATAAAGAAAAAAGCCCTCTGTGTAAATAGCACAAATATGCGGATTTAAATATGTCAAAGCTGATTATATTGCTTCAGAATAAATTATATTTACAATACAAAAATCGATTTTTCAGACAAGCAACTTTTTTTACTCTGACAAGTGAAAAACTGAATTACTTGTCCGAAGGAAAAGCACGACAAGACTTAATGTCGAGCCTGCACATGGATAATAAATCATAATTAGGATCTCTATTTCAATACATTTCATTATATAATATATTACACTGTTTTACACAAGATTTAATAGGTAATATGTGATTTTATTTTTATGTAATGTGAAATTATTTGTACCTTCCTGTAGTAGAGTATAATGTGATTATTATCTCAACAGCAAAGTCTATTGGAACTTTAAGTCTCTTGTGTTTTATGTAATGCGCACTGCGAATTTGTGAGTTTTTGTGTACAGTATCTCTTTGTAGAACTTTTTTTTTTTTTTACGTTCTACCTATGTAGGCATCTTGCTAGGTTTTGAAACGGAGCCTGTAAGTTGTACTATAAATATATGTTTGTGGCTTGGCTGTCAGACTAACCCAGACTGTAACGTCATTGTCAGAACAAAAGAATCGTAAAATGAGCGTGGGGACAAAGCAAAGTTAATGTGTCGACCCACGTCGAGCTGCAGTTACAGTGAACTGCCTCCTGAATGAGCCACACTTTAATAATTCAAACTCAGAGACTAGCCTTCAGAAAATGAGCCGAGTTTCATTTACGAGAAAAACACGGGAAACAAAAGAGACGGACGACATTGGTAACATTAGGCTCTTAAAAGTCAGACAGCGTAATCTCACGTTTCTTAAAGTCTGTTTGCAAAAGTCAGATATCTCAAAACGTCTCATGAAATTGTTCTAATACTAAATCTGAGCTGCTATCCTGTTAGCTGTATACTCTTATTGTGTGTGAACAATTAAATTCATCTAGTTTTATTTATTCTTATTTTATTGAGAAACATCTGAGACCCAAATTGGTACTGAGGTAAAACAACCATTAAGTCTCATGACCATTATATCTTGTGCTTGCTTTTGTCTGGTTTCTCATTAGATGTATGCACACTTTTAAGTGTGCTTTATATTGAGCAAGTGTCTGTGGTGTTGATTGTGTGTCTTGTTTTCTTTTCTAGTGTTTGAAAAGAAAACTGACTGTGGCTGCAGCTGACAGACTGCCGGAGATTATCATTGCTATGCAACCGACTACCGTTTCCTTATCTGTAAGAATTGAACAGCTTTTTCTAGGACACTTACCTGTCATTTAAAAACAGATTTGTCAAAATTTTATTTATTTTTTGTTTTTGAAGTAGACTAAGTTAGGAACTGCACTTTGAATGTGTAAGATCCGTTTCTTTTATTTTTTTTACTTTAAAAAGTACTTTTTATAAACTCATTTTAATCATTTGTTAAATATTAAGCATGCATTACTTCTGTCTTGTGCACTTTTATGTTTGTTAGACAAAAGAAAATGAAGAAGACCTTTTTCAAACATAAACGTGTCTTATGCTTTCTTTATGGTGTCCAGTCGTGTGACACAGTTTATTTTGGTGTGACAAACAGAAAATAAATAAGTTACTGTAATACATGTCTTTATTAAACAATTGTTTGGTAAACAATTGAGTGTTATAAAAGTAAAATTTTATAATAAAAAGAAATCATGTTTTGTTCAAATGTCCCTACATTTAACATCATTTAGAGAAATTCTGCATTTTTAATTTAAGTTTAAAAGTTGTTGACATTATAATCAAGACAAATCAATAATGATGCAGAATAATTACATCTTTGCCTTAAAGATTTTACATTATAAATAGATTTAAAGGAATACAACGTGTTATTTGATACCATGTTCTCTCCATTACTCGAAGATCCGTGAGCGATCAGCATCTGTTGACTTCATCACAATGAGGTACAAAATCAAAAGGCACTTCCTTCAAATCAATTATGTTAAAACACTCTTACTGTTTCTAGCTTTTATTTAGCTGCATAAGTTGCTTTGGGTTAAAGAGTCTCCAAAATGATGAAATGTAAACATAAATTTCAGATTTTTTATTTATTTCAGGTTTGCTTTTACTGACTGGATGGACACCCAGAATAAACAAAATGGAGCGCTGACACCAGGGTGGATGAAACGGGGAGCTCTGATAGACAGCTGTGGCAGGAACATCTGGGGCAGCCATGACACGAACCCCTGCAACTGGGGCAGATGAGATCTGGCATTGAGGCAGCCATGAAGAACTTCTAGGACCAGGCAGTCATGACAGGAACCATCACAGGAAACTTTGGAAGGCTGAGACGAGGATATCTGGGATTGAGACGACCTTGAGACATCAAGAGGATCCTTTGGAGTGCCAGTGGCAGGAATCACTGGGGCAGCCAAAACTTGGAGTACTGGCATCATTGGGGCAGTTGAGACAGAGACAGCTCTGCACCTGGACTGAGCAGACATGAGGTCTGGAAACAAAGGAAACTTTTCAAGTGGCCATAGCAGGAATATCTAAAGATGAGCAGGAAGCTGTAACATCAACTGGTGGTGGTTGAGGAGAGATCCCCTGATATGATTATAAAGCGCTTTGGGTGTGAGTAGTACATATGAAAAGCACTATATAAATGCCTCATTCATTCATTCATCAAGGTGGCCGAGAAGGGAGCTCTGACATTGTCAGGGCTTAAAGTACTCCGGCCGGGGGCCGGATTTCCGGCTTGAGGGCAGGTCCGGCCTCCGGCGCAGGCAAAATTTATTAATCAGGCTGCAAATTAAATTGCGCTTGGAAAAAACGAGTGTGCCGCTTCCATTATGAGCGCGCATACCGCGCGACTACATTTGAAACTTGGAACTTGAATGCGGGTTCATATTTTTGAGTCAATTGATTTCACCTACCAATCATATGAGAGGAGCGCAGCTCTAACTAACGTCACAAGCCTATCAGAAGCAGAGCAGGGCGGGTCCTGGCAACACAGTGTGATTGAGATCCATACCTCACGTTAGCGTCGTCGGTGAAAGCCATGGTGAAAGCCAAAGCATGGAGCGCAGAACTCCAGAAACAACATCAGCCAGGTGACTAATGTCATCATGGATGAAAAGAAAGAAAGGAGATGTGAGTTGGTTGATTTCGTAAATTAGCTCAGGACAGCATAATCATATTTTCTGTCTACACCTTTTGATGTTAGCCTTATGTTGACTGAGCTAACATTAACATACACTGCTGCTAGGTAACTTCAGACTGTTTAACTTCAGACTGTTAGTTAAATATTTAATGTAGAACATTCTGTGTAGCTTAACTAAAAAAAACATTATGTGTAGGCCTACCATAAAAACGAGTCCACTTTAAACTGCTTCATTTTCTGTCAGCAATGTAAGTAACGCACTAAAGTAAATGTCCTCCTGACACACACACACACACACACACACACACACACACACCAGGCACAAAAAGTCCCGAACCAGTATCGAATTCTCTTTCGCGCTTGAACGAACAATAACACACACATTTATGCCAAAATGTCCGTTTTATCGAGTATCCTGACAAGAATCAATCATTATTAACCTTAAATGAGTTAAATAAAATCTTAAATGGAAGTAAAGAGTAGTGAAAAAATGAGACCCGTGAGATCCTGTCAGCAGCTGTAGATCTTAAAGTGACAGTAGCCACTTATTCTGTCTGTCAGTAAAGTCAACCAAAGAACAGAGAAAACTACTAACTACTATTTGACTAAAGAACGCTTGTAGCTTTAATAAGGATTAATTTATAATTGTTTAGTGCAGACTATTTAATAACCCTAAAATTTTGGGGAAAGAATTTTCATCGAGACCTCATTAGCTATATTAATATCAGTGATACTGGCCTTCATTAGTAAAAAGATGCCATTAAAGGTTCACCCAAAAATGAAAATTCTTTCATCATTTACTCACCCTCAATTTGTTCCAAACCTCTATGTGTTTATTTGTTCTGCTGAGCACAAAGGAAGATATTTGGAAGAAAACAGATCTCAATCCCCATTGACTTCCATAGTAGGAAAAAATACATACTATGGTAGTCAATGGGGATTGAGATCTGTTTTCTTCCAAATATCTTCCTTTGTGCTCAGCAGAACAAATAAACACATAGAGGTTTGGAACAACTTGAGGGTAAGTAAACGATGATAGAATTTTCATTTTTGGGTGAACTATCCCTTTAAGATACAGCCGTAATAGTTGAAAATAAATGGTTCCATTTGAAGATAAGTCCGCCTGTGTAGTATCTCTCCCCGAACCCCCCCCCCCCCCCCCCCCCCCCCCAAAAAAGTTCAGGCTCAGGAATTTTTTTCACTTTAAGCCCTGCATTGTGGAGGTGGAGACAAACATATCTGGCATTTGGACAGCTGTGGCAGGAACTTCAGGAATGGAGTGGCCATTATGGGAAAAACAAAAAGGGGCAACCAAAAGAAGTATATACATATACAATATGTACAGTGCCCTCTGGAAGCAGTACCGCCAGACGCAAATACTGCTCCCTCAAGCCAAGGCGCAAGATGCTACACAAGGTTTGCTCGCCCCGCAAGCCGCAAAGGTGAGAGGAAGGATGATGCGTCTCCCATTGCAGCCCGCAAGACGCCAACTAGAGTGGCCTTATGTGACGATCTGAAACAAAACAGATTTGACTTGGCGAATTCTTCCTATGAGATAATAAATAATTTTTAAGCTGATATCAGATTCACTACCTTAAACCAGTTGTGGGACAGGATTAGCCTCAGACCAAGTCGCCGGCTTGGCTTCTCCTTTAGCAGAGACCTGAGCAGGCGACAGCATTCTGTGCAGGAAGACGTCTGATTATTACCTTAAACTTTACATCATGTTTTGTTTGATTGTGAATTATTAATTCTAGATCTCGCCTGTTGACAGGTTGGTTTGGACCAGAGCTTCTGTTTCAGCAGCATCAGGTCATAGTCACTAGGGAAATGTCCACACAACATCACGAACATCAGAATCCCTAGTGACCATGCCGTCGCCTGCCTGCCGTAGTACTTCCCTGTGACATGGTACTCGGGAGGACAGTACGCTGGTGTGCCTGGAGGAAAGAGGTTTTGTCTGATGTGAACATTTGCAGTGCGTTACCACATAACTGCAGCTTTGAGTTACAACACATACCGGAGTATGACCTGTACGCCGAACTCCTCAGAATGTCCCCACACCCGAAGTCTATCAGCTTGACTTCAGATGTCTCGCTGTTAATCAGGAGATTTTCCAGTTTAATGTCACGGTGGAGGACTCTGCGATGGCAGCACATGTTGGCAGCGTGAGCCGTCTGCCTCATGATGTGCCGGAGCTTCTCTTCATCCAGTCTTCCACTGTGACGCCTCATGAACTGGACCAGATTCTCACAGCGAGAGGGACATTCGAGGACCATAACGAAGTGGTCGGGGTGGTCCTGCCAGTCCAGCAGCCGGATGATCTCGGGTACACTGGGACCTTTACTCGCCAGGATGGTGAGGGCGATCTCTTTAGGAAGGGGCTTTGGATGATCAGGCTAGAAGATTGAGGTGGTTTCCCAAACAAGGATATAGCTCAGTTTTGGACCAGTTTTTTATTTGAATTTTTTTTTGTCTGGGATAAATGTTAATATGACTTGTTTTATATTGTGCAGCCTACTTACAATGAATAAACATTCAGCGTCTTTCGTCTTTGTGACGTATTTCACTGCCACCTGATGAACAAAACAAACAATTAATTTGTGTGTAGAAGCCATAAAATACACTAAGAGGCTCAGAGTGATATATCACAAGGATGAGATGGAGTCAGGTTGAAAATTCACAAGCTAGATCATGTTTGATTTATTTTGACTTACTTTAAGATCATCCTCCAGACGTCTCCCTTCGTACACCACACCAAAACCACCTTTCCCCAGCTGATCACCAATAGTATAGTGACTGAAGATGTAGTCTATTAAAAGACAAAATAACGTGAGAGGAGTGTCTTGGGATATGCAAACTTTTATTCATATAGTTATTCATTTGAATGTACTTTAAATAATTAACAGAGATTGAATATTTACAGTTTTAACATATAGACATATGTAATGTTGTATCATATAATGAAGATCTCATGGCATTGATGTGGATTTTGGTATAATTTGTACTGACGTGTATTTGATATTGAGTGTGATAGACACACAGAGATCTAGTCATTTATATTCTCATAAGATGGTCTGGTGTAATATAGCATCACTGCTTCTTCCTGCCCATGCTACCCTCCTCTTCTCTCCCTCATCCCGCTGCTTCTCCTCTCCCTGACCTGAGCTGCTCTCTGGAGCCTGTTTTCTGACAGCTCTGAAGAAAGAGATCAGCCTCCTTCACCACTCTTCTTCCTCTTTCTTCTCCCCTGCACTCTCCCTGACTCATTCTTCTCCTCCTCCTCGCCTCCTCCACCACTTTCTTCTACTCTGTCCATCAACTCTCCTCAATCCTCATCAATCTCTTCCTCTTCTCTCTCAATCACACTCCTCCTCATCTCTCCTCCTCCTCCTCATCCCTCCTCAACTCCTCCTCAATCTCTTCCTCTTCTCTCTCAATCACTCTCTCTCTCCTCATCTCCTCCTCCTCTCTCCATCAACCTCCTCAACTCCTCCTCAATCTCTTCCTCTTCTCTCTCAATCCACTCCTCCTCAATCCTCCTCTCTCCATCAACCTCCTCAACTCCTCCTCAATCTCTTCCTCTTCTCTCTCAATCACACTCCTCTCTCCTCATCTCCTTCCTCTCTCCATCAACCTCCTCAACTCCTCCTCAATCCTTCCTCTTCTCTCTCAATTCCTCACTCCTCCTCCTCTCTCCATCAACTCCTCCTCTCCATCATCTCTTCCTCTTCTCTCTCAATCACACTCCTCCTCCTCATCTCTCTCCCCCTCTCCCTCCCTCCTCAACTCCCAATCTCTTCCTCTTTCTCTCAATCACACTCCTCTCCTCCTCCTCTCTCCATAACCTCCTCACTCCTCTTCTTCCTCTTCTCTCTCAATCACACTCCTCTCCTCCTCATCTCCTCCTCCTCCTCACTCCTCAACCTCCTCAATCTCTTCCTCTTTCTCTCAATCACCTCCTCTCCTCCTCCTCTCCTCTCTCCATCAACCTCCTAACTCCCCTCAATCTCTTCCTCTTCTCTCTCAATCACACTCTCTCTCTCACTCCTCCCCTCTCTCCATCAACCTCCTCAACTCCCTCAATCTCTCCTCTTTCTCTCAATCACACTCCTCTCTCCCTCTCTCCATCAACTCCTCAACTCCTCCTCAATCTCTCCTCTTCTCTCTCAATCAACTCCTCTCTCCATCAACCTCCTCAACTCCCCAATCTCTTCCTCTTCTCTCTCAATCACACTCCTCTCCTCCTCATCTCCTCCTCTCTCCATCAACCTCCTCAACTCCCTCAATCTCTTCCTCTTCTCTCTCAATCACACTCTCTCCTCCTTCTCTCCATAACCTCCTCAACTCTCTCAATCTCTCCTCTTCTCTCTCAACCACTCCTCTCCTCCTCATCTCCTCCTCCTCTCCTCCTCCTCATCTCTATCCTCCTCTCTCAATCCTCCTCTCTCCATTCAACCTCCTCAACTCCTCCTCAATCTCTTCCTCTTTCTCTCAATCACACTCCTTCTCCTCATCTCCTCCTCTCTCTCCTCCCTCCATCAACTCCTCACTCAATCTCTTTTCTCTCAACTCCTCCTCATCTCTCCTCTCTCTCTCCATCAACTCCTACTCCTCCTCAATCTCTCCTCTTCTCCTCATCAATCCTCCTCAACCTCCTCCTCAAACTCTCACTCTCATCTCTTCTCTTTCTCTCAATCACACTCCTCTCCTCATCTCTCCTCTCCATCAACCTCTCAATCTCCCAATCTCTTCCTCTTCTCTCTCAATCACATCCTCTCTCCTCATCTCCTCCTCCTCTCTCATCAACCTCCTCAACTCCTCCTCAATCTCTTCCTCTTCTCTCTCAATCACACTCCTCCTCACTCTCCTCCTCTCTCCATCAACCTCCTCAACTCCTCCTCAATCTCTTCCTCTTCTCTCTCAATCACACTCCTCCTCACTCCTCCTCCTCTCTCCATAACCTCCTAACCTCCTCAATCTCTTCCTCTTCTCTCTCAATCACACTCCTCCTCCTCAATCTCCTCTCTCTCATCAACCACTCCTCTCACTCTCCTCCTTTCAATCTTCTCTCTTCTCTCAATCACACTCCTCTCATCTCCTCTCTCTCCATCAACCTCCTCAACTCTCCTCCTCCTTCACACTCTCTTCTCTCTCCATCACCTCCTCTCTCCTTCCTCTCTCATCAACCCTCCTCCTCTCTCCTCATTTCTTCCTCTCCTCCCTCTATCTATCACCCTCCTCTCTTGGCTGTTTCCCACACCAGCAGCATCAACAGGGGTCTCAATCTCATCGGGAGGATGATGAACCGCCGTGCTGATGCTGGGTTTTGGGGGTGTTTGATGTTGATCGCACACCTTCGCCAATCATCGGACTCACTTTACAACCTCGCTGTCCCATCGCTGTGAAAAATCACTGACACTCTTGACCACTACAACAAACCCACAAAGTTTGTAAGACTGTGACTGCGCTTCTAAACCACGAAAGTTCTATTCGAAAGTTCTAGTCTCAATATGATTCCCGTTCAGCCCATAAAAAAATATAATGTTGAAACTGTTTGTTTTTAAAATAAAACATGTCTTTCAGAACAGTAAGATAGGGCAAATATGATATTAAATAAGCCCTACATTATATATACATGCTTAATATACATAACTGCATTATCCAGGTGTTTTCGATGTTTTGACTGTTTTAAAAATAGATATTTATAGCCAACAAAAAATAATGTTTTGCTGAAGGGAAAGCCTTTTATTATTAATATGAGTTGTTGCTTTAAATATTTGTATTTTGTCTGTTTCATGTAGCCAAACTTCTGTAGTCAGTGTATTTGGCACGTTGTTAGTTTCTCCAGTAGAGGGCGTCTTTTAACATGTATATGTTCAGATTTGATTTATCGTGCGCACTCTTTTTTACTGTGAAAGGTTTATTGGTTTAAATCTCTTCTTTATCACACTAAAATGTTTATCCTGTGAGAGTGAAATCATGTTAGTGCCCTACAGTCAACTTTGCAAACTGTACATTCAAGCCACAGGCAAATCACTGCTCTCCTAGAATTCCCAGTTTCACCAAACCTCAAACAAAGTAATCCTTCTGAATTTATCACCCTTTGAGAAGTTATTCTTGTGTGCAGTTTAATGAATAATGTTTAACAGAACTTGCCTCTTCAGCAGTCAAGGTAATCTGGGAAGTGATGTTTCATGTGTCAGTTCTGTCCTCTGATGTTAATATAACAAAACTAAGGTCTCAAATCAAACACCATGGTTGTTGCATGTTACAGTTCAGCAACCTGTGTGTGGTGTGTGTGTTGTGTGGTGTGTGTGTGTGTGTGTGTGTGTGTGTGTGTTGGTTTATGTGATTTATGAGGACACAATTTGTATTATGACATGTGTATTACACTGGTATTACATATGGTGGTTTATGAGGATATGTCAAAAGTCCTCATAAATCAAATGGCTTAAAACATAAAACAAGTTTTATTAAAAAATTTAAAAGCAGCATGTCTCCTGTGATGGTAGGTTAGGATGGGCAATGTAGGGGATAGAATATATGTTTGTCAGTATAAAACATTCGCCTATGGAGAGTCCTCATAATGCTGTGCACCAACGTGTGTGTGTGTGTGTGTGTGTGTGTGTGTGTGTGTGTGTGTGTGTGTGTGTGTGTGTGTGTGTGTGTGTGTGTCAGTCTTTCTGTTACAGTTTTATAATTTCTTTATTTTAATGTCTGTTTTTTCTCCATAGAACAAAAAGTAGTTATTTACCATCCAAGCTGCTCTTTTTTTCAGCTGTCAAGTAATGCAATATTTTATTAAATATCATAATTGGTCTATTTCTAAGCTGTTGAATGACTTCAGATGATTTATAGTGCATAGAATATAGTCTTTTGAAGCTTGACAGCTGGTCACCATCCACTTTCATTCCACAGAAGAACATTTACATTTTTAAATGGAGTAAATGGTGACATTTTTTATTCTAAACATTTTTAGAACATTTTTGTATTTACATTTTTATTTTTAAAACCCATCCTTATTTTACACTCATCAGAGAAAAGTGTGTTTGCAGGGCGAGCCGTGCCAGTGACATCCAACCCTGCAATGTTCCAGCCCGTTGCTCTTCTTTCACTTCATTCTTTGAAGATGCCTCTCCTTGATCACACAAGGTTACAGGACCAGGAATTTGCTTATACCCTCCTAAACAAAATTCACAGGATGCCATGCGTTCTGCTATTAAATGCATATTAGAAGCACCACAGTAAAAAAACATGATTAACAAGTTATGACAACATATGTCATTAAAATAAGTTAAAGTAATTTTTATCTTGTTTATCTTATAAAAGTTTTTCATTTTTTTAAAAGTCAGTTTATGTAATTTAAGTTAAAATGGTTTAAACATTCAAATTGATTGAACTTAAAAATTTAAGGCAGCAATTTTTTTTGTATAAAAAATGTATACTGAAAATGTATTTTCTAATAAAACACTCCAGTAATCTTTGTTTTATTTTACATGGTTTTGCTTTGGAGAAAAGCAGAATATTTGATTCTCATTCCTAAGTCATTTAAAAAGCTTCATTTTAAAACATTTGCAGTCAAATAAATTACTTTCTATGTTATGAGGAATTACATAAACGTGTGACACAAGACGCAGCACGTTATATCCCATTTTCCAATGTTTTTAAATTCAGTATAAGTATTATTCATATAAAATGATTCAATTCAGTTCGCTATTAAATATTGTTTGCCTCTAACATACTATAATATTCTTTTCTGTTTTAAATTTGTGTGATGTAAGTAAATAATGGATAGTCATTCAATCTCAATGCAATTTTAGGCGTTCCCCAAAAATGAGCATCATTTTATGGAAGAGAAGTGAGTAGCTACTTTTACGTGAGCATTCCTTTCATAATGTACAATAAAAAAGGGTTATTAAAATGTTTTTTTTTAAAGCTACAGGATGAAGCTCTACAAATACTCCATGACTGAAATGTTTTGTGTATGTTCCAGAAAGACTGCATTAAATGTGCATGCGTTGATATGCAGGCTCCGCCCCCATCTCGCGCTGAGGTAGAGTTACGAGCGCGAATCACCTGTCACTCTCGCTCGAGCACCTGTTGCATCGTTTTAGCCTTTTCTCTCCTCACTTTTATATTTTGTTTTGACATTTTTGTCTGTGTCAGCAAGGTCGCCTTGGCTACCCAATTCCCATCGTGTTTGGAGCAAAGTTCACTTCTGTGAGTAAACAGATTGAGATGAAGTCTTGAAGAGAGTTTGGGAAACGGGAGGAATTATCGGCGAACAGAAGAACGGGATCTTAGATTCTCTCAGCTGAGCGGGTAAGAGCTTTATCTTTATCATCTTTATCAACCCAACGTCACCACTGAGAATGACGCGACGCGACTCGTCTGAACCCGAACGCTCCCGTTATAAGCGTCGCGCGCTTGTAAAGCGCTCTTATTTGACTATGGTCATTGGTGCTAGTGAATGCTTGAAAGGACTTCAAATGCGTCTATGAGACTTTGTCAACATTTATAATTTGGCTTTAAAATATAGAGTATAGGCTATGCCATATTAATATTTAATGTCTAGGTGTGGTTTATTAAATACAAGCAGGGACATTGGGTTTGTATTATGGTGAACTTTCATTACTGATTCAAGAGCAAACATAATGCAACAAATGGTCCTTGCATGCCAAAATATGGATGCACCATTTTTTTAGTCCGTTTGTGGTGACAATTCAATAGATGGAGCTAAAATCAGTCTGAAACCATCCTGTGGTCTCAATTCATGTATTGCATGCAATCATAGGTGAGCACCTCTGAGCAAGTTAAACAAAATAATAAAATAATCAGTGCCAACACAGTGGCATTGATGGTTCCACGAAGAACCATAACCATGGAATCTTTCCATTCCTCAAACATTTTAAAAATCTAAAGGAACTTTCCCCAAAGAACCTTTTATCACACTAAGGGCCAGATTTACTACAGCTTGCACCAGCGCAAACCCTCTTTTTTTGGCGTTAAAAAAATACATAAGAAACACAATGTAAAATTAGCGCTGAAAAGACGTGGACAGGGTTATTTTTGTGGCTGATCTTATGCATTTGTTGGAGTTTCCCTTGCATATGCAACATTTTTGGGAGGAGGGTATTTAAATGAATCACGCAAGGTGATTTACTAAGGTTTGCGCTAGTCAATTTACTGGTATTTGCGGCATTATTTACCGCCCAAAAAAAAACATGTCTTAAACCAGACGCTAATTTGCTCAGCTCCTATAGTAGATTCTCTGTTTGAGTTCGAGTTGGTCATTGTGGAAATGATCCGGCTGTGTCTGTCTTCTTTAATTTGCACTTCATCAGTAGATCACGCGCTGAACTTTACACTCCCATCAGCACTTTTATGGAATTGCGCTCTCACGTTAATTTGCCCTTAGTAAAGAAGAAAAAAATTCAACAATCACTGAATCAGTGATATAATACTTTCCATATTTGTCTGGCTTTGCAACTTATACGGCATGTTGTTTTACTAGTTGACTGACAATGATAATCAGATATGTAACGTGTTGTATTGGTTTTATATTCCTTTGGAAAACATTTACGAATCAGGATCAGTTCCAGACAGACGTGACCACATTTTCAAAGCACACCAATGACCCGAATGAGAGTCCTCCATCAATCACAAATCTAAACTTTTACCTTTCCATCTGGCAAACAAGCGACACAAACGTCCCTGTTGTTACTCTGGTCTGTCCTACGATCACAATACGAGACAAACACACTTATCATTCACAGAAAACCATCATCATCATTACAGGTGGGGGGGAATAAAAGGCTTTAGCTGGCACTCAGGCTTTTTGCTCATGATTCACATTATAATGCCAATTCACCCCTGCAGGGTAAAGGTCCCGCTGACATTATCTCCGTTTGCACATCTGTTTGAGGAGGCATTACATCATGTACCGAAGTCAATAAAGGTGAGCTTAATGGTCATGGGTGCTTGACGTTTTTGTTTATAGCTTTTAAAGCTCGCACAGATCTCTGGTTTATTCAGGCCTGGGCTCACACAAAACGTTTAATTGATTAGTAATTCCTCCCACATCGGTGAATCCTGAATCGATGATGCCTAAAAACGAGCACAATGCACAATAGAGCAGCCGAGTGGAAGACGCTCCCATCAGAGGCTGATTGTTTTTGCTCGTCGCCTAAGTGAAAGCAAACTAAACGACATATCATGTTCCTCGTCAAAAGACGGCGGTGACTCTTTCTGAACGTGGGTGGCTTTGTTGGTGCACATTTGCTTGGAAACCAAGGTGGTGATTAAGATAGATGTGACAGTTCTGTGTGTTTGTGCATGTGTGGTTTTGATCGACAGCTTCATGCATGTTTCAGCGACTGTCGATCAAGTTAAGCACAATTTAGAGTTAGAAAGCGCCTTTCGGTTCTCAAGTGGGAATTTGAATTGAATTGATTTGCATTGAATTGATCACAATAATTTGCCCACAGGATTTCAAGCCGAATGGCAGGAAGAGGAATTTAGTGAATTGCAGTTCAGAGAAGTTTAGCACAGTCATAAAACAGGAATTTTCTTACTTACACAAAAACACATAATTGCATCATTAATTGTGACTCATTTTGCCCATTTCCTGATATGTATTTACAATAAATACTCTCAAAACAATTAAGACATTTAAAAACAAAACATTACACTTATTTCCTTTAGTTTCATTCTTTTTTAATTCTGCTGGCTTACATCTAATTCTAATTGATGAAATTAGATTTTATTAAATTTATTACCCCAAAAAATGGTTCCAAGTTTTCATAGTGATGCCATAGAAGAACTATTTTTGTTTTCCAGAAGAACCGTTCAGTTTCTGAAAGAACTTTTTTTATTATTTCTTAGTGTGAAGAGCATTTTAATAATCAAAAGAACATTTTTCCACTATAAAGAACATTTTGTAGAATAGGAAGTTTCCATGGATGTTAAAGATTACCCTTACAAAAAACAAACATGTATACTTTAATTTAATTTTATTAAGTATACTTAAGTAAAGTTTAAGTATATTTTTAAGTGTACTTTATGTAGCTAGTATACTAATATCAGTGCACTAGTAAGTGTACTTTTTCAATTCAACTTGCGACTAAATTTGCCCACTTTTTATTGTATAAAAGCTTAAAGGGATAGTTCACTTTGAAATTAATTTTTGATATGTTTTAGCTTACCTCAAGGGCATCCAAGATGTAGGTGTCTTTGTGGCCACAGTATTTTCAATTTTGATATTTTTAGGTCAAACCGTTCTTGTCTGTCAGTCATATAATGCAGGCAATAGGGAACCACCTTAAAAAGCATACACAGAGAAGTCCAAATTAAACATGATTTAATGACTCGTAAACGTAAGTACACATTGATGACCTAAGACACGAAACGAGTGGTTTTTGTGAGAAAACGAACAGTATTTATATAGTTTTTACCTCTTGTAAACACAGCCACGTCCAAGTGATCTGAGATCGCGAGCGCTTCGGTCTTTTCCGGAAAGCACCGGAAGTGAAACCTCGCGCGTGTACGTCACTCATTGTTTACACAGAACAGAGATTGTAGGTAAGACTGCTAATTAAAAGGGTACTAATTTGCGCTTATCCGGGATGTTTAAACCGTCGTAAATGAAAACAATTACAAAAAAAATTAAAAATAAAACAATTGTATGAGTGACGTACACGCGCGAGGTTTCACTTCCGGTGCTTTCCGGAAAAGACCGAAGCGCTCGCGATCTCAGATCACTTGGACGTGGCTGTGTTTACAAGAGGTAAAAACTATATAAATACTGTTCGTTTTCTCACAAAAACCACTCGTTTCGTGTCTTAGGTCATCAATGTGTACTTACGTTTACGAGTCATTAAATCATGTTTAATTTGGACTTCTCTGTGTATGCTTTTTAAGGTGGTTCCCTATTGCCTGCATTATATGACTGACAGACAAGAACGGGTTGACCTAAAAATATCAAAATTGAAAATACTGCGGCCACAAAGACACCTACATCTTGGATGCCCTTGAGGTAAGCTAAAACATATCAAAAATTAATTCCAAAGTGAACTATCCCTTTAAGTATATTTTAAGTGTAACAGTAGTAAACTTGGAGTACACAACTACATTTTTCATTTGTACTGCAACTTCACTAAGTAACTTATAGGTATACTGATAGTTTACTAAGTTGTAGCAATTTTAATTTTAGTTTAGTTTTTGAAAGTACACTTTGAAGTATACTCTTAGTTAACTACTAGTTTGGTAGTTTTATACTACAAGTATAGTTGTAGGTTTTCTTTAAGTGAACATAGCACTTTATACTAGATTCCCATTTAGGGATTTAGGTTTTTTTTTTTTTTACTTTTAACTATACCTTTCTTTACTTTAAGTAGATTTGAAGTCAATTCCTATGTACACTATTCTACACAAAATTCACATAAGAATTAGGAACATATTTGTTTTTTTTTATAAATCAATATTTTAAAACAAAAAAAGTTTATAGGCCTTAAAAGACTTTACTTTTATAAGTAAAACTATGTGAAAATATATTTTTTAAATAGGCTACTTAATCTAAAGAGTAAACCTAACTAAGCCAAGCATACTTAATTGTACCTTTAAGTATATCACGATTAAAATATTAAGTAGAAGTATAGGCCTAATATACTTATACTTTTCTGTCAGCATAAGTCAAGTACTTAAGTATATTTCTGAGAAGTGCATAAAGTGTAGACTTAAAGAATACTTTCTCATTTATTTGTCGAAAAGAAGTAGCACACTTGAATAAACTTATATTTTCTAAGGGTTTTAAGGCAACCATAGATGGCAGTACAGAACCTATATTTTTAGGAGTGTACCTCATTTTAAATTCAGGAATTGAATTAGGATTAAAAATATATCTTAATTGCGCACAACGTTGTTGTCGACCGATAGTAAACTTGTCATGTTCTTGGCAGATTTTTTTTTAATGAAGAACATGTGTCTGTCGAGACTCTCGACTCGAGAGCCTGATTTTTGCACACGTTTCCAAATCCCCACAGATTCCTTTGGGCTGTAAACGCTGATGTTTGTTTATCATGCATGGAAACGTCATTGTGGTGAACAGCCGGTCAACCGTGACACCACCACAGCGAGACTCCTGATTGGGAGAATCTTTGACTTTTGAGTACAAATATAACTGTTGTGAAATGACTCTGTTTCTTTAGTATTAAAAATGAACCATTTCATTTCAAGAATTGCTGACAATATCCTCTTTCTTTTGGATTAACACCAATGTCTTTTCAAGAACTCTAGACTTTGCTCGTTGTTGACACGTCACACACACTGACTGTAAACACTGATATATTCTCGATGATGACACACTTTTAAAGTCCTGAATTAAGATTGGTCTCAGTTTCTCTTTAAGAGTCCAATGGAGAGTTTTACTTCATCTCTAGAGTTGGAGAAATCTCACGTGTGTCTTGGTGGAGATCTCAACCATGTCTCAAACTGTTCTCAGATTTGTCTTCAATCAACCAGACCTCTATCCGCATTCATTTTATAGCTCATTATGACAACAATTCACATTTTATTTCTCCTCCAACATTTTAGGAGGAAAATCAGAGACAAAATTAGATGCTTAAATAAAACTCTCAAGTCTCTTGAACTATGAAAGAACAACTTTGGATCAATGTAATTTTCTCCTGGCAGGTTTTGCGGTGTGTAGCGGATACAGGGAACTGGACTCTGATGCACTGATAGATTAGCGTCAGATCAGGTTGTTGAATGGACATGGTTCAGTCACTTGTTTTGGCTCAAAACTTCATGAGATGTGAAAATATGAAGCTTAAATTAGAAGTGAAACTTGTTGGGGTCGTCTTCTGCGATTGTTAATAACGTCGACACAATCGCGTAATCTCTTAATGTGTTTTGAAGTTAAAGCAATAATTTCCTGATTACAGGAGAATACATCTGGAGAAATGCAGATCAACAAAAACAAACTGTGGTCATTAAACAAAGCAGCCTGCTAAAACCCAAATGAAAGGTGGAGTGGGTGGAACTAACAACGAGCGCTTAGGGTTAAAAACTAGTTCAGGAGTGGTGGAGGTGTGTGACGTGGCCTTAAATAGAGACGTTGTGAGAGGAAATTTTGGTACGGCCTCAAAATGCCAGTCCATTCATCCGCTCAGGTGTGTCAAATACCACAGGACGCGAGTCAAAGAGCGTGAAGTCTATATAAACCTGGGTTAAAGAGAGCAGCCATTTAAATTCACCTTGAGAAAACATGAGATGTGGGACAGATGACATAATATCCAACCAGTGCGGGACGTTTTTGCATCACCCCTTTTTATGTTAACCCGAACAAGATTTAAAGGGATAGTTGACCAAAAAATGAAAATCACCCTCGAGTTGATCTAAACCTGTTATAGATTCTTTGTTCTGTTGGACACAAAAGAAGAATTAAAATTTTGAAGAATGTCAGTAAACAAACAGTTGATAGTCCCCATTGACTTCCTTATACAGTACTATGGAAAGTCAATGGGGACCAGAAACTGTTTTTTTTTTTGTAAAATTATTTTTATAAACACCCACACATACAGACCTTCCACAGATTTACTGAAATGTTGCTCATTGAAACATATTTGTGATGTAAGCTCGAGTAGTGTGCAGGATTTATATTTTTGAACACACCTAATGATGCACTATACATTTTTTGCATAATAATAGAGCAAAAGCTTGTCTGATAATATAGTGGAAGCAACAGCTGTGACGCCAGGACTAGTCAGAGAGGTGAATCTGAGTTTTTCCTCACCATGAGGAAACTTTTTATCCAAAGTGGTATTTTTTTGTTGCTGTGAATAAGATTCCCTGCAGTGACTAAGTCACACTGCATGCAGAGTAGAGCGTTTCTTTGTTTATAATGGTAACAATCGTTTTGGAGAACGGCTATTTTAATTTTTTTTATCTCTTATATTTTTAATCTTTAGCATTTTTATTGACAACGCTTTAAAGTGATGAATGTGAAACGCATTGTCTTACCCAGCTATCAAAAATATGTTCTAACATTTTGCTAACTCCCGATTAAGTATGAAATGTCTTTTCTAAATTTCTCTGAACGTTCTAAAGATTGAAATGTTTTTAAAAATGCTTTTTCTTGTTCTGCAACGTTCCGTATAGATTGTTACTTTTGAATGTTCTCATTTAAAAATGTTGCATAAACCTTTTTAAAAAAAAGGTTCCATAAACCATGTGTAATCATATTCAAAAATGTTTAAAACGTTTTTTATGGATATGTGAATGTTAGGAGATCATTCCATTTTGTAAACATTATGGGATTGATACTTTTGAATTTTGTCTGAACATTCTGAAAAAAGTAGCAACATTTAAAAAATAAATTCCATGAATGATGTAGCCTATAGATCATGTTTTTGTGCTAACTTTTTGAGAACATTATTATAGACCACATAACTTTGAATGTGAAACATTACCGGAAGAATTTGTTCATAACAATGTTAGCTAAAGTTCTGAGAACGTTCCCTGTCATTATTTATGTAGTGAGTTTGATCATGCTTATCCCTGTAGAAAACCCAGGGAGTTCTGGGATTCTTACTGGAATCACATCAGCACTTGAATAGCACACTATTGTGTTCGACGGAGGTACTGTAGATGTAAAAATCTTCCGTGAGCTATCAGCTAACAGACATATCACATATATGTTTATGTGAAACTGATAAAATCTTTACATAGTCAAATGTTTATGCTCAGAGCTTATGTTGTTCTGAGAACGGCCTTTGTTTTTCACTTTGGTTAAGGTTCAGGATTTCACTGATGTAACAGCTTTCAGATCATTGCAAAGGGACTCAACTGATACTGTTTGTGTGACTCTAAGCAGCCTGAGTGTCATATCGAAGGCTGTGATTGGTCAAAGCAGGCGGTTTATTGTCTGGCTTAAGTGATCTGTTTTAGTGTGTGTGGTGTGTGTGTGTGGGTTGTGTGTGTGTGTTTGTGTGTGTGTGTGTGTGTGTGTGTGTGTGTGTGTGTGTGTGTGTGTGTGTGTGTGTGTGTGTGTGTGTGTGTGGGTGTGTGTGTGTGTGTGTGGTGTGTGTGTGTGTGTGTGTGTGTGTGGTGTGTGTTGTGTCTAGTTCTTTCTCTTTGAGTTGAATGGACAGGTAATGGACAGATGATGGACATGGCTTTCAATCGTAAAGCAACAATCGACAGTAGCTGGCATTTATTGACACAAGATGATTGGAAAGTAAATCAAAGTATATATTGGAAGTAAACCATTGTTTACACTGTATTTGATTTTTTTTGTGTGGATGACAGTGATTGAACATTTGATTTGAGTGAAAGATTGAGGCTCTTCACACACAGATGTCTCTGAATACCGACCAAATGGGGAAAATGGCATTTAGGTGATTATCAGTTCAATATGTGAAACAAAGAAAGGTAATTTGCTTTTATTTGGTTTTGACTAGGAACTAAAGCATTGGAAAGTGAGGCTAAAATGTGAAGAGCATTACTGAATCCTTTTGCTGGTAACATACACTTCTCGTTTATTTGCTGTTCAAGTAAATGTTTAATGTTGACAAACTACAGACAGTAACTGGACAGTTTCGTGGCACTTTTTAAATGTTTAGGTTCATAGCATCAGTTTTGTTTTCTCTGAACAATCCCAGTGATACTAGATATCATCCAAATTACAGCCAATGAATAAAACAACACGATAAGAGATACACCACAGATTACAAGCTCTGGATGCGCGTGTCATTGAGAGGCGCTGCAATAAAAGCAGAGCATTGCAATCTGTCTCACACACACACACACACACACACACACACACACACACACACACACACACACACACACACACACACACACACACACACACGTTTGCCTATCTAAATAAGGACATACCATAGACCTTTATTGATTTTATCGTATAAAGGTTTAAACATATAAAGCTTACTAACTCAAATTCTTTAATGCAAATTTTTTTATTACAGGTTTTTCAACCAAAATAATTTTTTAAACCTTTCTCAGCAAGTTCATTAAGTATTTGTTGAAAGATTAATAAATTGCATAAACTACTACTCTAACTTTAGGAAAAAGGTTTCCACAAATGTGTGGTTCGGAAATCCATAAGGAACATTGATTACAATAATGGTGACTTACATTATCAAAAACAATATGTTTTTACAGATTCTGTAGTAGATGCTTTAATTTTAAAGGACTACTATTATATTAACTATAATACTAGTTTATGTAAGAGCATTACCGTGTATTGTTTATTCATCAATGTTAGTGATACAATTTATTTGTATGTTAAGTAAAGAGAGACGGTACTTGTGTGTGTATGAAATGTTTTTGAGAAATAAATTTGCTTGGTTCAAATTCCTAAATATTTGGGTCGAGACTCAATGATCATGGGAAAATGTGGGTCCCATGGCCAAACCTGTTGAGAACCACTGATTTACAGTGTGCCTGTAAAAGACAATTTAGCATTTTTAGGGAAAAATCAGGGAATTACTCACTTTTATAAATATTTTTTTTTAAATGAAGACCACAAAAAGTGGATATTTGATTAACCTTCATATGGGGACACTTTTAAGCATGCACACACACACACACGCAATGAATTATTTTAATGGAGAGCATCAGCATCACAAACTAAGACTAGACTATGTCACACGTCATGATTTTGAGTTAGACGCATTCCTGAGTCAACATATTTTGTTGATACTGGAACAACATTCCTGTCTGAAAATTAAGTCCTAACCATATCCTTACCCCTAAACCTAACCCTCCCCATAACTTATCCCTAAAATCAGAGGGAAATGACCGGTGAATGACACTGATGTAGAAGGACTTAAACCTGGTTGTAAGCCTAAACTTGACATAAACTGTAAACTTGTCCATCAAATCTGATTGGTTGATTGGAATATTGTTCCAGGATCAACAAATATGTTCATCCAGGAACCTGTACTTGGTGAAATCAGGTTCTGTGGTAATAATACTTCTTGTGTATTGTGTACTGCATGGTGTCTGATGTTTTTAAAAATAGCATGCAAAACAACGGGTAGTCCACCATAGTAAACTTTTCAAACAACTGCTGCATTGTTGTCACATGACCTCATTACATTGCATATACATATCGATCCAATCTTTATGTAAATGAGGATTTGTTGAAAATTGCAGGTGCTTTTGCTTTTGGTTCATTCATTTTACTGAAAATGCATTGTGGGATCCATTACCGCTGTACGTTTTGGCAAATTTAGATCTTCCAGGTATTGCATGCATGCACAAAATTGTCATTTCTGCATACTGTATAAATATAGTATTGCATGACATTCCAAACACAACAATAACATGAGATAACATGTTGAAGCCAGTTGATGTGGATGAGGAAATGATCATTTCATTCAGTAATTCACAGCTCTTGGTCTCCTGTACGTTTGACACACCTTCCCCAAGGATTTTAAAAGCAGGTTGACTCCAGCAACACAAGCTCAAAGTCCTTTTATGTTGATCTCTTCTCATTCTGAAAGTGACTCATGGTTATACATATATGAGGTGCATATACTGTTATGATTGAGTGTACGTGTTTTTTATATCATGTCTCCTTTAGCCTATAGTCCACATCAACTCAGCTGATGATGTTTGTTATTTATTGAGGTCAGTGTGTGAATTATACAATGACATTTCAGACCCGCTAACCTTTTATTTAGGGTGAATATACTTTTTTTTCTCTATAGATTTTGAATGCATATTATTATAAACACACACACACACATGCAAAGGTTCCTCTGTGATCCAGAATGCACATGTAAAGGATAATTCCGGTATTTAGCACTTTGAGACTATTTTCTAGTTTGTTTTGGATGAACTAGAGTGGTGGACACAGAAATGTTGACGATCGGTCTTGTCTCGACTTTTTGACTCTTTTAGAATCGCCTCTGAGCGCTTCAGAGTGGCTGTCTATGGGCATGCACAAACATGTCCTTAAAACAACACTTAACGTTCGTTTTCAAAACTGTGCAACTCACCGAGTGGTTAGTGGTGTTCGTTGATGTTCCAAAACAAGTAGCGTAGCGAAATACAGTTTCTGTCGTGTTTTATTTGCCATTTTGTAAAATCGCATTGATTTCTGTTGGAGGACTCATTGCTCGTTGATATTACTGCGCTACCGGAGTGTGCTAACGCTTCAGACTCAAATATCGAGTGGAAGTTTATACGCGGTTGTGAGGTATCTGAAAAAATAGTTCCACTATAGTAAATAACACGGATTGAAATCATACATTGCACCGATATATTTTGTTTTTAATCATCAACGAACACCACTAACCACTCGGTGAGTTGCACAGTTTATTTGTGTGTATAGTGTGTGATTAATTGGGTGTTTGAAAAATGTGTCCCGAGGAGAGGCAGGTCTTGTTTCAGGCTGGGCTGCCAGCCTGCTGTTGTCTGGTCCAGCATCTTTACGGGACAGCGGACAGCAGAGCAGATACAACCAAAACAACACTGCGGTTCATCACACCCCGAGGACTGTGTGAAAACAGGCTTAGTGAGGCGTTCGACACATTTGATAAAGGAATTGCTTGTAAATGTCGCAAGATATTGCAAGTAACATTGAATTAAACATGATTTGAGTAAAACATACTCTGATAATTTTTGTTTTATTTACAACTTTTAAAAAGTTTTTCAGTGTAGGAAGACTGTAGTAAATGCTTGGGCTAACGTTGTATAAACATATGTTTTTAAATGTTCCTAAAATGTTATTGGAATGTCCTTTTGATTTTGTTAGTATTTGATGCAAGTTCTCACAAAGAGATGATAAAACGATCTTGATTTGTTGGATTTTTTTTCCACTTCGACAATGATTATTAATTCTTTAATTTATCAGTTTTTAGATTTCAATAGTTCAAATAATGTGGATGGTAACTCGAAGTGCCTTGAAACGCGCAGCATTATTCAATGTGTCGATGTAATTTCCACTGAAACAGGAAGACAGGGCGGGGCATATTGAACAGCTCCTCCCCTTTAAAAAAATAGCCAATAGTGTTTCGTTTATATCACGGCTCAGTCAGAGCTGTTGAGCTTGATAAAGCCGCAGTTTCCTCCTAATCTCTAATGTTTCTCCTCTTAATCTCCTCCATATCGCTTTAAAATACTGCGTAATTGATAGAATTCACATTACGTGTCGTTTTCTGATCTGCGCTGACTCGCGCATATGATCCGCTTTGTGCTGTCGTATCGTGTCTCTGGACCGGAGCTGCGTTGGTTTGCGTGACACTAACGTGAAACCAGACTTCATTCGCCTCAATATAAAGCATATTTCAAATCATCTCAATCGTCCCTATCCCCCATATAGTGCACTATGTGTAAATCATATATAGAAATAGTAAATGTGTGAACAAGTGACCGATTTCAGCCGCAGCTTCAGCGTCTGTTTATAATGTAGGGGGCGGAGCTTCAGATTCTAGAGATCATTTGATTGGATGAGATGAGAAGCTGAAGTGCACTATGATGTCATCAGAATCATTCATCCATATTGGTGGAAGTGAGAGACTGTAAGTTTTAAACGCTTATATCTTCTAAATGCTAATTTTGTCATTGTTTTGGAGCTAATAGACAACCTTAAGGCGAACATTCAAACTAAAAGCCAAAAAAAACCTTCAGTTTTAATGTCATGGGGACTTTAAAGTTGCTGTAAAATGTTGAAAAACGTTATGCTAACGTTTAAATAACGTTCTACTCAAATTAAGAAAACTGGAAAGTTTAAAGTTGTGTTGGAGTTATTAGAAAATGTTTTTTGAACCTCCATTTGTTTGGAATGACTTGTTTGTTTATAATGACGTATTTATTGTTCAAGAGCTGAGCACATTGCAGACAGGATGCAGACAGGCGGTTCATGCTCTGTTTGATACATTTACCGTTCTTCAAAGCAGTCATGTGCCTCAAGAGTCACACAGAGATGAATTATTCACAGCGGCCAGGACAGAGAAAAAAAGAAACAATGGAAAGGCCTTTGAAAGAGAGAAATGGAGACGTGGAAAACAAAAATAGCTGGGTGTTTAGCGAGAGATTAAGACAAAGTAAACTGGCAATTTGTGACAATATAAAGAGGGCAAAGTGATGACGCAGGACTTAACCAACCTTCAATTAGTCTAATTAAGAGTCATTAATGCATTACTGCACAATTCATACAGGTCAGACACGCCCTGAGAAGTGTAGGGAGATATTATAGTACAAAATACAGGGATTTACTGTAATTGCTGTGCCATATGTTTCAGTGAAGTTTGGTGTCAATGACCCTGTGTTCTTCTGTCTCGCTCTGTTACAGGTGGATGTCGTAGAACATGAATGTTTTGGGGACCCCAACAAAACCAAGCAAGTAAGTCTCGCGCTCGAATACACACAGTGATGTGAAGGGAGAAGCTAACTATGCAAGCTCAACTTTATATGTTGTCGCAATTCATAACGTAATATAAGTACTAAATGCATGGTCAATAAATGGAGCTACAGTTAATTTATCTTGCTATGTCTTTTATCTAGTTACCTGGATTACAACGTAGGAAACTATATCGCCCCCTAGTACTGAGCAGTTATAGTTCACTAGTTGATTTTCAAAATCATTTTTGCTGTAATTAGTTTTACTTTTAATTGTTCATATTTTATTGTATAAATATAGCTTTAGTTCCATTTTAGTATTGTTTTTTTGCAAATGTCACATTATAGAAAAATGAAAAATTTTAAATCAAACCATTCAACATTAAATTATATAAATATGAAGACAAGCAATTTTTGGTGTATTCATATTTTTGTGTGCATTATATATATTTAATTTTTTTATTGTAGTTAATTAAATGAATTATTTTCATGTTATGGCGATACTTTTTCAAACAAATAACTTGCATAGTGAGCTATTTTACGAAACACAAGAGGACATGCTCTTGTTAAATACACCAAGCTTGCAGTGCATTGGCTCATTGCATTTTGCGTACTTTCAAATAACATGTATTCTGGCATTATATGCATGTAAAATGAACTTTTGCTAATGTTTTTTTGGGACCTACGCACACCTAGCCAAACATCCTGTAGTTAGTGATTTTTTTTTGTGAGATTGTGTGTATGTATGTTACAGTCTAAGTTAACAGGGCAGCACTGTTTGGGAATGTTTACTTTCCTCCCTGTTGGAAACAGCCTGTCTCTGTGTGTGTGTGTCTGTGTGTCTCACTCATACCCCTTCCCTCACTCGCCTGCTCTCACAACCTGTAGATCTCAGTCTCAAACAATCTGTGCCATGCAGCGTTCACTTTAGACCAGTGCAGCGAGTGTGTGTGTGCCGTCTAGAACATTTCAATCGAAACTAAAGACTGTACGGCGATGAAGAGCAGACATCGTCCACCACCCTCCTCATCCTCTTCTGTCTTCTTTGCAGTGGGGTGGCCAGATCGGACAGCAAGATCAGTGCCAAGACCCTGTTTGGTAAGTAACGGCCACTTTATTTGTAAATTAAAAGTGCTGTGAGCAAGTAATTACCAGTAAAAATAAAATATTTGTTTAACTTGAAGTAAAAATATTTTAAATAGATAAAATAAAATAGCCAAAAGCACCTTTATTAAGTTGCTAAATCATGTATAATGTGCCTTATTTATGAAACAAACCAATACTAATTCTTTACTACTTTTTTTTATATTTATGCATTTGGTAGACGTTTTTACCCAAAGCGACTTACATTGCACTCAAGCTACACATTTGATCAGTTCTTGCATTCCTTGGGAATCGAACCGACATTGGAGTTGCAAGCGCCATTCTGTTTCTTCTGCTTATATTTCCTGGATGGTGAACCTGATTTCACCAAGTACAGGTTCCTGGATGAACATATTTGTTGATCCTGGAACAACATTCCAATCAACCAATCAGATTTGAGGGACAAGTTTACAGTTTATGTCAAGTTTAGGCTTGCAACCAGGTTTAGGTCCTTCTACATCAGTGTCATTCACCGGTCATTTCCCTCTGATTTAGGGATAAGTTATGGGAAGGGTTAGGTTTAGGGGTAAGGATAGGATAGGGTTAGGACATTTTCTGACATGAATGTGGTTTCAGGATCAACAAAACAAATTTTACTTGTTAAAATCACGATGACCTTCATAAATAAGTCCCAATGTTTACCTGTGACATAGTTGTGCATGGACAGGGTTTATTGCGTGTGTGTTTGTATGGCTCTTCCCCTTCTATATCACATCCTGTTTCCTGCTTCCTTTAGAAAGGCACTCTGTATGATATGTAAACGTGTGTGTCGTACTGTAGGACATTTGCATGCGTATCACACACATTCTCGCAGTGCTCACAAGCCTCGCTGCGATTCAGATAAATCACAATAATCAGATGTTTGCCTATCAAATGAGTGCAAGGACATTTCAGACTGACCTCACACTATTGAGGTCATGAGGGACAGACAAATCACTTATAATGGGAACGATTTTCTTCCGGTGTATTTTACTTTTGGTGTTACTGATTTGCTTTGAAGCATTAATATAGACTTCAATTGATGTTTGATCACAGATTTGCGTATAACTTTTATTTTACAAGGACTTTAAATGCAACTTAACCAATGAGATCCGTCGTAGAATGAAAGGTTTTACATAATATTTTACTTTAATTACTCTCTTAAAAATGAAGGTTCCAAAATGGTGGTTTTGCAGTGATGTCATAGAACAACCATTTTTGGCTCCCCAAAGAACCTTTCAGTGAACATTCTAAAAAGAACAGTTTTTTTTTCCTTAGGGTGAAGAACATTTTAATGATCTAAATAACTTTCTCTACTATAAAGAACCTTTTGTCCAATAAAAAGGTTCCATGGATGTTAAAGGTTCTTCATGGAACCATTGATGCCAATAAAAAGAACCTTTAAGCAGATATCTATTTTTATATTGACATAAATGGCCTTTCTTTAGACTAGTGGACAACTTTAAATTAACACATGAAGCAGGGTGTTTATTATGCACCTGCCGTCATGACGACTAGGTGTGTGTGTGTGTGTGTGTGTGTGTGTGTGTGTGTGTGTGTTGTGTGTGTCTCCGGGGGTGTGCGTCTCGGAGTAAATGTACACACAGTCTGCCTCTGTGCCTAGTCGGGTGTGTCTGGAAAAAGGGGGCGTGTGCTCGACCCGGTCTGACATGCACATAAAAGAGGCTTTTGAGCTTTTGAGAAAACAAGAAAGAAACTAAGAGTAGAAGAGAATGAAACTCTCAAACTCAGAAGAAAATAATCATTTTGCTCAAGGAAAATGAAGACTATTTTATAATTTTTAAACTTATAAAAATTACTTTCATGACATCAGATTTTTTCCCTCCTATGGGGTAATACATCAATGAATGAAAATTATGCTGCCAGGACAAAATGTTTTTTTTTTTTTTTTTTTTTAAGTAAAAAATAAATAAATACAGTTTAAAAAATATTTTTTCATTACAGTAATTAGAATAAAACATTTTGCATTGACTTTAGTATTACACCCAAAAATGTACTTGGTAAAAGTGACCTCTTCTTTTATCCTCAGAAGATTTTTCTTTAAAACTTCTCGTTTTAGACTTATAATTCACGACAGTCTTTTGTTTTTCTCTGTCCTCTGCGCTTTTGCGTCAGTCATTACGTCATGCGTCAGGTCACTCTTCAGCTGGAACTAGACTCAGTAGTTTATAAATGACTTTATAAAAGACTTTAAAGTCTATAAATGTATAAATATGGATATTTTCCTTACAAAACGCATCGCTTCGCTTCAGAAGTCCTTTATTACCCCCCCATCTATTACTTTTATGATGTATTGATGGATGCACATTTTTGTGGGCTTCAAAAAATTCTGTTGCTATTCACTCCCATTATGATGCTTGGAAGAGTCAGGATATTTTCTAATATAACTTACAATAAAAGAAAGTAATTTACACCTAGGATGGCTTGAGGGTAGAAAAATTGGATATTTGAATTTTGGGTGAACTAACTCTTTAATAACAAAAAAATAAGTCACAATGGAAAATATTTGAATGGCCTTACAAATAAACCTAATTTTCTTTATGCAAAATATAATTTCTTATGTCTCTCTTTAGATTTGAGGGTGAAAATGACTAGGACATGTTCTTTATTGAATTTGTCAATTCATTTGTGTGTTTATGCGTGTCTGCATTTATGCACCTGAGACTTACATAAGAGACACAGCATGTTTTTGTGTGTTCTGCACTCTGGCAATGACCCATGGGACGACACTTAGTCCTGCCTAGAGAGCTCTCTCCACACACACACACACACACACACACCACAACACACACACACACACACACACACACACACACACACACACACACACACACACACACACACACACACACACACACACAACCATGATGCTCTTGCAAAGTTTCACATTTCTGTTTGCTCATATGCGATGAGCCGTGCCTTTAAATCTGGTCTTGTGGTTTGGTTTTACTGTGTGGTGTCCTCGGTTTAACTTCCCTTCCCATCAGCCCCCTGCAAACCAGCACATGCAAAAAAATCTCCCATCTATCACCAGATTCATGTAATGCAAATGAACAGGAGCGCTTCAAACCCCCACACACTTATTATTATCACACCATCACTGGCACGTGCAGAGAGGGGGTAGGTGGGGTGGGGGGTTTCAGCTTTGGGTGCTCGAGCCCCTGCCCTTTTTCAAAATTAATCAAAAGTGTCCCTCTCCAACAAATATCAATGATAATATTGTGGTCAATAAAACGAAATTCATTTGATTATAATTAACATGACAATGTGTACACAACTAAAGTAGCATAAATTCATGTTTATTTTTACGTATCTGTCAGTCGGAGGCGGCGTTGCTATGATAACGCGTTGCTATGGGTTGCGTCACTTCTTGCGTGTGTCTTGCTTCGGACTTGACTTGAGGTTCATTAAAGCTACACTGTGTAACTTTTTTTGTTTATTCTAGCTAAAAACACTTAGTTCTTTAAAAAATATATGTGCTCATTAATGTATATTTACTTCGTTCAAGTAATAAAGTATTCTCGTGAGTCGTGAGTGTATAATATGCCATTGAAAATACATACGGGTAAGGGGTTCTAATGTCGGTCGCCATGTTGCCCCTCCATCTTGAAAGTACATTAGCCAAAGAGGGACATACCCCGTTAATTCAAGCTTCGCCTTTCGCGTTTTAACACGCATGGGTTAGCACTCGAACTGCTTAACACTCGAACTGGAACCATGTTAATCTTGGACTACATTGCCCACCGTAGGAGTTAAAACGAAATCGGAGTTGAGAGGAACAGAAACTAATATTCACTGGATGGTCATATACATTTTCACCGCTAGATGGGGGTAAAAATCACACAGTGTAGTTTTAATTAAAAATAAAAAGAATGAAATTTTGTTCAACTTTATGAAGACTGGAGTAATGAACAAACTGAAGACTGGAGTAATGATGCTGAAAATTCAGCTTTGATCACAGGAATAAATGAAGGTTTTACAAATATATTCAAAGATTGAAATGTCTACTTTTAAACAAAACAATTAAAAACTAGGCCACGAGTTACTATCTCGAGGCCACGAGTTACTATCTCGAGGCCACGAGTTACTATCTCGAGGCCACGAGTTACTATCTAGAGGCCACGAGTTACTATCTAGAGGCCACGAGTTACTATCTAGAGGCCACGAGTTACTATCTCGAGGCCACGAGTTACTATCTAGAGGCCACGGTTACTATCTAGAGGCCACGAGTTACTATCTAGAGGCCACGAGTTACTATCTCGAGGCCACGGGTTACTATCTCGAGGCCACGAGTTACTATCTAGAGGCCACGAGATAGTTATAATTTTTTTTTCCCACAAAGTAGGACTAGGGGGGCTCCGTATTTTTTGTTAGCTGGGATAGTGTCATTATTCAGCTCAAGTCAGTTTGGTTGAATAAATTCATCAATCGTCAGCTGTGAAGCAGCACTATAGAAGACAATAGTGTCATTATTCAGCTCAGTTCAGTTGAAGTATTGTCCTCATCCGATTTGTTCTCATGTTCAGGGCAGCATTATCACTCCTATACTCCTGTAAACAGTAATGTAATACGTTCAATTGGTTTCTTCTCTCATTTGCCTTTACCTTCTGTCCGTTTTCCTTTCTATTGTATTTTTTTGATGGTTGGGATCTCTGCCTGTGTTAGTTAGAGGTCACTATCTCCAAACAACTCAAATTTCCAGAAAGCAACCACATAGCAAAAACCCCAAACACATTAGCAACTGCAGAGCGACGCCCTCGTGGTTTAATATATCAGCGTTTACTGTGCATGTTAGAATGGTGCTTTGAAACTGTAAGCGCAGAGGACGCTGTGTGTGTGTTTGGATATTTGTAGGTGTGTCTGTTGCTGTCCATGTGTAACAGATGGCGTTCCCTGAATTGTGTCCAGATGGGACACCGTATCCGATTGGCACGGCAGCTTCACGACAGGTGACACTTGGAGCTGCAGAGGGGTTGTGAGACAGGTTTGGTCCGGATGGTTACAGTTTATTTGGACTGATCCTGTTGGCTCGACACGAGACTGTATTTGCAAGAGTATTTTACCTCTGGGATTGTATTTATGAGGGAAATGGGATATTCAACTGTTGGCTAGGACTTGATTTTATCCATCAGGAATGGGTGAAATGTTTCTCTATAGGTGGTTGAAACATGAAAGGGCTTTTGAGGTCAAGAAAATGTTTAATTCTCTTATTTTCAATTGCATTAAATTGATCAAAAGTGACAGTAGATATATTTAATGTTACAAAATACTTCTATTTCAAACAAATGCTGTTCTTTTGAACTTTCTATTCATTAAAGAATCCTGATAACATTAAAGTTTCCACAAAAATATTAAGCAGCACAATCAGAAATAATCAGAAATGTTTCTAGAGCAGCAAATCAAATGATTTCTGAAGGATCATGTGACACTAAAGACTGGAGTAATGGTGCTGAAAATTCAGCTTTGATCATAGGAAAAAAAAACATTTTTTACAAATATATTCAAAAAGAAAACCGTTTTTTAATTTTAAATAATTTTGTATTTTTGATCAAATAAATGCAGCCTCGGTGAGCAGAAGAGACTTAAACTGAATGGTAGAGTATATAAAACAAATAAATGTTGTTTTGTTAAAGGGATAATTCATAAAAAGAGACAATATCTACATCATGTCGTTTCAAAGCTTCATCAAGGAGTCCAAACAGAGTCAAACAGAGAAAGACAGTTGTGTATATTGTGAAAGAGAGACAGGTGAGAGGCACGCAGAGGTGAGAGACACTGAGTGACAGAGAGGTGAGACAGATAGCGTTACTAGACCTCCAGCAGTCATGTTAGGACAACGTGTGTGTGTGTGTGTGTGTGTGTGTGTGTGTGTGTGTGTGTGTGTGTGTGCGTGCATGCGTGAGTGAGTGAGTGTGTGTGTGAGTGCAAATATGTTTGTGTTTGAAGGTCAAAGGTTTCCAGTGTAGAGATTTTCAACTGAAGGCCATGTTTTCATCCTGTTTAAACTGAAGTTTATATGTTGTAAAGTGCTGAAACCTGAGTGTAAATGCTGTTAGGAGAAAAAATGTGACGGTTAAAATCTACTATAAATAACTTAACTATAAAATACTGCTCAAAAGTTTCTCTTTCATAGTTTAGGAGTTTTAAGTAACTTTTCATCAGATGTTTCTCCTGAAATTCCTTAAGCAAAATAATAATAGTGACAAATGAGTTGCACAGTGAAGGCCCCGTTCACACCAAGAACGAATAACTATATTACTGTCAGTCGACGATATCGTTCAGTTTATTATAAGTGCGCTGCAGTTCTCTTACGAGAGTATCTCTCGTACTGCGTAATAGCTTACGCTATGGGGAAAACTCTTTTCATCGAGATATTGAAGCCCAAAAATTATCCTTAATTTTTAATCAATGTAAAACGCTTTGCAGCAGCAAGCAGACATAGGCGAGACAGCTCGCGTGCCTATTGGCTGTCTTGCGGCAAAAGCAGCAGCCTATCGAGAGAGGCTCTGCATGAAGTCATGACGAATGGGGGCACTTCGCGCCCATATCGTCACGTCCCGCCAGAAAGGGCGTGGTCTCGCCCTATAAATAAACTCGATAAGCTGCCATACACTGATTTTTCAACTCTTCAGCGAAGCTCACGCATCGTTGGATCCGGATGAGAAGCCGCGTCGTCGACCTGTAGCCTTCAGCGGGACGTGCCTTTGAGCCTGGAGTCGCTGGCCTCGCCGCCTTCTGCTGCCGTACCTGCTGCGCTTTCCGGCGTACATATCCTTTCCTCTGCCTTAGAGTGTGTGTGTTTGCTATATTTGCATTTTTCTCCCACTACCTCTAAAAGAGCTGCGTCTTTTTAAAGATGCCTTCCTGTGGCTCTTGCCGAGCCCCACTCAGCGATGAGGACCGCCACGTCATCTGCGTGTCCTGCCTGGGTGAGGATCACGCGGCCATCGCGCTCGCTGACGGCGGATGCCATCATTGTGAGCGGCTGCCTATGGTGACTCTGCGGACTCGCCTGGCGTCGTTCTCCGAGCCCGCATTCCAGCCCGCCGTGATGCCGCGCCGCAAGAAGCGCCACGCCCAGCGTGCTCCCGAGCTATCTCCAGCCCGCCAAAGCTCGCCGGTTCGCCCGCCAGCTTCGCCGGTGTCGCTCGAGTCGCTCCAAACGGACAACGGCCGCCGTCTGCCTCCGCGTCCGCACTTGAGCTCGACGAACCTACCGGAGCCGGCATTGAAACTGAGCCGATGCGTCCGCTCTCTCAAGCCGTGGATTACATCGGCCTCGACTGAAAGGCGCCCGCGCAACTAACGCGCAACAGGCTGGACGGACGCTTTCTCGGGAAAGACGAAGCTCCGTCACAGTCGAGACCTTTCCTCCCTGAAAGGTGAGAAACATTTGTGGCTAACGCTATCCGAGATGACGGAAGCTGAGCGCTCCGTGTTCCTCGACGCTCTCGCTCTGCTGGACGCCGCCCCCCTCAGCACGGGCCCCGGCCGAGGATTGAGAGAAAGCCCGAGGTCTCAAGGCCTTCCTAGTCTCTCTAGGAAAGCGACGGTGTTCAGTTCCCGCTGAGGCCGGATTTCCACCAAAACTTCTCGCTCGTTCAGTTCCAAGCAATGTGACTGTTCCAGTGTATTTCGCAGTGAGCAAGCTGGTTCCACAGCCCGCTTGCCTGCGCACAAAGGCCGTCGTTTCGGCTAACCAACAGCGCCGCCAGGCCCGAGATCAAACACTGCGCTCTCGCTCTGCTGGACGCCGCCCCCCTCAGCGCGGGTCCTGGCCGAGGATTGAGGTAAAGCCCGCTGCGGCCGGATTTCCACCAAAACTTCTCGCTCGTTCAGTTCCATGCGTTGTGACTGTCCCAGTGTATTTCGCAGTGAAGCAGCCGGTGTCTCAGCCCGCTTACCTGCGCACAAAAGCCGTTTCTATGGCTACCCAGATAAATCCAATAAAGAGTGCATTTCTGGTGTTCCGGCCACGGCCGATGGTGTTACGAGTGTTGTAAGAATGCCCACGTCCCAGTGCCCATTCCCACACCCAGACACAGCCCGCCACGGTGCAGGGCTTGCACAAATAAAACCGACTCATGTCGGTTGTGCAGAAAATGTAGTGAAGCGCGCCCATACAATGCCCGCTTACACTACACGATGCGTGTCCCTTGGTTTCTGTAAAAACGAAACTAACACGCATTCAGTCGGCGCGAGCCGACAGTGTTCTCAGTGCAGTAAATGTGCCCGCTGTCTCGCGCCCGCATTTCTCACAGACACGCCGAATCTCACGGGATTCGCCCCCGCTCGTTTTCTCTGCACAACCCGTCACAGAGAAGCTGAGCGCGGCCAGGCTGCCCGCTGTGATCAGCGCGCCCCCGCCTCGAACGCTGTAAACACGGTGTTGTGTTCCCAGTACACAGGGGCTCTCGAGCCGCCGTCCTGCCGCGGCCAGAGCCCAGATTTCATTCTACCCCTAGCTATTCACGCAGATGCGTGGCCAAGGCTTCCCGGGGTATCAGAATGGGTGTTGAACACTATAACGAGAGGCTATTCGCTACAGTTCGCTCGACGCCCCCGCCGTTATACGGCGTGCGTCGAAACTACGGTGAAAAGCGAAGTGTTTCATCTACTTCGAGCCGAGATAGCGAAACTACTGAGAAAAGGGGCTATAGAACCTCTATCTCAGGGCGAAGGGGGCTTATACAGCAGATTTTTTCTGGTACCGAAAAAGATGGAGGGCTCAGACCCATTCTAGATCTGCGACTGCTGAACAGAACGCTTGTGAAGCGCCAGTTCAAAATGCTTACGACCAGGAAAATCCTCGCGCAAGTGCGCCAAGGAGACTGGTTCATGTCAATAGATCTGAAAGACGCCTATTTCCAAATATAAATAGCGTCCCATCACAGGCGATTCTTGAGATTCGCCTTCGAGGGCCAGGCATATCAATACACAGTCCTGCCGTTTGGCCTGTCCCTAGCACCCCGTACGTTCACGAAGTGCATGGACGCGACACTCGCCCCCCTGAGACTTCGGGGCATGCGAGTTTTGAACTACTTGGACGATTGGCTGATTCTAGCTCAGATTCTAGAACAGAGCTCATAGAACACAGGGCCGCATTACTCGAGCACCTCGAGGAGCTGGGCCTTACAGTCAATTGGAGGAAAAGCTCACTGCTCCCCAGTCGGAAAATTTCCTTTTTGGGAACAGTGTTGGACTCGCTATCCATGACGGCACGCCTGTTACCGGAGCGCGGATTAAATATTCAGCACGTCGCGAAATCCTTCCGCCACGGCTCTATAGTCCCGCTCAGAAGGTTTCAGAAAATGCTGGGTCTGATGGCCTCAGCAGCCTCCGTACTCCAGTTGGGCCTGCTCCGCTGCAGCTATGGCTAAAAGCACGAGTTCCCCCAGGGCGTGGACCGCGGGTCTATTTCGCCTCAGGGTCGACCTTCAGTGCGTTTCAGCTCTGAAACCGTGGAAAGTGACCGACTGGTATCAGTCAGGTGTGAGTCTGGGGATCGCCTCGAGTGTGAAGGTGGTGTCTACGGACGCCTCCACATCGGGGTGGGGAGCGCTGCTCGAGGGCAGACCGCTAGCTGGCCTGTGGTCAGTACGGGAGAAGCTCCTTCACATAAACTGCTTGGAATTAATAGCAGTCGACAGAGCGCTACGGCGCTTCTGTCCCCAGATAAAAGGCCACCACGTCTTGGTCCGGTCGGACAACATGTCAGTGGTGGCGTACATAAATCGCCAGGGCGGCGTCTGGTCCCGAAACTTTTACAGGCTGACGGAACGCCTCCTGGTCTGGGCTCAGCACAACCTGCTCTCGCTGAGAGCGGCGCATGTGCCTGGTCACCTAAATGTGGGGCCAGACAGGCTGTCCAGAAACAACGTCCCAGCAGCAGAATGGTCGCTGCACCCGCAGACGATCCAGCTGCTGTGGGAAACGTTTGGCAAAGCGCAGGTGGACCTGTTCGCGTCCCAAGAAAACGCTCATTGCCCGAGATTATTCTCGAAAAGCCGGGACGCGCTGGCCCATGTTTGGCCCCGCCGCCCCCCATATGCTTTTCCCCCTGTCTCACTCCTGCCTCAGGTGTTGGAGCGAATCAGGAGGGAGGGATGCCCAGTGCTACTCATAGCTCCGCTCTGGACAAACCAGTCTTGGTTCCCTGTCCTGATGCAGCTGACCAGCGCTGCCCCATGGCCTTTACCGTTGAGGAGAGACCTCCTCTCTCAGGCGGAAGGCTCGATTTGGCATCCTCGCCCGGATTGTGGTCCCTGCACGCATGGGCCATCAACGGGTACCCGCTGACCTCCCAGAGGGAGTGTTAAACACGATCGCGCAGGCTAGAGCCCCGTCTACCAGACGGCTCTACTCCTCGAAATGGTCTGTGTTATCTGCTTGGTGTCAAGCGCAGGGCTTTTCACCTGTAGACTGCGGGGTTACGGAAGTGCTTTCCTTCCTTCAGGAGCTGCTGGATAAGGGCAGGACCCCATCCACGCTCAAAGTATACGTGGCGGCCATAGCAACGTTTGCAAAACCGCTGTCTGGCCAGTCACTGGGAAAGAACGACTTAGTCGTGCGTTTCTTTAGAGGAGCTCGGAGGCTAAACCCTCCCAGGCCCCCTTCAGTCCCAACATGGGACCTTTCCACGGTCTTGGAGGCCATGAAAGGTGCCCCATTCGAGCCAATCCAGTCGTCAAAAATGAAACACTTGTCTTTCAAGACGGCGTTTCTTACGGCTCTCGCTTCAGTGAAGCGCGTAGGGGACTTACAAGCGCTTTCGGTAAGCGCGTCATGCATGGAGTTTGGGCCTAATGACTCAAAGGTCATACTCAAACCTAAGCACGGCTACGTGCCGAAATCCCTCAACACACCGTTCAGGGCCCAGGTGATTTCCCTGTCTGCCCTTCCGGTTCTCAATGAGGAGGAGGACGCGAATCTTCTTTGCCCAGTCAGGGCATTAAGAGCTTATGTGTCCCGCTCGTCTGGGTTCAGACAGACCGAGCAGCTTTTCGTTTCGTATAGCGGGCGTTCCAAGGGGCTTGCCGCTTCGAAACAGAGCCTATCCAGATGGATAGTCGATGCCATAGCGCTGGCTTACACTTCCAAGGGCTTGCAGTGCCCCTTGGGTGTCAGAGCGCACTCCACGAGAGGCGTGGCCTCGTCGTGGGCATGGTCTAGCGGGGTCACCCTGCAAGATATCTGTATGGCCGCGGGCTGGGCCTCGCCGTCTACAATTATAAAATACTATAACCTGGAGGTGCCTGCCTTACAAGCTAAGCTTTTGGCTATCTAGACTTCAGTGCTATCTGCCCGCTGTGCGGCTCGGATGCTGAGTGTTTGGCATGTGCATTGTTCAGACCGATGCAGCAGCTCCATGAGTACTGGCACAAGTAGGGCCACCCAGTTTAGGCTGAAAGCTTTCACCCTGGCTGCGTGGTTTAATGGTCATATGGTTAGCCCCTGTGGGTCTATCTATAAGGAGAAATGCTTCTAGCCTCTCCTCCTTTACTCTCTGTGAGTGTGGGGTGATTATGCACTACATGAGCCCTGGGCCTTTGCCCCTGGGACTTTGGTGTTGGATCCCTATCCGCACGGCGTGTTACACTGTGTTCCCCATAGCGTAAGCTATTACGCAGTACGAGAGATACTCTCGTAAGAGAACGTACTCGGTTACTCTAGAGAGGGAACGAGTACTGCGTATCTCGCCGTGCTTGGAATACGCTCTGGTTCGCTTCGGCGATGAAAAATCAGTGTATGGCAGCTTATCGAGTTTATTTATAGGGCGAGACCACGCCCTTTCTGGCGGGACGTGACGATATGGGCGCGAAGTGCCCCCATTCGTCATGACGTCACGCAGAGCCTCTCTCGATAGGCTGCTGCTTTTGCCGCAAGACAGCCAATAGGCACGCGAGCTGTCTCGCCTATGTCTGCTTGCTGCTGCAAAGCGTTTTACATTGATTAAAAATTAAGGATAATTTTTTGGCTTCAATATCTCGATGAAAAGAGTTTTCCCCATAGCGTAAGCTATTACGCAGTACTCGTTCCCTCTCTAGAGAGAACCGAGGTTACGTTAGTAACCGAGTACGTTTTGTCGTCTGTCACTTTAAATGCTCACGCTCTTTAAAGCAGGATAGATTCTGATTGGCTGTCAATGTTTTTATCGTTCATCAGCTGAAAAAAGTCACTCTGAAAGTGATTCAAAAGAAATCATTCCTCTGTGTCGGTATCTGCGAACTCAAACATGGTGAGTACAGATCTTTTATGCAGCGAGAATGAGGACATAATTGGATAGATGTGAAGGTAATAATGACGTAGTAATTAAGTCTTCCTGGCAGAACTTAATGCTAAAGCTTCCATATCTCTAACTTTTATGGTGCAGTATCTGAGCACAGTTTGAGACACTTCTGAGACATTAACTTTAATTTAAATTTAGCCGAAAGACTAAACCTTCATTTAAGTTTAGTCTAGGAGATACAGTCAAGATATTAAAGAGATCACATTGGTGTTTTTCTTTGGTGGCGCTCTAGTTACCAGAAAAGTCGATTGACGATGTTCATCTCAGGTAAACTGCAGGTGTGAGTTTAATTGCTAGTGTTAAATTAGCACAGTTATAATCGCAGCCCCAGAATCCCTCTCTGCTGTGAGAGGCTGGAGTCGGTCCCATGCAGCGTTTAGATCTCGCTGGTTGTGCGCTGTCGACATGCTGTGAAGCGTTTGGAGTAAATGTCAGACATGAATAACACATGCACGCAGCTCGACTTACACAAAGATGCCGCGGTGCAAACCGTTCGACTCTCTCCATCCAACAGGAAGAGAGGAAAGAGTGTGAAGAAGACTTCCTGGAGAGATGGAGAGAGAGATAAACGGAGGAGGGGCTGAGAGAGATGTAGCCAGTGGTGGAAAGTAACTAATTACAAATACTTTCGTTACAGTACTTGAGTAGATTTTTTGATTTTTTCTACTTTCTTGAGTATAATTAAATTGTGGTACTTTTACTCTTACTTGAGTAAAATAAAAATAAAGTATTCAACTTCTCTACATTTATTTTTCATAAAAAGTACAAAGTACTTTGACAAAGGTGCCGACGGAGCAACAGGGCAAGCTGACATTTGACAGACACTTTTCATACTACTGCGGTGGAGCCTCTGCGCTTCAGCCAATAACAGACAGAACTGAAGCAGTTCAGCCAATAACAGACAGGTCTGACTCGGGTGCAAAACCAATCAAAACTTCCAGTTCGGCTGGGGGGCGGGGCGTTCAAACCGCGCTTTGACATTCAATCACTGGCGCTCGTGTTTTGAATCAATAGCGCTAACGTTTCAATATTTCAGTGAATGTAAGTGAGTATTCTGCTCATATTTAATTATGGCAACTACTGAAATGGGTCATACCATTGATAATGCCAGAGCACTGAGCAGTAGAAGTAAATAAAAAAGCTCGGCTCGTAACATGGACGCAGTTATTGCATGGATGGAGCAAGATCAATGTAAGTGTCTATAATACATGCACACAGTTCAATTAATAGTAAAGCTCGCCCTCTTTAACAATACAGTTAAACTAAATATACGAAGCAAACTTTGTACAAAGCTGAAAAAACAGTGAAATAAGATCGCATTAATTCTGTCAATCAGATGTAAAAGTGTAGTTCGTTCCTATAGCAACAGTGGGCTCCCAGCACATTTTCGGTAGGCTACAACGAAAAAAAGATAATTTAATTTAACATGTTAACCATAGCCCACTTATTTTTTTACTGGGAATTTTTTATTCATACTGTTATATTGTTTTTCATACCTTTTTTATCGGACCTCTCACTTAAACTTCTTTGCTTTCAATTATGAAATGATTCAAAATAAAACATTCAAATGATCTTACTTGGACTTACTTTTCAAAATTAGTAATAAAAATTTTGCTCTTGACAACAGAGAAAGCTAGTAGTCTATATGTGGAGCACTTTTATCATGGATGGATGCACTTTTTTGGGCTTCAAATTTTCTCCAGTCATTCACTGCCATTATAAAGCTTGGAAGAGCCAGGCCATTTTTTAATATAACTCTGATTGTATTCGACTGACAGCAGAAAGTCATATCTTCTATGTCTTGAGGGAGAGTAAATCATGGGCTAATTTTCCTTTTTGGGTGAACTATCCCTTTAAAGACATACATCATTCTTTTGAAAATACCTGATAGTTTGATGAACACAGATATATTATAGCTATAATGTGTTTGTTTTCATGTTTCATCACTATTTGCATGTTATTATATCAATATAAGGCATTTCCTGAAATGTGTAAGTTTACATCAGTACTGGGCCTTCAGTATGAATGAAACACATGACATGAGAGTGTTTAGCGCTCCATTTCGCTATCATCTCGCCATATTGGGTAAAAATAGAAAAATACTAAAGTACTTTGTAACGTAGTTACTTGAGTAGTTTTTAAGCAAACTACTTATTTACTCTTACTTGAGTCATATTATATTTCAGTACTTCTACTTGTACTCAAGTAAATTATTACTTAAGTAGCAATACTTTTACTTAAGTACAATTTGTCAGTACTCTTTCCACCACTGGATGTAGCTCTGATATGTGATCCCGTAAAGCAGCTGATAAGAACATGTGCTCATTTAGAGGTAATGATTAGCTCTGGTCATTTAACCCCAGAGACTCGCGCAGGGCGATGACCCTCTCTCACACTATCTCTCTATTCAGTTTCAGTGGAATGCGCTTTATTGGCACGCCAAAATTTGTGATTGGCTGTATTAGTGCAATAATGATATGTAATTTTGGTGCAAAAAAAGTGAACCTCAAATCAAATATTATTTTATATGATACAGTGTACTGTTTTCGCATTCAGCGGATTAAACGTGTCAGGAAAAACATTTTTAATATTACATAATATTTCTATCTCAAATAAATGCGGTTCTTTTGAACTTTTTTAATTCATCAAACAATCCTGAAAGAAAATGGATCACGGTTTCCACAAAAATATGAAGCAGCACAACTGTTTTCAACATTGATAATCATCAGAAATGTTTCTTGAGCAGCAAATCAGCATATTAGAATGATTTCTGAAGGATCATGTGATGTGACACTAAAGACTGGATTATTCTTAATTTAAAGAATAATATAAAATCAAATAAAAATAATGTATAATAATAGTTATTATAATTAAGTAATTAAGAGAAATATTAGTCAGAAAAAGTCTAAATGCGCCAATAATGGGAATATAATGTATATAAACTCTATCACTATTTCCCCCATATAGTTAGTCAGAAGCTGCAGTGATTCATTCATATTTCCAATATCATATTTCCAATGAATCAACCAGTGAGAGAGACAAACCCTCAAAAAAATTCAGTCCCCAAGACATCATGTCCATATCTGTAACTATTTTAAACACACCATAACTTTATCATTATTTTTACGGCGAACTACAACTCTATAACTAGATTTAGAAGAACGCCATAAACACAGTCCTGAACTAAAACATGTTTTCAAGAGAGACTGGCCTTTGATTATGCGCTTTAACCTTGAACTAAACTTAATATGTCTGTTAAATGCCTTTTAAACCTTAACTGAGTCATTTACTGTAGTCTTCAAGTGTTGCCTAAGACCCCGATCATATTATGCTTCTCCTCTAGATGTCAGAAGAGATCTCAAGAATGTGCAAAAGATACCAATGAAAAGCAATAAAAGAGCAACATATGGGCACTGAAATGTGGAGGTTGAGTGTTTCGTGCAACGCGCAGCACTGAGCTGATTTATAGGACCGCTGTAAAACAAACAGTGATATGATATTGAAGTCATTGACAGAGGGAAGGAAGGGTTTACATGGTTTGACCTTTGACCTCGCATAAAAGAGGCAGGCGAAACACGAATCCAGCCTGTCAGAACATTTCCTGTCCGTAAGTCCATCAGTTCGAGCGTTACAGCTGGAGTTTTTAACACAATGGATATGTTTAATGCAGATTTGTAGACAGAACGTTGAATTCAAATTCACTGGTTTGAAAGGTAAGAGTGGGGATTTTTTATTCCTGTATCTCATATGATTTTGACTCGTAAACAAGCATTGTATCGCTAACTGTATTGATGCGTTTCATGGAATCGATTATAATGCAAATGCTGGTGTTTCATCAGTTTTTCTCTCCGTGTACATGAAACGCCTCGCTTAAATGACCTAGACGCTCCTCACACCAAAATGTGGCACTTTTCAGGTTAGAGTGTGTTTGTCTGCACATACAACTTATACTAGTATTTATATTGGTTGCATGAATGTCTGTCAAAACATGACTTTGCATACGAGGAACTCAAGATAGCGTCTTTTTCCTCTGGGAAGTCTTATTTGCATCTCTATTTCTTTCAGAACAACGAAAGAAGTACTCAAACTCGAATGTCATCATGCAAGAGACATCGCAGTACCATGTGCAGGTGAGCGAGATGCTAAACTCTTTTATTTCTGCTTCTTCTCTCCAAACTTTTTGATTAGCTAAACCTCACCACCGAGAGTTTGGTTTAATATTTAACACGATTCAACTGATTACTTGATATCGTAATAAAGCAGGTCACCTGATCAGATTTGTCAGGGCAGCGTTAACCTCCATCTGAGCGGTTGTCAACCGAGATAACGCAATCTGAAATTGCATTATACAATGGCTAGTTCTGATCCTGGAATTTGATTGGTCATAATGCTCTGATGGTTTGTATGCACCTGCAACCTGAAAGAACCTCAGCAGAACAAGTGCTTAATTTCCGCAAATGCTAATAAAATGGCACCTTGATCAAGGTCTAACTCGAGACCTTCTGTTGAACTTTGTTCTGATCTAGATGCATTATTTTCCTTGGTCTATTTTTCCTCACTTTCACCCTTCACTCATTGGCCATATTCTCTCTCTTATCTCTTTTTCTTGCTCTCATATATGCACAGGGTTGCCAACTTTGGGACTTTGGCTGGAGTGAGACTCTGTAAAATTTCAGTGTGTGCGCGGAGAACATTTTTGGTAACCCTAACCCTAATTTTAAAAAAATGTCAGTCCTTGTTTACTTTTAAACCCTGATTTATGCAAAAAAAAAATTATATATATAATGGAAACACTTTTTCAAAATGCAAAATTTATTGATTGCACTATAAAAAAATTAAGATTATTATTTTTTTAAATAGATTAAGAAAGCCACCGCTGGTTAGATTGATTTGTTTAGGCGTAACTTGCGGCTGGGACGGCTGGGACATGTCCCCACCACTTTTTGAAACATTGAGGCACGGATGCACTCAATACAAATAAATAAAACATCTCCAGTTAACTAGCAGAGCATTAATTTAGTTTGCTATTAAATAAGAGATCTAGATCTATTAGATCTATTAAATCGGGTTTTTTTTTTTTTTAAATCAAGCTGAGTTCTTGTTTTCGCTGCTATCAGTTGCATGGATACAGTTCTCTTGTCTTCACTTGGACGCGCGCTTCAATCTATCGCCGTTGCGGATACTCTCTATTCGTTCCGGTGAAATCACAAAATAAAGTGCACACAAACGTGTCCCTGCTTGATATAGACTGTAACCACTGATAAACATATTCGGTTTGGATGAGAGAGAAAAAACAACTATACGAGTGCGGATTAGAACCCGTAACTTCTGACATGCTTGGCAAAAGATCTACCACTAGACCATTTAAGAACTTAAACTAAATTTGCAGATCGATGCATTTATTTACGTGTTGAGCAGAGAGGCTCCACAGTTTGACGAGCGGGCAGCGGCCGCACACCAGGTCGCCGGATGATGTTGGTAAGAATTTGCAATGTATAGTTTAACCATTATCAGACTGGCCCTCGCGGCCTCTAAACACTACTGGCCCACCGGGAAAAGTCCCAACTCTCCCGCCCCTAATACGCTGTGGTAGTCTAGTCATCAACAGAATATTTACGGATTCGATTGAGAAGGGAGAAAAATAGATTTTGGCGCGACATTTCTTGCGTGTGCGTGAGGGCGTGACATTGATGCTGAAAGCGTGAGTGTCACGACAGATGCGTGAGAGTTGGCAACCCTTTATGCATATTGTTGATAAAACGTCCACGCCAGCAGCAGTCATATCAGGTCTTGAATGCTTAAACACTCTTAAGTTTTGGCACTTAAGGCTTTTTAAAAAAAAAATACAGATTCACAGTATTTCTTTCTACAAAACTCAAGTCGTTTGAGGTAATTGTTTGCTGGTTTCTAGGGTGTTTGAGTGGTTTTAGGTCATTGCTTGGGGGTTGCTATGGTTTTTGAGTAATTTTATGGCAATTGTAGGTGGTTGCTAGGGTGTTTGAGTGGTTTTAGGCCACTGCTGGGGGGTTGCTAGGGTGTTTGAGTGGTTTGAGGTCATTGATCGCTGGTTGCTAGGGTGTTTGATATAATATGCAAGTGCACGCCATCAGCGTTTTCACAAATTCTAACCTATCCCAAGGTTTACGTTCTCAAGCCACCAGGCACTGTTGTTGAGCAGGCCGGAGCGCACTAAGGGTTTTCTGTTAAAACGGTGTCGTGTAAGGGGCCCCTAAGTTAATAACTAATGATATTTGCAACGGAAGTGAATCAATCAAAACTAACTTTAGCTGGACAATAACTTTATTCTAGAGCTGCTGTAAAGCCAAAACAATCTCTGTTACTTAAATTTCCTGTTATCATTGTAATGCTGCTTTGAAATAATCTATATTGTTAAAAGCGCTATATAAGGCTATCCTTAAAAATATTCTTGTTTGCCGTAACCCGACCGACCCTGTCAATTTAGGACCGACCCAATTGTTTATTTTTTTTCCCTTTTAGTCCGACCGACTTGCCGGTTGTAAACTTGCATCTAGACCGAACAAAAAAATTTTTTACTCTTCAAACAACTAATACAAATGCAATAATATAAATCATGTCAATTTAGGACCGACCCAATTGTTTATTTTTTTTCCCTTTTAGTCCGACCGACTTGCCGGTTGTAAACTTGCATCTAGACCGAACAAAAAATTTTTTTACTCTTCAAACAACTAATACAAATGCAATAATCATATTTAAATCATATTTTAGTAAGTATTGTGAATATAAAAAGCCTACATAGGCTACGTTCTTTCTTTTAGATATAAACCCGCGGCGTCTATGATTATGTTTACACCATGGTATAACGTTACGCATCTCACATATGGCCTACACGCGTTCGCTTCGTTTCATTCACTGTCAATGGTTTGCGCTTGGTAATGATGGCTGCGGGTGCTGTTTTTCAAGACTTTTGTAGTCCTGTTTGTCATTGTGCGCGAAACTTCACGCCAATAAATCATCAGAAATATTGCTGACTTGTGCGCGTCTCATGCGCTCTCTTTACGTTCGCCCTAATCTGGTCCTAATGCCTGTTAGTTAGTTGTCCGTGGATTTGCCTATATGTGGCGTTAAAGTCCCCGTGAACCGGAAGTTGCAAACGACTTTTCTCCAGTGCTGTGACATATTTCCGAGAGAAACGGAATACTAAATGAGGCAAAATAGTGAGCGTGGCTTTTTTTTCCAACTAGCACCTGATTGGATCTAGAAAAATGCACCTCCTCGCCATCTCTCCTTTCACACGCTGTGTGCCTGTCTAATGTGAGTTGGAGGGGCGTGATTACGGATGTTAAAGGGTACATATCATGCTTTTAAATCGTTCCTTTTTTACATATAAATCATACATTTGTGGTCTATTTAAAGCAGAACTGCAATGCTTGGGTCTGAATTCCTCATTATTATAGCTCCACAGGCCACTTTTCTACCGCTTTTCTGATGTGCGTCTGAGATCAACTCGTTTTGGTGCGGTCTCTTTAAATACAAATGCGACACTTCATACCCCGCCCCCTCTCCAGCTCGCAGAGGTGACACTCGGTTCAACTCCACCCCGTTCGGCAATTTTTGTAGTTTTATAGCAGAGATACGATTATCTAGTGGAACAGAAACTTTTGTTACAAAATGTCAACAACGGAAGACTTGTCCATCAAGCCTTACATGTTCGAGCCAGAGTCGGAGCGAGATGAAAATAAAGACGACGAACCTGCAGAACAACGTCTTCATATGGATGTATCGCAATGGTGTACTGTATTTACAGTAAGTTCTCCATCCATGCCCACTACTACAATACTGCATGATTTACAACGACTATTTAATACCCACAAAACAAAATATAAGTTATATTATAAACAATTAAAGAAAAGTCGATTATTTCACTTGTTAAAACAAGCACACTAACAAGACAACTGCTAAACCATGACCACCGTGTGTTTTAAGAATGTAGTACGTTATTTACAGCTTACCGAAGTGCTTTGTTCGTCGTCTCCAAAGATAGAAGGAACTGACCCCTCAATCAGACGAAGTCTATCGGCAAATCCTTCTTTATACTGGCGGAGGTTGCTGAAGTGACGTTAGTTATCCATGAAGTGCTTCGCGCACACAAACATGACTTTACCCACAAATGTGGGTACATTTCCGTGAAAAATAAAACTCAAACAGGCACTTCAAAGAGGTTCTGATGCTGGCATACGGTGTAATGAAGCGTGTGGGTTGCTACATCCAACAACCCAACATTTTGACGTACCCTCTCGTAACTTCTGCATCCTTGAACTTGGACTACAAAATTGCAGCGAGAAATAAAAATGGCGGATTGCTCAAAGTGTTTGGCCGGAAGTCGATGTACTTATTTGGCAGTTCCGCTGCAAATACTTTGACGTAATAGTTCACAAAACGTCATAGATTACAGAAAAATCTAAACCGGTTGAAAAATGTGACCAAAACAGAATATAAAGATATCAACGAAGTTCCCGAAGAGACTGATTTCAACTTTTCTGTACTTATAAACACTCCAAATATACAACAAAAGGCATTTAAGGGCTAAAAAAGTAGATTTAGCATGATATGTCCCCTTTAAGCAGAAACCCAAACCGTCAAGCCTACGTCATCGGGCAAGGTCCTCCAGTGCAGAGGGGAGGGGCATTTTCAGAATTTGATTAAAGATTACGAAGCCAAAATTTTTTTTGTGTGGATTGACTTGCATGGATGAATTGTTCACCACAAAACGATCAATTTAGGCAAACAAAGTAAGTATGGTCAATTTTGATTTCATGGGGACTTTAATAATGGAAACGTCTTTAGACATGAAAACTTGATTTTACAATCGATTTAAATGAACACTTTTGTCTCAAAAAACAAACAGGATTTTTTTCACAAAAGTGACAACCGAAAGCAACGTTTAACTGGTGTCTGATTTGTAGGTTGCATTGACACCTAGCGGTGGATGCAAGTAAAACAGTAGCCTATAACCCAGTAAACTAGTAACCAGTAACACAATTGAAATTATGTTTTATGGATGTAAACATCCTAAATGTAACACATTAACATGTTTTCTCATAGGTATTACATTGCATAATCTAATTAACTGTTATTTTGTGAATTCTGAAGTCATTTTAATGTATTTGTTTACCTCTGAAAATCTACTTTCATTGAAATCTAGTGGCTTCTTTTTTCTTGATTTTGCCACAAAAAAAATCAAATAAATGCAGCTGGAATTAATGTAATAAAAATGTTTTTGACATATCTATATAACCTGCATCAGAATGAGGTTTTCAAAGGTGCGCCAGAAGGCACGGTTAGTCAATGACGTCACGATATGCAAATTTGTTTAAATTCATGACCAAAATTTTACATTTTTTTTTTACATTGAATCTTGAAAAAAAAATATTTGCCTACCTACCAACCCCCCCCTTTTTTTTTGCTGTTACTGCAAACCAAAATATTTTTAAGGATGGCCTAAATGAAGGTGACTTGACTTGACTTTAGGCCACTGCTATATGGTTGCTAGGGATTTTAAGTGGTTTGAGGTCATTTATAGCTGGTTGCTGGGGTGTTTGAGTGGCTTTAGGTTATCGATAGTTGTTTGCTAGGGTGTTAGGGTGATTTTAGGCCACTGCTTGGGGGTTGCTAGTGTATTTGAGTTGTTTTAGGTCATTGATAGCTGGTTGGTTGGGTGTTTGGTTTAAGGGATTGATAGCTAGTTACTAGGTTTATAAGGTGTTTGTAGGCCACTACTGGGGGTTGTTAGGGTCTTTGAGTGGTTTTAGGGCAATTTTAAGTGGTTGTTAAGGTTCTTGGTGGTTCTATATGGTTGCTAGGGTCAATGTGTGTATAAGGGTTTTTTCTTCTTCTTAGAAAACCATCTATGTTCTGGCACTTTAAAAACCCAGAAATCAAATAATTGATCTAAAAGACCTACAATGAAACATTAAAAACACTGACCTATCCTCTCGTAAACATTATATTCAGCGCATCAAATGTGCGTTAAACTTCTCTTTGTGTAGTTTGTTAGCTGGGCTACATCCTGTTAAAGTCAGATGTGTCAATAAACATGTTTGTGGTTGGATGGTCTGGTTAATCCACGGCAGCCATGCTGAGATCTCCCTCACTTATATAACTGGTGACAAGACTTAATCTGCTTATGAATCATGGATGATGCTTTGAATAATTTGTTCTCTTTGATGGGTAGGGATCACTGTTTGTCACATAGTATTGTGACATGTAAACAGGGTTGGGGAGTAACGGAATACATGTAACGGCGTTATGTAATCAGGATACAAAAATCCAGTAACTGTAATTAGTTACAGTTACGTCAAAAAACGTAGTAATCAGATTATAGTTACTTTTTGAAAAAAGAGGGGATACTTTCAGGATTACAATGGTTTCATTTAAAACTAAATAAATCTGTATTTTGGCATAATAACACTATTAAGCGTTGCTTGATTAATGACTCACGAGTCCCACCCGCCGCTGGTGCACGCGCAAAATAACAGCTCTCTAAAACAATCTCCTCAGACACCAGTGATGCGCGGGTTGATCCAAAACGAGCGGGTTACCCACGGTTACGAGTCATCCAAAAGTATTTAATACGTCTGAAATAAAGATGCCAAGTAAATCTTTGTAATTTATATAGTAATATACTTTTATTGGCTGAAACTGGCACGAGATGACGCACGAGCTCAGTCTGCAGAGATGGATGCGGCAAGAGAAAAGGTGAAGACTGAGTGGAAGCTCCGCAAATACCTACAAGTGGGAAATCCTTATTTAGGCTACCATTTGAATGTTAAGCGTTATTAACTTTTGAATAAATGCTGTCGCGGGACAAAATGCCCTATTTCCCAACACGTTGAACTGAGAAATGCCATTGTATCATTTTTATTTGCTACTTTTAATAATGCATATAGCTCAGTCAGTTTTATGTATTTTCTGAGAGGGGGTGGGATTTTTGTTGGGAAAGTCGGAGGAGAGACGCACACTTCGATTAGACTGGATAAACACATGCAGAATCTTAATCGTTAAGAAAATGAAACGAAATAAATGAATAGCCTAAATCAAGCCTTTATAACACTAGGCTATATTGTACAGCATTTCGAAAAAGAACAGTTTGCGCTCCTAAGGGCAAAAAATGCGGGTCAGGAAGCGGGTTGGGTAGCCTACAATATATATTTTTTTGCGGTCCGAGTTGCAGGCGGGTTAGTTGAAAACGTCGGTCGGGTGCGGGTAATTTATACATTGACCCGCGCATCACTGTCGGACACAATCACTGCTGCTAGAAACGATGCTGCCCACTGGTAAAAATGCTTGCATTTCTCGGAAATTCCGCTGCTATTTTGATTTTAAAGAAGAAAATGCCAACAACATGGTACAGTGCAAACGGTGCCTTCCAGCAATGAAAACACTTTCTTTATCGAAGGACTCGACATCCAACCTAAAGAAGCATTTGCATTCTCTATTTTCCTGTTGAAGAAACATTTCCATTTTATTTTTTCCTTGTCCTTGTCAAGTTAAAAATAAAACAAAATAATCTGTAATACCATACTGTAACCACAAGATGTCTGTATAGTCCTTTACATAAATATGTATTCAGGGTTATTCAATATTCAATTATTCAATAATTTATTCTTAATAAATAAAAGGTTTTTTTTTTTAATAATGTCTGTCCTTGAAGTAATCCAAAAGTAATCAGTTACATTACTTTCATAGTGTGGTACTTGGATTACGTTACTGAATACTTTTTTTATAAAGTAATTTGTAACTGTAACGGAATACATTTTTAAAGTAACCCTCCCAAGCCTGCATGTAAATGACATGTATTGTCACACACACACACACACACATACACACACGCACAGAGGTGTGGTTGACCTGTGCTGAAGTGGATATATAAATATTATAAGGTGTGTGCTAACATTACTCGCTCTATTAAAATAACAATTAATTCCTTTAAGATGCTGACACAGAGCAACGCCCAATGACAATATGTAGGTCTATTTTTAGACAATCAGGACATTCACCTGGTTTTCTACTACTAAAAATCAATAATAAGATCTCTTTAATATCTCAGTTTACTATCTGCTAAACTGCAATGGAATTAAATGGAGAGCAGCTCAAATTTGTTTAGTTTTTGTAGTTTGCACAGGGAAAAAACACAAGAAGTACAGTTTACAAACCCAATCCAAATCACATATATGTGTGCTTTAAAATCAGCTTTAAATGGTCAGAATGACAAATAGTTTTTTGCATTACAATTGCACTAATTTTTGCTCTCTCCTTCCTCTTGAATATTGGATAAATGAACATTTTGCACATTTTATACAACATTTATATGCATGAATGTTAAAAAAAAAAAGTTGCTTATGTTCCCCCAGGTGGTTCGCCAAAATTTTCTTTTGTCTCTCAATTGTTGTATGAGAAACTCTTGACATTGTGGTGACATCATTACTATAGCACTATTAGTAGACTGTCAGAGTAAACCGATCTTATTAAATGCACATGCAAAATAACAGTCCATTATACAGATCAGACGTAATGAACCAAATCGCATCACATCATTCTAGCAATGACCTTACCTTAAACTTGTCTATGTGTGTGTTTGCAGCATCTCTCTACGTTCATCATGGATAAAACAGAGTCCATCACTACAGTAGACGATGCTATTAAGAAGCTGAAACTGCTGGACTCCAAAGACAAAATCTGGACTCAGGAAATGCTGCTACAGGTGACGGACAAATCCATCAAACTCCTGGACTGCGAGACCAAGGTGAGCGTGATCTTTCCCTGTGTGTTCACAAGGGTAGAAATTAGCATAATAACTTTCGTAAAGTTAATATAAAATTTAACTGAACTTAATCCATGTTCCTGTTAGGGATGTGAATTTCTGCCAAAAATGCTTTTCGACAATCGAGGCGCAAAAGTCGAATATCGTTCGGAAATCGAAAAAAAAAACCCGCACAATGACAGAAAGGGAGGCCAATTTCATCTTTAGTGATTTGTCATCAAACAAACTGTTTATTAATTGAACAAGTAACATGTTTTCGTCATTTTTTTTTTGACATAGTAGGCTAATTGGAAGAAGTAGAAAACAGTAAGCATGACAGTCCATTTTTGCATCGCCAAACCAGATGCTCGTTAGATCAAAAAATAATGCCATAATGATTTTATGTGAACCTGCCTTGTTACCGGCAATAGCCTACTTTTTAAACAAATTAGTTTCAATCAATGTAAACTATTCGTGTGACTATGCCACTGCGCAATACACACACACACATTACTGCGGGATGGCGGGTGTTCATTTCATAAACTGTGGACAATGGTAGCTTATTTAATGTAGCCTATAAATGAATGTATATTAATGTCAATTATGTCAAATATAAACATTGGAATTGCACGAAAATATAACGATATTCGAAAAGCTATTTTATGATCGAATTTCGAACGCAGAAGATCGAGACTCATCCCTAGTTCCTGATCTTATTGTTAAAGTTTCATCGGTATGTGCTATGCCAAAGAAAATATGTTTTGTCTTTGTAATCTTATGTAATGCATTGTCCTTTTCCGCTGACGTAATTTATTAGCCAATTATTGACTATACATGACAATATAGCAGACTATTGGGTAATGCACTGTACCAATGTTAACAAGCAGCCTTTTCACATTCCTGTCAATTCTGGTTCATTTTGTGTTCAGCCAAGATCGTGTATGATTCTGGGCTTGCAAGTTTATGCCAATTTAAAACCATTTGCACCTTGATGGTCATTAAAAAGTTGAGATCATGCAAATGAGAACCGATTAAAGCATGTTCCACACCTGTCGACCAGTGTAATCCGATCTGATCTGGAATAACTGGATAGGGAGCGTTTCATCCGTGTGAATCATGTTTAATGAGTTATTGTGATGTCATTATTCTGGTAATATGTGCCAACATTCCCAGATCTTTGACCTCATAATCATTGTTTTGTGTGTTAAAGGTCGTCAGCTTTATTTTATTTTAATTTAAGGTTATTTAATTGTTGGAAGTTGCAATAAATTAAAATTAAATTACATTAAATAAATTTTTGAGAAACATTAACATATTTACATAGTAAATGTATTTTTTTTTAAAGAATATTTAAGAATCAGGTTTACGTACTTCATGTGTTTATGTATTATACTTATCTATTTTTGTACATTTAGCATCTTGGTTCAATTTTACTTTTAATTTACAACATATAATATATATATATATATATATATATATATATATATTATTTTTATTTTTATTTTTTTTTTTTTTGCAAGCCATTTAGGGTAAGATAATATTGAAGTTCATTTTAAAGGTCTAATTCTCCTGATCTCTCATTTCTCTTTCTTTCTCTCAGGAAGAGCTTGAAAACTTTCCTCTGGCCACAGTCCATCACTGTCAGACGCTGTTGAACCAGACGAGATACCCCTCCGTGCTTCTGCTCATCTGTCAGGACAATGAACAACACAAACCAGACATTCACTTCTTCTACTGCGATGAAGTGGAGGTGAGACACAAACACAAACTTGTATATATACTTCCAAAACAAAAAAAGTATCATGATACTTTAAAATGCATCATATTTAATGCATGATATATTTTAGGTTTAGTCATGTGCTGTTATTATTCTGTAGACATTTTGAGAAATGTTGTATCTCTAAGTAACAGCAAAACATAGAAAGTCATGTCATGCCGGTGGAAACGTCATCATTTCCCAGAAATACCATTATTAAAAAAAATATTAAAAATGGACATGTAATGTATAATGATAAACACTATCGAGAGCTGCTTTCATTTAAGCCATGCATGTGTGTTTGTGTTTTAGGCCGAGATGGTGCATGCTGACATTGATAGCGCTCTGGGAGACAACTCACGCGGCAAGAAGAATCGACCGCAGACGCTAAAGTGAGACCTAGACCTCATAGACACTACTGGAGTGGTTTTTAAATAACTTATTACTAGTCAGATTGACTGACACCAACTTTCACAACACTTCTACCTGCTGAACAAACTGACTGTTCGTCTATTGCGACACTGAGAAGTCCTAAAAACACATAACAGGATCAACAGATAGTAAAGACACATTTACCCTGAGGTTGCTGTGATCTTGTGTGTAATAGTTGTTCATTTATTTAAGGATATCAGCACTGAGCTTTGGTTACATGCAGACTTGTGTTTTGGAAGTAGTGTGATTTTCTTCCCAAAAAACTGGAAAGAAAGGGTTATCAGAGAAAGAAGACAGTACAGCTATATCACACACACACACACACACACACACACACACACACACACACACACACACACACACACACACACACACCACACACACACACCACACACACACACACCACACACACACACACACACACACACACACACACACACTAGCTCCGTTTCAAATCCACACAGGAGATGTGACTTGCAATTGATTGCAGTAGTTTTTTTAGAGTTAGCATTTTGCTAAGCTAACTAAGCAGTGTGCCTAAGCATAAAAAAACACAGCACACACACACAAAGTAACATAGTGGGTTAACCCATTTTGATTCTTTTCAAAATTGGATGAATTATGTTTATAATCAGCATTGCCTGCCTGCATTCTCCACCACCTGAGGTCGTCTCAATGCATTTAGGGATTGTCTTCACAAATTATACAAAACTTATAGTTGGCAAAATTAGTTTTATAATCAGGGCATTGCCTGCATTTTCCATCCACTGCAGGTCGTTTCTAATGATTTTAGGGGTTTTAGGAATTTTAAAGGTGATTTTGATAGTAGTTTTTACAGTAGTTTGCTAGTCAGGTTTTAATTAGCGTAAACAACTTTGATTTTATTCAGTGTTGAATATTTATTATCAACATTGCCAGCATTCTCCACCATATGAGGTCATCACAGTGCATTAATGGATTGTATTTGCAAATTATACAAGCTGAGAAGGCAAAATTGATCGTTTAGTCAAAATTAGCTATTGTTAGAAGGTTTAAAGGTGATTTTACGCCACTTTAGGTGATTTCTGGAGTGTTTGAGTGGTTTAGGACATTTCTAGGTGGTTGGTAGTCAGTTTTTTTGTTAGAGTAAACAAGTTTGATACTTTGCAGTATTGAATCAATCATATTAACTCTTTCCCCGCCAGCTTTTACAATTTTTTTATTTTATTTTTTGCCAGCCACCGCCAGCATTTTTGATTATTTGTCTTTACAAAATTTTCATGACCCCCAAAATATTTTGTTGCATGAATAATTGAATATGCAATATATCAAAAGAAAGAACAGAGCCTGTTGCTTTAAAAAGTTGTGTTCTAGCTTCATGCATTCTTGTTTTATCAACACTTGAATGTAGGTAAGTTTCGTTAAAAAAGGCGACATTTGAGCAAAAAGCAGAGAAAATTCAATGTTATAATCAAAGACTACATCCAGATTGGATTCAGAACAATGATCGAAACACAGATAGATTAGATTGAGTTCATCAACACCCCCAAAGCTTCAGTACTATAGCAGTCCTTCAGATCCTGAGTCGACATTTCATACAGTAACATTAGGCAGTTTTGATTTATATGCTGTTGATGCCATTATTTTACATATGCATATGCAGACAATATCGCTTGTTTCTGCTTTTTCTTCGTCTGTGTTTTGATCAGGAGATTCAACACTCTTTCAGAAGATGTGTAATAGCGCCCCCTAATGTAGTGAAAACACAGCAAGCCGGAAATTTTCAATGATGGCGTTGTCTCATAAATTATGGAAAATTCTGTCCATGGCATAATTTCCCACATTGTATACCATCTGAGCTCTTCACAATCCTCAAGAGATTGTCTTAGCAAATTATACATGCTGGGAAGATAAAGTTTATAATTTGGCCAAATTGAGCTAACCCTCACATCAGGACTTGTTGCCTATGTAGGCTGTTCAGTGGGTTTTAGTAACACATTTCTCTCTTTCTCTCCCTTTTATCAGGTTGAACCAAGAAAAGATGAAACGCCAACGGGAGACCATCATCCCGCCCTCTGAGACTAGAAGTCCTGGCCCCGGGGTCAAAGGTCGAGTAGCAGCTACGGACATGAAAGGTGCCACAGACACAATACGCTTGTATGCTAACAGTTACAGTCAATGCATTAATGCTAAACACTCTGTGTGTTTGTCTCAGATGAACTGTCGATGCAGGATCCTGAGTCCACTATGAAACTGGCCCAGCGGATCGAGAAGGACGTGGTGAGTGCCGGTGTCACTGCGTAACACTGGATATCTGCGCACACACACACACACATCTAAAACACACTCAACCATTGAGTGTATCAGATTAGTGGTTACATCAGACCAGACGTAATGCTGTAATTCAGTCTGTGTATTTTCACTCTGTGTGTGTCATTCAGCAAATCCTGAATTGCGCTCTAGATGACATTGAGATCTTCGTGGCGCGTCTTCATAAAGCGGCAGAGGCTTTCTCACAACTCAACCAGCGCAACAGGAGCAAGAAAAGCAAAAAGAGAGGACCAGCAGGTATATAGCTATACATATATTTACCCGTGCTTAACGCATCTGGTAAATTACTTGTGATTTCTTTATTTTTAAAAGGGACAATGCACATTAATGAGTATAGAGTCCAACATGTAAATGTGCCAGATTTAGCCATACATGCTAATTTTCATCTGCAGTCCCTATAGCAGGTTGATGAATAAAATACAATAAATACACTACAACAATACAATATATACATATATATATATATAAAAAAAATAGAGTAGACACAAGTAAAAGTGTATAGACACACATTAGACTGCATCAACAACACATAAGCACACACAGAAACACCACTATACAACCCCATTATTCTGTATTATGACTTTTATTTGTTTATTCCTAAAGTAAAGGTAGTTAATTTATGCATAGGAAAACAAATGTGTAAATACATTCATGTGCTTTGCTAAGCATTATTCTCATGGTACTTGTGTGTGTGTTTCAGAGGGAATGCTGACTCTACGAGCCAAGCCTCCTTCAGAAGGAGAGTTTATCGACTGTCTTCAGAAGCTGAAACTCTCTTTCAATCTGCTGGTGGGTTTCGCCTTTCTCGGTTTCTAAATGAAAAGCATGCTCTTAAAAAACACATGCACAAACACATGTTTTAACTCATGCAAAACCCTTGGTTTGGTCTTTCTGGGGTTTAATTTGAAAGTCATCTGGAATATTTGCACTCAAATTGTGTACGTGCTTTAATTTTTTACAGCATGCGGAAAGAAACAAGAGCAAATTTCTGTGCATCACGTTTGTTTCATTCAGTTCTAGTGAAAATTTTTGTAAGAAATGTTTTATGAATGAAATGCACACACATTTATTCTACTCAGTGTCATGAAGAGGCCAATTGACAATTGTGTGTGTGAACCCTGTTGACGGTGTGTGTGTGTGTGTGTGTGTGTGTTGTGTGCCCTCTACAGGCCAAACTGAAGAAACACATCCAGAACCCCAGCGCTGCAGAACTTGTACACTTCCTGTTTGGACCTTTGGAAATGGTGAGGAACTGAACACATACACAAAATGTTTTCCTAGCTATCAAAATGTTTCGAAAATTTATTTTGGTTTTATTATAAAAATGCATGCTTATGTTTACTACAGAATAAACCAAAACCTTAATGCTAATGCTGCCCCTAAAAAACCCTTTGCATTTAAATTAATGAATGCATACATATATGCATACATACATAAAACTAAACTTTATATATAATTTTTAACTTTGAAGACACCCCAGCATTAATGTTTGGGTAGATTTATCTCACTTTATGTTTTATTTAAAATATAAGTTTATACAATTTTAAACAATTTAAAGTAAAACTGCAATAAACTACAACAATAAACAACAACAACAACAATAATAATATGAACAATAGGAGCAACCTGCTTGGTACAATAAGAAAATGGAAATATGCATAATAGTTAAAGGTTCATCTAATTAACTATAACAATCTGTAATGTTTTTTTTCCTGTGTGAATTCAGATACTGCAGAATAGTGGCAGTCCTGAGCTGCCGCGTGTGGTCATCTCTCCTCACCTGTCGCGGGACACTGTGGACTTCCTGAGAGGACACCTGACTCCTAAAGAGATGACCATCTTTGAGCTGCTGGGAGATGGTTGGACGAGGCCCAGGTGATGATTCAACCAACAGCTGTAGATGTGTTACCGGAGTGTGTGTCTGTGGTAAACTGATATCTCCAGCTGATACATCAGCCAATGTTTGTTCATTTTCAGATGATCTGTATCAGATGATGGTAGTTCCTCCTCGTGGGAATCCTAAAATCAGCTTTTGAATAGACAAATTAAAAATAGGATTGGTTTTTACATTTTTTAACCATAGTTTTTTGGCAGTGATGCTACAATGTATATAATGAGAAAAAGTGTTTGTTTTTGTACCTTGAATGGATGTAAACCTATTGTAAGAGACTCCAAAACAAAATGAGGAACCTTTAAAATAGCATAATAGGGGCACTTTAATGGCAAATATTATAACATATTTTGTTATGTTATTTTATCTGTTAATAATAAATAAAATAAAATGTAATCAAAATTATAGTATGTAGATTAGCATCAGTCAACCATTAGTCTGTATGTTTATGTTGCCTTATTCTGGGTGTGTCTTGGTGTATCTCAGAGCTGATTGGCCGAAAGATCAGTGCGCTCCTCTGTACGTCCCAAAGTTTCGAAACGGCTGGGAGCCGCCAGTGGATCTGTTTCGGACGTCCCCGTGGGAGACGGAGAGCGCTGGTGGCCCGAGGTCTCCGGTGCAGTCAGAGTACAGGAAAAAAGAGGTGAGAGAGAGAGATGAATCGATTTATGATTTATGAAAGGAATGATTTATGAAGCTGTTTAAACACATAAGGTGCGTCCCAAATCGCGTACTTGTGCTCTATTCTATGCCATTTTGTAGTATAAATAGTGCGAGTATTCTAAAAAGAAAAAGTGCATCTTAAGTACCCGGATGATGCACTTATTTAATCGAAAAAATAAAGTGTGGATAAGTACATAGGGAATAAGTGCATAGTGTCTAAGTGCATAGTGTGTAAGTGCATAGTGTCTAAGTGCATAGTATATAAGTGCATAGTGTATAAGTGTATCATTTGGGACACAGCTATAGTCTTTTTTCTGTGTGTAAATCTCTTCTGTGTTAAATGGATTCCATCTTTTCCCTCTTTTCCATGTCAGTCCTTTGGATCACAGTCTTCGCTCTCTTCAAACGGGTGAGTTAGTTGTCAAGAGGTCTATATCTCAGTAACTTTGAGATTTATAGTAAATTAGAATTAAATTAAATTGGAATTTTATATGAATTCTGTCCTTCAAACTAAAATTACAAGCTATTGAGTAACAAGTGACAAAAATAAAACCACACTGACAGAGTCAACTATCTAAAGGTGTTCAGGAACAAAGTGCTTTCTGTAAATGTTAGGACAAGTTGCCACGTTTTATTGTCATTTTATACAATTTATCAATTTCAATTGGGCCAAAACAATGTAGATATTCACGAATCTGCTGGTTTTTTACCCTTTAAATTTAGATGAAAATCCATTAAACGGCATATAATCCATAAATTGTGGAAGATTTCTTTTCATTTACTTTTTACTCAGATAGTAGTTCAAACAACAAAGGGATTGTTCTAAAATCCTTGTCAACAAACAGCAGGTTCTTATTGTGACATCTTGCCCCGTTTAGTGTGACACATGTTTTTGACATTTGATCCATGTGAAGATTTTTCTGATCAGCTTGTTGCCCTCACATTTTTTTCAGGTCTTTCTCGACGACGTCTCCTCCCTCTCGGAAATATGCAAAGATCCGCTACCATTTTGTGGCACGTAATGCCAACGAGCTGTCAGTGCTCCAGGACGAAATTCTGGAGGTATAAAGATCACAAATGGCATCCCATTAACATCTCATTAGCATCTCATTAGCATATCAAAGATTAAACAGAGCTCTAATGGAGTTTTGCTCAAGTCTCCTGCTCCTCAGGGCCTGTTTACAGCTGGTATTAAGAAGCGTTTTGGTAGATCGGATCACAAGTGGACGACACTAAATACAGGAGTAAACGTTTTGAGCTCGTCCACTTTATTAGACTCTTCCAGAGTTGAAAACACATTAGACCGGATTGCTTTCGTAGTGTAAACTCTCATGTGATCGAATGTGTTCAAACAGCCATAGAAGACTGTCTTCTCTCCGTCTACTGATCTAATGACTAACATTATGAAGAGCTCAGTGCCGGCCCGAGCCTTTTGGGGGCCCTAAGCAGAATTTGATTTGGGGGCCCCCTTCCACTACGCGGAGTCCCCTGTGCTTGACGATTATTGACACAAATGTCACGCAATTATGATACATTATAAATTAATACAGTGAGGTTATGTATTAATACAAAATAAATACTTAATAAAAAATAGATGCCTACTTAAATAAAAAAAAGTTTTAACTTTTACTTTACTCTTTTACTAACTCTTTGAAACTTCTTAAAACAAACTGTCTCAAAACATATAAAATAAATTATTTGCTAAAATAATGACAAAACTGAGAAATCAGAAACATATAAGAGCAAGGGTTCAACAATGACAATTATTGTTCAAAACAGTAAAAATATTATTATTTCTCAACTGTCTCAATACAAAATCAAAATCTTTTTTATTATTATTGTAACAGACAATACAATGTTGGTACATGTTGGACAATACAATACATGACAGAATCCAACAAAGTCTGTTACTATTATACAGGTAATGATGTACTGGCGCTCGTTGTATGTGTGTATGTAATGTATTTTTCCCCTCGGGGCTTGCCGTAGATGGGAATTGGTCGTGCGCACTTGGTACTGGAGTGTCGCAGGTTTTTGGAGTTAGTGATCTGATCAATGTGTGGTATAATAAAGTGGAGAAGACTTCAAACTGCTATGTTTATTATTTATTCAAACTGCTACCCTTACACCTAGACGGTTAAGTTCCCCTGCGGCTGTTTTCTCCAACTTAAACCGACACCGTGACTATGCGCAGTTGCGCACTCTTGTCTATGCACGCGCGAGGTGTCTAGATTATGCGGATGACTGAAACGCTGAGACACAGCAGCAGTTGTAGGCAGGTATATTGATCATGAAATCAGAATTTTCTTGTCCTGAATTGTCATTCATTCAGTCATATTCATTCAGTCATTTATGTCAATTGTTTAAGTCATCTAAAAATATATATATATATATTTTTTAAACTCGATTGGGGGGCCCCCTGGTGGCCAGGGGGCCCCAAGCAGCCGCTTAGTTCGCTTATGCCTCGGGCCGGCCTTGGAAGAGCTTTAGCCAGACGGGATTTAAACTCTGTCGGCTGGAGACCCAAGTTTAGTTTGAAGATGAAAAATGTACCAAGCACAATGTTCTCTCACCATTCCTGATTTCCAACACACACTCACAGCGTTCGGCTGGTCTTGCATCTGTCAGAGCAGAAACTAAAGCTGATGCTCTGTGTGTTTTTCCGTCGTCTCTGGTCGCGTTCATATGCCCTCCCCTCGAAGAAATCAGGACAGAAGTGATTGAAAGTGGACAAAAGAGACGGATTAAAACACCAGGTGTAAACGTGAATGTGTCTCCCTCTTCCACTTGTGATCCAATCGACCAAAACACATCTTATCACCAGCTGTAAACAGAGCCTGAGGATGTTCATCCTGAGAAAAAGCCTCACACGTGTCTCCTCTGGAGTTTCATAAGAGATCTCAAGATTGTGCTCAGATTTGCCAACATACCAATCAAAAGCCAGAGATTTCAATAAGAACTCTCATCAAAAGATTCATTTTATAGCTTTATTCTCTTACTGTGCGACAAAAAAGTCTTGTAACACAATTCCTGTTGATTTGTATAATGAAAGAACTGATGTTTGTTTGAAGGTGTTGGAGGATGACAAGCAGTGGTGGAAGTTGAGGAACAGAAGCGGTCAGGCGGGATACGTGCCCTATAATATCCTAGATGTGGTCAAACTCGAGGACCCTCAAGTCATGAGTGACGTGCCCTACAGTCAAGTAACACCATACAGTCCGGTAAACAAACCTGCCCAACTTAGTCAACTTTAAATGAACGTTAAATGTCCTTAAACCGGGGACACACTTAAAGGGATAGTTCACCCAAAAACAAAAATTCTGTCATCATTTACTCGCCCTCAAGTTGTTTCAAACCTGTATGAATTTCTTTCTTCTGTTGAACACAAAAGAAGATATTTTAAAGAATATCAGTTACCAAACAGTTGATGGACCCCATAGCTTGTTTGCATATGACGTCACTGCGTTGCCATGGCGCGAAATGCAGATGGAGGGCAGGAAGTGATTTTCTATATTTAGGAAGCACTATAACAAACTCAAAATGCCTATGTTTTGCGTCGTTTATAGTTGCTCAAACCGAGAAAGCAGGTTTTTATCGTGTACCAAAAGCTGTTGGTCATAAGGGGGAAAAATGCAAGAAATTGACAGAAAAACGCCGGGGAAAATGGCTTGCAAACCTACGTCTGCGGTCGGGAGGAGCCGAATGGGAAAATGCCCGTGTGTGCAGTGATCACTTTGTCGAAGGGGAGTTTATACAACTTATGTGGCTGTTTGTGTAACGTACTAGTTTCCGAACTTTGTAAAGTCAGAGTATGTCTGTAAGACGAGGTCGTTGCTGATATCTACCAATATCAAAATCTTTTCAAAAATCTTGCAAATTGGGCAAATCTTTCAATTCAGTTGAAAAATCGCTCCTAACGTAAGGATCACGTCCAACATATGTTTCGATTTTTTTGTTTATATCTTTCTCTTGTAATAGCGTGTAAAGTAGTACAGTACGGACTTTCCTCCATCTCGTCCATTCAGCTCTTCACTTCCTGCCCTCCATCTGAATTTCGCGTGTCATCACAATCACGTGACTGCAAACCACCTATTGACTCCCATAGTATGAAAAAAAAAATACAATGGAAGTCAATGGGGACCAGAAACCATATGGATACCTACATTCTTCAAAATATTTTTTGTATTCAACAGAAGAAATTAATTCATACAGGTTTGGAACAACATGAGCGTGAGTAAATGATGACAGAGCCGATTATGAATGTAATTTGATACTTACGACTGAACTAGAGTCAGAGACACATGCGTTCAGTCGGTGTTCACGAGGTGTTTAAAATAGGTTTGTCTGTAAGTGTGTTCAGTTCAGTCTTAGCAGGTTTCAGCTGGTTGTTAAGTAGTTTGTGTATCTCACTCACACAGCCGTACCGAGGACAGTCTCCCTCCGGCTCAATGGGCAGCGATAAAGACGGTGAGTCTGAGAAAAAACACACGTACCAGATAAATATGATCAGAAGCTGTTAGTGGTTCTGGATGAGAATACATCTGAAGATGTGTGTATTTATGGTTGTGCCTCAGGTCACACTCATCAGATGGATAAAGTGAACGATGAGCTGCTCATGTTGATCACCGGTAATAAGACGCATCAGCCCACGAGGAACTTCAAGGTGGTCCGTCAGTCGGCCGTCCCGCTGGCCTTCGACTCCAGCCCAGCAGAGGTCTGCACCTGGCTCACCGCCAAGGACTTCTCCAAACCGTGAGTCAGGCCGCAGGACACAGACCAAGCCTTACAAACTATGAAAAAGATGTATTTTTACTGAGAACTCGTGAAACCTTCTAAATCTAAAGTATTTAAATTTTTTTTTAAAAACCCAAAATAATCTATTTTTACTGAGAACTCATGAAACCTTCTAAATCTAAAGTATTAAAAAAAAATTTTTTAAAAACCCAAAATAATGTAGTTTTACTGAGAACTCATGAAACCTTCTAAATCTAAAGTATTAAAAAAAAAATTAAAAACCCAAAATAATGTATTTTTACTGAGAACTCATGAAACCTTCTAAATCTAAACTATGAACATTTTATTTTAAAATAATAAAATAATGCATTTTTACTGAGAACTCATGAAACCTAAACTATGAAAAATGTATTTAAAAAAATATTTTTACTGAGAACTCATTAAGCTTTCTAAACTATAAAAAAATATTAAAAAATATTAAAAATATTTTTTTTTACTAATAACTCATTATGCCTTGTAAACTATGGAAAATGTTTTCAATAAATAAAACGTCTCGGTTACGTATGTAACCCTCGTTCCCTGAGTGAGGGAACGGAGACGTTCCGTCGGATGACGACGAATGGGGTTTCGCATAGAAAGCCTATCAACTTCGAGTATACAAAACGAGCCAATGGCAAGCAAATGCCATGGGCCTGCGGAATTTGCATGACGTAACTCCGCCCCACCTCGTGGGTATATAAGGAGGAAGTCCTGCAGCAAGCAGATATGTTTCTTCGCTGAGGAGCCAAGACTGAACTCAGGCGATCCCCGCGGTATACAGCGGAAGTGGCAAGAAGACGGAACGTCTCCGTTCCCTCACTCAGGGAACGAGGGTTACATACGTAACCGAGACGTTCCCTTTCGTTCGTCACTCCGAGTTCCGTCAGATGACGACGAATGGGGTTACCAGTCTAATCACGCCACCTTCACCGCTGTCTTCCAGTGCCCTGCGTAAATCTGAGATCCCTGTCATACTGGACAAGTGGGACTCCTATTTAACACAGGAATACCAAGGTACACTGGGGAGCATATCCCAAGATATAGAGGAGTATGCAGGATATACCCAGCCCAACGGGGGGGGGAATTTAGAATACACATATGACCCGAAGGAAGCATATGGGGAATACACTGGGGTATCCAGCCGCAGGTGGAAAAGTTTTAAACCCCAGGGAGTGGCAAGGTGGCTTGCCAAGGGAAGACACATGCTCAGAGAGGCTTACAGTGGGAATACACATGTGGGGGTAGCTCCGTAGAGGGACCACGCATACAGGAGGCACCTAGCCGACGCACAGGTACAAAGACACTGGGTTGACGTCAGGAGTGCAGGAGGAACTCAGGGCTTTCGGAGAAGCTCACCTGAGGAAAATATCGCACGTATCCAGTCCGTGGAGTGGAATGGCGAGCAAGCGAAGACACCTGAGCGGGTCCTAGTACCGGCTGGTTGAAGCGAGTACACGAGAGGACACAGGCTCCACTCGGAGATTATAAAATCTGGCGAATGTGTTGGGTGTCGCCCAGCCTGCAGCTCTGCAGATGTCTGTTAGCGAGGCGCCATGCGCTAACGCCCAAGAGGATGCCACACCTCGGGTGAAGTGGGCCGTCACACCAAGGGGGCACGGTCGACCTTGCTGCTGGTATGCCAAAGCAATGGTGTCCACTATCCAGTGAGACAACCTCTGCTTGGAGAGAGCTCTTCCCTTCAGCTTCCCACCATAACAGACAAAGAGCTGGTCTGAGGTCCTGAAACACTGCGTCCTGTCTACATAGGTGCGGAGAGCACGTACTGGACAGAGCAGTGCCAAGGCTGGGTCTGCCTCCTCCGGGGGCAGCGCTTGCAGGTTCACCACCTGGTCCCGAAAGGGAGTGGTAGGAACCTTGGGCACATATCCAGGCCGGGGTCTCAGGATCACGTGAGAGTAAGCCGGCCCGAATTCCAGGCACGCTTCGTCAACGGAGAATGCGTGCAGGTCCCCTACCCTCTTAATAGAGGCCAATGCAACCAGGAGCACTGTCTTCATTGACAGGAGCTTGAGCTCCACTGTTTGCAAAGGCTCAAAGGGAGCCTGCTGCAGGGCAGTTAGAACCACTGCGAGGTCCCAGGAGGGAACGAGAGGAGGGCGAGGAGGATGTAATCTCCTGGCTCCTCTAAGGAACCTGATGACCAGGTCGTGCTTTCCCACAGACTTACCTTCTATCAAGTCATGGTGTGCAGCGATAGCGGCAACATAGACTTTCAGGGTGGAGGGAGACAGCCTTCGCTCCAACCCATCTTGAAGGAAGGAAAGCACGACGCTGACCGGGCATTTCCGGGGGTCTTCTCGGTGAGAAGAGCCCCAGCTGACGAAGAGGTTCCACTTCAACGCATAGAGGTGTCTCGTGGACGACGCTCTAGCGGAAGTGATGGTAGCCACCACCGGAGGTGGTAGGGTACTCAAACCTACCTGGTCCCGTCCAGGAGCCAGACGTGGAGGCTCCAAAGATCGGGACGAGGGTGCCACAGGGTGCCCCGTCCCTGAGAAAGAAGGTCTTTCCTCAGAGGTATGGGCCAAGGAGGTGCTGTCGCGAGGAGTATGAGTTCGGAGAACCAGGTCCTGGTGGGCCAGTAGGGCGCAACCAGAAGGACCTGCTCCTCGTCCTCCTTGACTTTGCGCAGGAAATGCGCAAGAAGGCTCACTGGGGGAAACGCATACTTGCGACCCCGCGGCCAGCTGTGCGCCAGTGCATCCGTGCCGAGCGTGCCCTCAGTCAGGGTATAATACAGGGCGCAATGGGTCGAGTCGTGGGAGGCAAACAGATCTATCTGTGCGTCGCCTAACTGGTCCCAAATCAGCTGAACCGTCTGGGGATGGAGTCGCCATTCGCCAGGGAGGGGCTGAAACCGTGACAGCTCGTCGGCTGCACAGTTCAGGGCTCCGGGAATGTAAATAGCACGAAGGGACCTCAGATGCTTCTGACTCCATAAGAGGAGGTGGCGAGCGAGTTGCGACATACGGCGCGAGCGTAGACCACCTTGATGGTTGATGTACGCTACTGTGGCGGTATTGTCTGATCGGACTAGTACGTGTTGACCCCTGAGCAGCGCTCGAAAGCGGTGCAGAGCAAGGCGTACGGCCAGCAACTCGAGACAATTGACATGCCATAGGCGCTGGGGTCCTGTCCAGGAGCCCGCGGCAGCATGACCATTGCACATGGCACCCCAGCCCGTGGCGGAGGCATCTGTCGATACGACAACATGCCTCGTAGCCTGTTCTAGGGGGACACCGGCCCTGAGAAAACTGAGGCTCGACCACGGGGTGAAGGTCTGACGGCAGCTCGAAGTAACTGGTACTCGGAGCGTGCCCTGTTGCCATGCCCACCTCGGTACTCGGTCGCGAAGCCAAAGCTGAAGCGGTCTCATATGAAGCAATCCGAGCGGCGTTGCCGCGGCTGCAGATGCCATATGCCCCAGGAGCCTCTGAAAAAGTTTCAGTGGAACCGCACTCTTGTCTGGAACTGTCTCAGACAAGTCAGCAGTGACTGCGCGCGCTCGCTCGTAAGCTGCGCGGACATGGCGACCGAGTCGATGTCCATACCGAGAAAAGAGATCCTCTGCACGGGGCAAAGTTTGCTCTTTTCCCAGTTGACCCGAAGGCCCAAGCGAGCTAGGTGCCGGAGCACAAGGTCCCTGTGTTCGCAAACCTGGTCTCGAGAGTGAGCTAGGATCAGCCAGTCGTCGAGATAGTTCAGGATGCGAACCCCGTGAACCCGAAGGGGAACAAGGGCTGCCTCGACGACCTTCGTGAAGACGCAAGGAGACAGGGCTAGCCTGAAAGGGAGAACCGCGTACTGGTATGCCTGCCCCTCGAAAGCAAACCGGAGGAACGGTCTGTGTCGAGGAAGAATGGAGACATGGAAGTAGGCGTCCTTCAGGTCGATCGCTGCAAACCAATCCTGGGGCCGCACGCATTCGAAAATGCGTTTGGCAGTGAGCATCTTGAACGGCATCCTGTGTAAGGAGCGATTCAGCACGCGCAGGTCCAGGATTGGCCGTAACCCACCGGTTTTCTTGGGGATGATGTACGCTACTGTGGCGGTATTGTCTGATCGGACTAGTACGTGTTGACCCCTGAGCAGCGCTCGAAAGCGGTGCAGAGCAAGGCGTACGGCCAGCAACTCGAGACAATTGACATGCCATAGGGCTGGGGTCCTGTCCAGGAGCCCGCGGCAGCATGACCATTGCACATGGCACCCCAGCCCGTGGCGGGGGCATCTGTCGATACGACAACATGCCTCGTAGCCTGTTCTAGGGGGACATCGGCCCTGAGAAAACTGAGGCTCGACCACGGGGTGAAGGTCTGACGGCAGCTCGAAGTAACTGGTACTCGGAGCGTGCCCTGTTGCCATGCCCACCTCGGTACTCGGTCGCGAAGCCAAAGCTGAAGCGGTCTCATATGAAGCAATCCGAGCGGCGTTGCCGCGGCTGCAGATGCCATATGCCCCAGGAGCCTCTGAAAAAGTTTCAGTGGAACCGCACTCTTGTCCTGGAACTGTCTCAGACAAGTCAGCAGTGACTGCGCGCGCTCGCTCGTAAGCTGCGCGGACATGGCGACCGAGTCGATGTCCATACCGAGAAAAGAGATCCTCTGCACGGGGCAAAGTTTGCTCTTTTCCCAGTTGACCCGAAGGCCCAAGCGAGCTAGGTGCCGGAGCACAAGGTCCCTGTGTTCGCAAACCTGGTCTCGAGAGTGAGCTAGGATCAGCCAGTCGTCGAGATAGTTCAGGATGCGAACCCCGTGAACCCGAAGGGGAACAAGGGCTGCCTCGACGACCTTCGTGAAGACGCAAGGAGACAGGGCTAGCCTGAAAGGGAGAACCGCGTACTGGTATGCCTGCCCCTCGAAAGCAAACCGGAGGAACGGTCTGTGTCGAGGAAGAATGGAGACATGGAAGTAGGCGTCCTTCAGGTCGATCGCTGCAAACCAATCCTGGGGCCGCACGCATTCGAAAATGCGTTTGGCAGTGAGCATCTTGAACGGCATCCTGTGTAAGGAGCGATTCAGCACGCGCAGGTCCAGGATTGGCCGTAACCCACCGGTTTTCTTGGGGATGATGTACGCTACTGTGGCGGTATTGTCTGATCGGACTAGTACGTGTTGACCCCTGAGCAGCGCTCGAAAGCGGTGCAGAGCAAGGCGTACGGCCAGCACTCGAGGACAATTGACATGCCATAGGCGCTGGGGTCCTGTCCAGAGCCCCCGGCAGCATGACCATTGCACATGGCACCCCAGCCCGTGGCGGGGGCATCTGTCGATACGACAACATGCCTCGTAGCCTGTTCTAGGGGGACATCGGCCCTGGAACTGTCTCAGACAAGTCGGTGGACTGCGGCGCTCGCTCGTACCGGACTGCGCCGTGCATGTCCACCAATCGGTACTCGGCGCAAGCCAAAGCCTGTGCACGGGCAGTCTGTGTCGCAATTCCGAGGGTTGCCCGGGCCTGCGAGCCATAGCCCAGGAGGCCCTGAACAAGGTGGAACCGCCTCTTGATCGGAACCTGTCTCGAAGAGAAGAGACAGGCTAGCCAAGGACGCTTTCCTGCCCCAGTACCGAGGCGGGGCGGAACATGGGACTCAAGTACGTCCTCCGAGCTAAAAGATCGGCTGCACGGGCATCGAAATGCCTTTGCAGTGATCCGAACGGCCCGAGACTGGTGCCGGAACAAGGTCAGCCTGTGCGCAACAGGCTCCAGGTTCGGCAGGTAGGCTGTCAGCCAGTGTCGAGGAATCCTAGTTCCTAAGGATCGCTAGTTGGGCGCATGAAACCAGTGAGCACTCCAGGTGCGAACCCCGGAGACCGAAGGGGACAAGGAAGCTGCCAGACGCCTCAGGGTGAGCACCAGCAGGAGATCGCCAGGGGCTGCCCCGACCAAGGGAGGAACACGGGGTATGCGCCCTGAAAGGCACCGGAGGACGGGCTGCGCAGGGACCAGGAGCATGGGACTAGAGCGTCCACGGGTCTGCCATCTGGGGGCACGATGGAAAATGCGGGCGTGAGCATTGAAGGATCGAGGCGTTCGCACCGGGAGAGGAGGTGAGTGGCTCTGTGGCGCGCACCTGTGTGTCCGAGAACTCTGTGAGCTCAGAGAAGAGAGGTTTGTTTCTATCTTTAACCAGTGTGAGGTGCCGCCCACCCGTGGGTGAGCAGCGGTTTTCGCTGGAGAAAAAGAAGAAAAGATTCTCCCCCGGCCCTCCACCAGGGGAAGGAGTGGTCCTGCTACCATCTCCTGAAAAACAAACATCTTCTCTGAGCAGCCCGTCTCAGGAGCGCCGCTTAGCCTGGCGTTTAGCGGGGGGCGGGGCTGGAGAGGGCTGTGGCGCCTTCCTGCGACCTCCTCCGCGCCGTGGCCTGGGTGGAGGCTGCTGCGTAGGCCGTGCGGAAGGGGCGGGAGCCGCAGGAGGGCGCCCTCGGCGGCGAGCAGGCTGAGGATTCTGCCCGACCTGGCGGGTGGAGGCAGCAGCGGGCCGGCGGGGCAGAATGTGCTTAATGGCCTCAGTTTGCTTCTGCGCGGTGGAGAACTGGTGGGCAAAATCCTCCACCGCACCGCCGAAGAGGCCGGCCTGGGACAGGGGCTCATCAAGCAGACGAGTCCGCTCGGAATCCCGCATGTCAGCCAGGTTCAGCCAGAGATGTCTCTCCTGGACCACAGCTGTGGACATCACCAAACCCAGGGAGCGCGCGGTAACCTTCGTCGCCCGGAGGACAAGGTCGGTGTCCCCACGGGCAGCTGCGCCATCGAGGGGAGGAAAGGCGGATGAGACCAGCGAGCGGTCCCGAGAAGACAACGGGGTCTTCCAGGACTTCGAGATCTCATCATGCACGTCCGGGAAGAATGGTATTGGGGTTTGCCGTGGACGCGGGTCGGCGGCTTGGCCCAAAAACCAATCATCGAGGCGCGAGCGCTCAGGGCAGGGTGGTGGCCGCCACTCAAGCTCGATGCTCGCAGCCGCCCGGGAAAGCATGGCCGTCATCTCCGGATCCGATTCAGGCACAACCGTATGCACACCAGAGGGTGGCAGCTGTGCTGAATCTTCACTTCCAGAAGATTCAAACCCACCTTGTGATGCTGCTACAGACATCAGATCTTCCTCTGTAGCTTCAGCCGAAGTACACGGGCCACCCGAGAGTAGACCCGCGGAAATCGACTGTTCACTAGCGGGCACCGTCATGCAGGGGGGTTTGACGCGTGGACAGATAGACGGCGCTTTTTGCCAAACCGTAACCCTCAGATCACCCTGGCCACCAGCCGAAGTAGCACCCCGCGAGGGGGCACTAGATCGGGGTGTGGCAGAGGGGACTCTCGCTCTTACGAGCTCATTGAGTCTCGACCGTAATGACGCGATGGTCATGTTCTCACAGAGAGAACACGAGTCATCCACGAGCGCCGCTCTAGCATGCTCAATGCCCAAACACACTAGGCAACGCTCGTGCCCATCATAGTCCGAAACCGATCTGCCGCAACCAGAAGTACACGGGCGAGGCATCTTTAAAAAGACGTCCCGCGTGCAAGCTCTTTTGTGAGAGAAACACTCAAGTGTTGAAGGGACCGGGGAGACACACACTCTCTGGCAAACTGGTAAGCAGGAAGCGCGCGCCCCGCCGGAGATCGCCGTCACACCAACACTGAGGAACTCGTTTGTAAAGCTGACAATACAGAGATGGCTTGTGGAGTGAAGAAATAAACTTGGCTCCGAAGCGAAAACATATCTGCTTGCTGCAGGACTTCCTCCTTATATACCCACGAGGTGGGGCGGAGTTACGTCATGCAAATTCCGCAGACCCATGGCATTTGCTTGCCATTGGCTCGTTTTGAAGTTGATAGGCTTTCTATGCGAAACCCCATTCGTCGTCATCCGACGGAACTCGGAGTGACGAACGAAAGGGAACAATGTATTTTTACTGAGAACTCATGAAGCCTAGTAAACTATGAAAAATATATATATATATATATAATATATATTTTTACAGAGAAGTCATGAAGCCTTATAAACCATGAACAATTTATTAAATTAAATAATTAAGCCTTCTAAACAATGAAAAAAATATTAAAATATGATCAAAATATTTTTTGACTAAACTCATGGAGCGTTCTAAACTTCGAAACATTTATTAAAATATTTTTTTTTACTGAAAACTCATTAAGCCTTCTAAACAATTGAAAATGTATTTTTTTAAATGAAAATGTATTTTTACCGAGAACTCTTTAAGCCTTGTAAACTATGAAAAATTTATTAAAATAAAAATAAAATGTCTTTCCAATTAACTTAGTAAAAAAATACATTTTATTTAATATAGTTTAACAATAACTCATTAAGCCTTCTAAACTATGAAAATTGTATTGAAATCAAAGCAATAGTAAACAAAAGACCCCATTAAGTGCAACAACAGAGGCTTTTTTCTCTTCGATGACACATTTCCTATTGAAATCAGAAGATGATCCGGGACATATGACGGTTTGTCCCTTTTCCCTAATTATAGCCAATGGCCTTTACTATGATGAAGCTTTCCACATGACCACATCTACTGTAGACTCGTACTTCCCCACTGAAGGCAGTTTGAGTTCATGGGGTCTGAATAAAAGTTGAGGAATAAGACTGTGTGCGTGTGTGTGTGTGTGTGTGTGTGTGTCAGGACGGTGGAGCGTTTGGGCATCCTGACAGGAGCTCAGCTCTTCTCTTTGAATAAAGATCACCTGAAGGCCGTGTGTGGAGACGAGGGCTCTCGCGTCTACAGCCAGATCACCGTCCAGAAATCACAGCTAGAGGTCAGGAACACTTAGAAACTGTGTAGTGACCGGCATCATGGCAAACGTGTAGAATTTGTCTGATTGGTCTTTTCTCTCTCCATCAGAAGAGTCGAGGAGATTCCGAATTGCAGGAAATTATGAGGAAACAGCAAGAGAAGATTGAATCTGGCCCATGAATGTGCTTTCACGGACTGTCAATCAAACTGTCACCTGGCAACAGTGACTGTCAAGCAAACCCACCAAGAACTTAGATGACGTAGTTCTGCACACTATCATGCAAACTGTAGAATTTTCTGATGGTCTTTTTTTATGGGTAGAGTCGAAGTTCCGAATTGCAGTGAAATTATTGAAAACAAGTAAGATGAATTACTGGCATGAAATGTGCTATTCACGACCTCAAATCAAACGTCATCCTGCAAAACATATGTTAGTAACACCAATGAACTTATTTGCAGTAATTTTCACATCTTGATCAAAACGAACATAAATTCAATAATTACATTAATATTATGGTAAAGTTATTAACCTTATCTATTTTGCATATTTTTTGTACATTTTTATCATGAAACTTGTATATTCTCAATAATAACAGTAAATAAAGCTATGTTTTTATTTTCATCTAATCATCCAGTTATCAAAGAAAAATAATGATGAATAAACATAAATTAGGAAGTATTAACCTTTTTTGCATTTTCTTGACATTTTAACTTGAATTTCTTAAAGTAATGCAGATTATTTTCTCTAATAATTTTTATTCTGTTATTCACACCTCAAATAATAAAACAATGAATTATGGAAAAAAAACATTAGAACCATTTACTTTTCTGGGGTTATTTTGCATTTTCATATCTTTGAGATTTTTGTTAAATTGCATATTAATTTAATTGCATGACATTTTCCTAGTAATATATATATATATATTCACATCACAGTAATTCTAAAATGTGTTTTAAATTGATGTGAATTGCAAAACTGAGATGAAATTCTTGCTAAATGTTGTTTTGTGGTTAAAAGTGACCCGTACACGTTCTTGAGCGGCTGAGATTCCCGTGTCTACAGGAGTGAGTGTTTTCTCGGGGTTTGATGTATGATTGCAGCCGTGACGTCTGTCACACACACATGTAAATAATGTGATATAATGTCATCAAGCATGCTCTGATGCTGATAGTTATGACGAATGAATGAAGCGAGAACAGTAAATTTATCAGATGGACTCTTTTCTTCCTCTTGTCAACACTGTGTACTTAACAAGCTCTTGTAATTTCATTGCATTTCGAGAGAAAGATAATTTGTCTTGATCTTACAGTATCATGTGATTTAAATAACAACAGAGAAAAACTCAAATACACAGATGAGGTTTAATAAGTTTAATCAGATAACAATAGTAGGACCACAAGTACAACCTCTTAGTATTATCCTCTAGCTTCTCCAAATGTTATTTATAAAAACAAATCACTGTATTGTAAATTTAACAAATAAAGTGACTACTAAAAGACTGTGCCTCAAAAACGACCCTCAAAATATTCTAGCAACTATGCTAATCTAAAATGCAGCGATTGTAATCCAGCAATCACGACTTTCACGTACATTTGTGCACATTCACGTCCCTTCAAACACTTCCTGTATCAGGAGCGATACACACTTCTTTGATCGGTCTTTCAAAACACATTCAAAGTGCCACAATTTTGCTTCAATATCAAAAATAAGTGCTAAACGTCATTTTAGTGAGCTGATTGACTGGTGGTTTAGTTGATGTCTAGTCTGAGAAATTCTCGCTCTGATTGGTGGATATTTCTTTGCTTCTCAAATGAGGTTTTATTTGTTGAGGTACGCATCCAGCCAGAGTTCTCCGGATTTCTCCAAAGACCTGAGCGGAGAAGATACAGTGAGCACATGATCAGTGAAGCATCTGCCAGTGAATGCACACACACAATACAACACGTTCTCACTCAATGCTTGCTGTTGCTTTTTTACACACTCATTGCTTTCAATGAGAAATTATATTTTGTATTATATATTGTTTTACTCAGAAAACGTCATATGACATGTTCAATTGGTTGTGAATAGTTCCTGAATCAGTCCAAGAGCTTCTTTTAAAGGTGAAACCAAGAGATGTTCACGTGTGTGTGTGTACCTCACGACGTCCGCAAACGCCCCGTGTAAGGTCTTCTCTTGGTACTTGATTCCGTATTTGGCACATAACTCTCGAACGTGTGGGGCGGCACGCCAGTAATTGTGCCGAGGCATTGTGGGGAAGAGACTGGGACAAGAACAAACCACAGTTATGAAATGCAGAAGATACACTGATTGAAAGCGTGCTTGTGTTTTTCTTACTGGTGCTCGATCTGAAAGTTGAGGTGTCCGCTGAACCAGTCGTTGAAGGAGGATTGCTCGATGTTACAGGTTGCGACCAGCTAAATGAGAGAAATGTAAGCGTTGACATGATATGATGACTAGTTTTAAAGCCAGTGAGGCTGTGATTGGTCAGGATGTACAGTACCTGCATACTGAGCCAGTCGTTGTGTTTCTCATAGTCGATGTTCATGGGGATGTGGCTCATCTGGGTCACCCACACAAACCAGTGACTCTCCAGGAACCTGCGCCACACAGGAACTCATTCATACCCACGTCATGTGACTTTTGACTTATCATGTGACGGGGGGTCTGCCAAATATTGTTTGGTCTCAAACTCATTTAAAAGCCATTTAATGTCATACTCGTTAAGGCGCATTGCACTATACAACATATTCTTTACAGATTTACTTAACATTTTGTCTTTATAATTGAATGTGTTTGAATAAATCTGTCATGAAAATTTGTTATTACAGCCACTGTGTAAAATGTTTATATTGCAACAATGAATTGGAGTAGACATAGAAAACTCCACAGAAAACAACTCAAATGAAACTGGGCAACACCCACTAAACGTCCTTATTTTTGTTAAATGAAAGAAAAGCATGATACTAGATGGTACATGTGCAAAAAAACATGGTATTGTGTGTGTGTTTGTAAGGGTGCTTCTCATCCATTGAAAAGGCACTCGGAATATAAAATCCACAAAAACATGTTCAAAGCAGAAGTAGTTTCGTACCTCACGAAATTAAACAGAATCACCGCCCAAAACACACCGTAGAACGGGTGTAACACAGGAAGTATCGAACGTAGTAACTTATACACCACGCAAGGTCCTAAAAAGATAAGACGAGAGGAGATAAGATAAGGACAGAGAAAGTGCTGCAATAACAGCAGGAGTCAAAGTGATCGTGGTAACCTACCAGCCAAAGACCGTGTGTGATCATATTGTGAAAGATCTGGAACTGGAAATACACTGGGATGAGCAGAGGAGGTCCAACTGAGGGAGAGAGATGTTAAACATCAAGACACAACAAGCTAGGTGATGGTTTCTATCATAACCAGCCCTATAGGACCCGAGAGAGACACACACGACACACTGCTGTGAGTAAGAAATGCTGCTGCTGTATAAAGCATACATGAATTACCCATCAGAAGATCAACTTTCTGCATTTTTACATTTTAAAAAAACATCACAGCATGATTTATAAGCTGTTTTCCTCAAGGGGACCCAAAAATGTCCGTTGAATATTGGCATCTTTGTGGGGAAATTTTGTCCCCATAATGTAAGAACACACACACAGGTACATATTATAGTCTATTTATGTAAGGTATATTAAGATTAAACAATATTCAACAATATCCAATGGGACTCTAAAGGCCATTGCACACGAGTCCGAAATTTTCACACGACCAGACAGGCGCTGTGGCATAACGTCACTTACTAAAGAAGAAGTACTTGTGCTGATGGTTGTACGGCAGATGCTTGATCTTTTTAACGCCGTACTGTAGTAAACACAGACAGAACGAGTCAAACCAGAGTCAATCTAGTGTTTTCATGTATGTTTCTGAGGATAGTGTGTTTGTACCTCCACGGGCTGCACTTTTCCAACTACAAACGCGTTGAGCATGTTGACGTCCGGGTCCTTTTTGAACACGTTGGGTTTAGCATGATGCTGGAAGTGGCGATGGTTCCACCAACCCGCAGACGCTCCCTGAAGACGGGCACATTCACACACATCACATGTACACAGGCCAAGACAACATGCTAGCGTGCTCAAACTGAACTTCACTAGTGACCAATGTGGATGCTACTTTCACAGTAATGCTTCTCATGCGTTTGATCTTAGCATGTTGCTAAGCTAATGATATTTGATACTCTAATAAGTAGCATATAAAAATACAGAGCACAAACAAATATTGGGTAAAATGGCTTATTTTTTAATGGAGTGCATATTGATCTTATAATCTCTCAAATTTATCTCTCGCTTTATCCTCCATCTTGGATGGATTTTATTCAGTGAATTCAGTCAGTTTTATTTAAATACCCAAGTAAGACTTTTAAACATAGAATTTTTTTTAATCATTTTTATCATTGAATTATGTGGTATATGTTTAAACATGTTATTAAATGTGTATCTACTGTAGATGGCTGTGTTACTGAGTCCAAGACGAATTCCCCAAATATGGGACAATAAAGTGTATACTCAATTCAAATGGTCTACACTAGGCTAATGAACTGTATTAGTTAGAGGAAGAAGCGTTCTATATTTGTGGTTATTAATAGATGAAATGTTTCGAGAACATGTTGGTACCTTCACGTGTCCGATGACAAATTTGTGCACTAAGTGATTCCATCGAGAGGCTTTAAACACGGACAGATGACCGAAGTCATGCTGCAACCATCCAGCCTGCGACTACACACACATTCAGAAACAAAGCAAACAAAACATAAACAAGTGCCTAAAAAAAAAAAAACTAATCTTCTTATGGACGTAGCATTTATAGTGTGTCTTTGTTTACTAAGAAAACTGGTTTGTAAAGCTAGTTTTCCAGTTGTGGTAGCTAAGCTAGTCAAAAACATAACATGGTTTAAAGACCGCCATAGTTATACCGAACCGTGTCAGTCGTACCTGTGCGGTTCCCAATAAAACAGCAACGATGGCCGTGTTGATCCAGCCGGTTCCCAGGTACCACACCATCATGAGAGCGATGGCCTCCAGGAGCAGAATGTGACTCAGATGTAGGATGAAAAACAGCGGCTGGGTTTTGAAACACCCCTCAGCCTCCAGACGCTCACGCAGGGCTCGGAAATCCTCCACAAGAGCGGCCTGACACACAAAACACAATCCAATACAAACACACTCAACTATAGCTGTGTTCACACGAGGGAGGGATCACAGCAGCATTTAAGATTACGGTGGGGTATGTGATTTGCAAAACAGCCGGCAGATTTTGAAAATACACAACTCATAAGGTCCTACCTTCTCTTCTCCAACGCTGGCCCTGACTCCACCCATTCGAAAAACATGGACGCGCAATCAAGCACGGGCGAAAACTCTGCGCTCTCTCTCTCTCTCTGTACCGGGGCGACTTGCACTTCCTGTGACTGGGTCACAAGCTTTGAGTATGCGCACGAACAGGACATGCGCGCGAGGGGGGTGGGGGGAGGTGGAGGGGCGGGGGTGGGGGGTACAACCGTTTGAGTGACGCATTTTCTGTCCAGTGATTCTAGACGGTCTTGAAAATGATTGGCTGGAGTTTTTCGAGTCCTGCCCGTTCCACAGATGATTGCACCTTAAATTGCTTAATTTTCATTTCAGTGCTTCTAATTTACAGCCAGTAAGTAGGTTAGGAATAGGATTTCAAGTGATTTTGAAAAAATGGTCAAAAAAGAAAATCACATACCCCACCTTTAAGCGATAACTCAAAATATGAAAGAAAATAGGTAGATGGACATACCGGTATACTGTAGCTAGTGTTAAAAATAACTGCATAAAGATGACTCAGAAGAGGAGTGACACCTAAACTGGTGTTCGTGAGTGACCCATGTCTTTGGTACAATAACATCTCTATTGTGGGGCACGTTTAGTATTGAATTGAGAATGCCTTTTAACTTTTTCCCTGACAGCGTTTTTGAAAAAAGTTGCCTGTCAACGCCAATATTTGTGATTGTTTTTACAAATGTTTCATGGCCCAGAATATATATTGTTGTATGAATATCTGAACATGAAATATATCAAAAGAAATAACAAAGCCTCTGCATAATAAAAAAAAAAACGTTTTATTTAAAATGAATGCGTTCTTTTTATCAACACTTGAATGTGGGTAAGTTACATAAAAATATATATATATATATGAACAAAAAGCTGAGAAAACCACATCTGGATGATTCAGAACGATGCTCAAACACAGATCGAGTTCATCACAACCTCCACAGCTTTACAATCCTAGAGTTCGTTCTGGACATTTCTTTCAGTAACATCAGGCAGTTTTGATTTATATGCGGTTTAATGTTGACGATTGTGTTATTTTATGTGTGTGTCAGCAATGCTTCTAGCGTTTGTCTCTGCTTCTTCTTCGCCTGTGTTTTGATCAGGAGATTCGGCACTCTTTCAGAAGATGTGTGATAGCGCCCCCTACTGTATAACAGAGAAAACACGGAAAGCTGGACAGATTCCGTCAATTAAATTGTTCAATTTGAACTGAGGTTGGAAACAGGACGTAGAATTTGAATTAAAGGAACTTTAATTAAAATGCAATGAAAATGTAAATGACTGTAAAACTGAGCAAATGCTGTTATCTAAGGAGACTTACAGATGTGGAAAATCACAAGCAATATGCCGTTTAACTGCAAAAACTATTTTAAAGATCGTTTGACAGTCTGGTTTTAAAGTGTAAAAAGAAAAGTTATAAATGTCTTAAGTATTATGAGTCTCAGGGCTTGACGCTCACTTTTCTCAGAAGTTGAAAAATGTTGATTCTCTCGGTTATGAGTGTTGCAGTAGCGTCGTACTACATGACATATAGCCAATAACACACTCTCACACGTTTATTTTTAGCATTGTTGGTAGGAGGAAAATTTACATGTGGTTTCAACCACCAGATGCATTCAGACCTCCTCCTGATGTGGTTTGAGCGATCGGATTTCAATCCTTCTCAAATGTGTTTCGGAGGGCATTTACACCTGCTCTTTTCATGATCTGATAGCTATCCCATCACAGAAAACACATGGGCCAGGTGTAAACAAGAACCTAGAAGGCGTGTTTGTGTGGATTACGTGATTATTATTATTTTCAACAGACAACATCGCAGAGACAGCGTCGTTGTTTAAAAAACTTTTTTGTTAAAAAAACTTTTATTCGCACACTATATACATTTTACAGTTCGCACACTTCTATTTTTACTTAAAGGAAGACAGATGAATTTGTTTCCCATTTGATACATTTCTTTGAATTGTAAAGACCATTGCACACTGAGCCCGAAATTTTCGTATGCGTTTTTTCGTATTCGTGATTCGGTGGCTCTGAATTGTCAAAACACCATTCAAACTGCTTGCTACGGATGCGAAAAACGCAGAAAATCAAACCCAATCCGATTTTTTTTATGAGACGGACGAAAGTTTCGGAGGCAGTGTGCAAGCGTGATTGACAACAATATAAGTGAGGTCGAAAATTTCGACTCAGTGTGCGAGTTTTTTTTACTTTTATACAGTAAATTCCACTTGTCATCGCAATTTGAATTTCAATTGAACTTTTTGTCCGACTTTTCAACTTTAGATTTGGCACAACTGAAGTTCATTCCTATATTTTTAACTCTATATTATTAAGTTTTTATTTAGGTCTGGCCATGTACATTTTCTCACTTTATGTCTTACTAGTACTTCATCTAAATATTATTATGCAAAACCCAGATATATTATGGAAATTCATATTCTATGTGACTAAGGTGTCAAGGCCATATTTTACACCGAAACCTCACAGGTTTTATCGATCTTTTCTGTGTAGGTTAGTTCGAATCTTTCGTTAAGTGTCTATACTCACGTTTTTCTGCCGGTCTAGACTGGGTTCAGAAGCTTCAAGCTCTCCGATTAACAGCGGCTTCATGTATTTCCTCACCAGCGGAAGGTCTGGATGAAATGCAGTAAACGCCTCCTGTCACACAAGATAAAACATTGATAATCTTTATTTGAAGCTTATCTGAAACAATTAAAACAACACAAGAAGAAATAAACGCTTGAAGATTGTGAAACTTTTTGGCTGGGTCTTAAATTAAATGAGATTCCTACATAGACAGATTATGTGGCATTAAACACATGCTTACAATGCTGTCTAGTTAGGCAATATTTGTTTTAATCCAGAATTTTTGCAGTTTCTTGTTCGTGAACTGGTCTGAATGAACAACATTATGGCGTTAATGGGAAGACTAAATAAAAAGTAAACAACTTAGCAACTTATATATCACCAATATTTATGTTACGTAAAAAAAAAAAACATAGTGAGCAATCAGCTTGGTGAAAGTTACATCTTACAAACGTAAAGCAAATCTTTTCAAAGTTCCCAAAAAAAAAAAAAAAATTAATCATCAAGTAGCGGATGACGGTGGTATTTGTAACTTCTTAACAGTAAATAAAACACCATCAGCAGAAACAACCGATTAGTCAATGTTTAATGTGTGCTACGTCAGAATTTAGTCGGCAAATGCGTTTCCATCCCTCATTATTCGCATTAACTCTTTTTCACACCCTCAAGCGAGCATAAAAACATTTTATGCGAATGAAGGGATTTCCCCCCCAGAAATTTGGCGTTTCCATCACTCGTTTCTGATGCGATACTTCTAAACGCACATAAAAACAGTGTGATGGAAACATAGATGACCAGTGTTTACCCAGCTTTAATGACTGACAAATCATACAAAAATAAGTTGACTATTAAAAAGAACAGCTAAACATCAGTTTGAAAATAAAATTTATTGTTTAAATTGTTTACTGCCTTTGGTTATTCATTTGGAATAGATGTAAAAATGCTTTAAAAAACTATATTTGATGAGATTTATACTTAGTTTATACTTAGGTTTTAATAAATAGAGGATTAATTACATAGTTAATTTTAAAAATACAAAATAGAATTGTATTAGGTTTGTATTATTTAGCCAGGAATATATAGACAGCCATTTATTTATTTATTTTTTTATAAATCTGGTGTATATAAAAGTTCTTCCATGTGTTTAAATGTAAACATGTTCAGTTGAGTGTTTTACCGTGGCATCTTCTCCAGCATAGTGTCCGAGGATCCTCAGTCCTCCGGGGTGTCTCTTCACCCACTGGCTCACATTATAAACCTTCCTTTCAATCACGACCCACTGATCTCCAAACTTGGTGTGTTTCTGCACCTCCTCCCAGGTGTAAGTGCTGAACCTCCCATTGGTCCCGCTGATCCGGTCCGTCTGCTGTCCTCCGCCGCCCATCGCTGATCAAACTCTGACGGCTGCTTACTGTGCACTGTAAGACCAAGCACCTTAACCAAAAATGACAGTTTAATGTGAGTATTTTTGCAGGTGTTTCATCTAAATACAATTCAATTGACTTGACAAAACATGCAACAATGCCATTTAATGTTCACTTCTGCTAAATTTGATGCAAATAAAAATCCACACTGAACAATTTTAGTCAGGTATTCAAAAAAGTTTCATTGTAATTCACACTAAATTAATTTTATTCAGGTCTACGTTGTGCAGAAACTGAAAAGCTGGAGGTTATAAGACAACCCATTGTTCATGACCGTTCGATATCCACACTGTAAAACGTTTTGTCAGGCAGTGTTACAACATAATTAATTACTGTAATTTAGTTGCTTTTCCATTTAAAAGGTAAAGTAAGGGTGGGATTACTAAATTTTACAGTAATTTAATTAGTTACTTATGATGCATATGCAATTCTATCTAAAACAATATTGGATTTACCATCAAAATGTAATGTTAAAATGTTTGTTTTAGATGTAACCTTCTACCTTTATATACCTTGGTCAGTTCAAGAAAAATTTAAGCAACTGAATGAGACAATGAATGCTCACATAATCTCATTAATATGCATAATACACCCGAAGGGTCGTGCTGAAATACACGTCACGTATCAAACGTTTTTTGATTAACGTTACTTCCTTATTTTGCGTTCGTCCATTTTTTTGTTACCACTTTGCATGACAAAATAAAATGCAAAAAAAAAAAAAAGCAGGAACGAAAGCACTACAAAAAAACAACTCTACTGCCAACTAGGATATTACAAATAACCCGTTAAACATCACGTGCACGCTGCAAAAAATCATCCTTTCTCATCTAATAAACGACCTTGATGAACTAGTGATGTCAGTGCCTGTGCATCCGTTATTATATAAAATGAGCAGAAAGAAAAATGTACACCGAGTTTAAACTGTGAACAATTGACTCACCTTCTCAGCAGGCACTTTGATCACACACTCATTAAGTTTGTGTGTGAAGGAGAAAGAGAAGCATCACTTTTTCATCACTTGTACTTCTGCTGAATTCCGAACAGATCATTCGAGCGCCAGCGGCCAATCAGCGCGCAGACTCTGCGCCAGTCTCGCGGAGAATCAGCCAATAGGAGGAGAGAGAGAGCTTTGGAAGGGTGGGGGGAGCCTGGAGATAAAGAAGAGTTACTCAGGTTCGAGTCCCACATCGGCAAAGTGCAGTCATACTGTAACAATGCCAGCGATTTTAACACACGTATAATGTAAAAGCTCTGCATTAAAAACATGTTTATTGTTTAAAAGTTACTTACCTTAACAATAACAGTGCAATAGCAAATACATTATCGAATAATGTGTAATAATACAGTGACATAATTTGGAATGAACGAGATAATAGTACATTTTGTATTTTACTCTAAAATACTGAAGAAAAAAGACAATAAAATATACATTGTCTTTCTTCTGCTATAGCCTATTTAAAAAAAGAGCTGTAATATAGTTTTGTCTGAGTGGATAACGCTTTGTCTATTTTTAATAGCTCATTAAGAGTTTTAATGACCTTATTGTCATGATTGTATCAGTTAATTATGAATACAGCTCTAATAATTATATTATTAGACAACTGACAGCTGGTTTGGGGCATTACAGAGGGCATTTTGGCGACTGTATATATTAATATACAGTCGCCAAAATGCCCTCTGTAATGCCCCAAACCAGCTGTCAGTTGTTGCAATATGAATTCTTCATGTATTAAGCACAGTTCCAGCTTTTTATGTGTTAAGACTCCTTTACTAAAGTTTCTTTGCATAAATAGGCACAGATTGGTGACTGATCTGACTGTTAAAACATTTCAAATGAGAAAAAAAAGAAGAACTTTGGACTTTTCACGCAAAGAAAACACCACAGACTTCTTCTGAACCTGCGTTTATCTATTTCTCCATCCTTAATTTGTATCATGGCTTTAAAAAGTTGTATTAACATCTATGAAACGATTCTTTATTGTCAAGCATTTATTCTCTGATAATGCTCATGATAAAATAAGATAAGATAATTGGATGCTCATAAATGCTTGATTAAATAAATGCAGGTAGAGACTCATAAAAGGACATTTTGCAGCTGCAGCAACACTTTCCCTTTAATTCACAATTTATTTCACTAAATTTGGACAGACCGTAGCATTTTTCAAAAGTATAAAGAAAAATCTCTATATACCAGTAAAATAATATTTTAAGTAATATCTTTACATTTAGTTATTACCAATCCATTTAATAAACATAGGCCTAATGCAGGTGATGATGTCATCTTGACCTGAAAGGTTTTAAATGTGCTCAAATGTGCCAAAACCTTTGGACATGTCAGGGCAGGACACATTATAAACCTTAGAATTATAAACCACTGTTGCTGTCTCTTGATGTACTTATTTCTAATTTCTAAAACGTGGTTTAGACATTCTTAAATGCAATCATGCAGAAAACAGTTGTAATGGCTGGCCTTCATTCATAAAGTTATGGAGGCAGATGGAAGATGCAGACATTTGATACTATTATTTACATTTAGGACGTGTTTATCCACTTCAAACATTAAATACTGAATCAAACGTTTTGAGTAGTTTACATGAAAGTGTCTTGGACGCAAAACACAACTTCCAAAGGATGGATAAATCAGGAACTAGTTTGCAGGTCCGATGGAAATCACTTATGTCCAAAACTTGTTCACTAAAGAAAGCTTGTATGATCAAAACATGTCTAAATAAAGTGGATTAACTGTAAAAAAACTGAACCTTGTGAAGTCCCACACAACCAGTGTTTAAAGTTGGCATGAAACGGAAGTTGTGATAGTCTTTTCTCTTCCCCGTTGCGCGGAGTGAAACGGCTTCTCGAACAAAAACAAATGTAAGGCGGGACTTGATTTTGTCCATCGGCAATTGATTGGATGGTTTGATGGTAGTGGTTTGCTATTGGTCAATTTCATGTGAGTGACAGTCTTGGCGCTTTTCCACTGCATGGTACGCTCGGTTCGGTACGGTTCGATTCGACGCGGAACGGTTCGGTTCGGCTTCGCTTTTCCACTGCGTGGTACGACTCGGTACGGGACGGTTCGGTTCGCTAGCTCGGTTGCTTTTCCACTGCAGTTAGTACCCATTCAAAGTGGGTGGGACTGATCGTTACACTGTTTGTAGGTCCGGTGATAGCCGTGTGCGGCTAAGAGCTGAGCTAGCTGCTACTTCTTGGAACACTTTTTCATTCTGTTTTGCCCCATCCAGCTCTCGCTGGACCCGCTCCTAGGCAACCAACGAGAGGATTGTCTGCACCTCGACCACGATTCATCCATTTCCCTTTTAAAGTGTTGATCTCTTCTTTTTTTTCAAGTAAGTAAAACACAGGTGCTACCGTGTTGGCTGTTGTCTACTGGTTATATGACTCTGGGTTTAGTGTCTCGTGTCGCAAATCCAATGACGCTGGTAGTGACGATTCTGTCTGTCTGTCTGACCAATCAGTGATCTGCAGTGTTTCACGTCACATTTTAGTACCGGTACGGTACGCTTGGAACCTCAACAGATCAGGTACCATTAAAGCGCGCCGAAGCGCACCGTACCGTACCGTACCATGCAGTGGAAAAGCACCACAAGTGAGCCGTACCGAACCGAACCGTACCGTACCATGCAGTGGAAAAGCGCCAAAGCGTGCCGTACCGAACCGAACCGTACCGTACCATGCAGTGGAAAAGCGCCATTTGTCCCGCATTCGTGCCTGTAAACACACTTCATCATCAGAGAAAAGATGAAGAGGAAGGTTAAGTTAGGCCGTTAAGCCACATGAATTAAAAATAATAATGATGTGCACAGATAAATCATTTAGAATAAATACTACAAAATTCCATGAAAAAACATGAACTGTCCGTTTTGATTTCATGACTGTAATGATGACAAAAACTGACCATTTCATAACTGAAGAATTGAAAATATATGGGTGTGCAATCTGTGCATTCATTAGAAAAGAAATTAGGAAATTTCAAATGAGGCGTAAGCATCTCAAGCATAATAAACAAAAATAATGACGATCTCTGACAGATGAATATTAACCCTCACCTTCAGGTTCACAGGGTCTATGACATGAAGTGGCCACTAGGGGGTTGTGCTGCTCTGACACCGTGGAACATCAAGGCTGAACTTTGATGCATTACATCAACACTTCAGCAGAAAAACACCTATATAGGGCATAGAGTGATTCAGACACTTATCAGTATGTGCAACACCACAAATAATAAGATGAAGACGTTATACTCTATAAATGTACTCTGTACTAATAGGACTTTTGGTGAGACTTCATAATAACTTCATCAATAATCTAACATTATGTAATGCTTTACAGATCAATGGTTCATAGTATAGTAGCCTATATTCAGTTTATGACATTTCAGAGAAGAACAGCTGAGAGTGAATCATCTCACTAAAATTAGCAGTTTGTTCAGCTTAGTTCTGTCCTCACTGTGAAATACATTTATTTATTTATTTTTGTGAAGATATTATGCAATTATGCCAGTCCTAAGGAGCACAGAAATTTGTTTCGGTTGATTTGCTGACACCAACAGTTTAAAAAAAAAAAAAAAAAAAATTATACTAGTTTTCCTTTCTCTCCACGAAGGATTTTCTTTGACTTTTATTTGTTTTACTTCCATTCATTCTATATATTTCCTTAATATATAGGCTACTTATGCTTTTACATGCTTTATTTTTTTTATTCACATTTAATTTATGCGTAGGCTACATGCACGTAACATATTTATAAATATGTATGTTCATATTTTTAATAATATTTTAAATATTAATGCAGGCTAGTTAGTTGAAATCTCTTAATAATTTATAAAAATAGGGGGGAAATCCAATCACGTTTTATTTTACAATAAATATACGAATGTTTAATACAGGCTATTAATAAATGTATTTAATAAATATTTTATACATTTAAAAAAAAATAAAAAAAATACGTTTCTCTATTGCATAACGTGAACTTGGAAGAGAGGAATTTGACCGCATCTCTGTCCCCACCGGAACACGTGACAGTCGTGTGTAACTCGCATGTCCCTGTTTTGGTTGCTAGGGGAGAGAGAGACGGTTCATGACAACGCTTTACGTTGAACTCCACACACACACACACAACACACACACACACACACACACAACACAGAGAGAGAGGAAGAAACGCGAGACGGCTTTGATCGTTGGAAAGAAATAGGCTACAGAAATCGAGTCTAGCGCTTCTGGAAACTTTAATCATCTTGACATCTCCCAGAGGATTTTTGTCCGATTTAGGACCACGCAAACCGGAGTTACAGTTGGACATCATTGGTTCGGTTCACATTGCCGCCGGCCAGGTCACATCAGCGAGTGAACGAGACCGGGATCCACAGACCGGGCGGCCGGGACAAGAGCTGCGTGTGTCGGCAGAGAGAAGCTCAGCATCAGCCTTCACACAATCAAAACTGACAGACTGAAACTGAAAGTTTGTGACTGTAATGTGAGTCATTTAATGCTTTTAACAAACAATATATTTTAAAATAAATAAATAAATGAATAATTAACTATGAAAACGGGACGTAATATTGCCAGCTAGGCTACTTTGACACGCATCTATAAACTTTGAGTTCACATTACAGAGACAAAATTAAGCTTTAGGCTATTCCTCTTACAGTTATACTTATTTTTTACAACTACTACTACTACTACTATTATTATCATAATCTTTTTATATCATGTAATTATAAAATATTTGAAGCAATCAACAACACACCACACACACACACACAACACACACACACACACACCACACACACACACACACACACACACACACACACCACACACTCAGAATGCCTCCTTGCTGGTGTCACTGCCGTGTTTGCTGACGTTGGAGCTCATTGTACAGGGACTGAGGGGAAGCCGCCTGTAGTCAGAGCACCATGTGTCGCTGTGCTGGCTCTGTCACTGCCGGGTCAATCCTACTGAGTGAAACTGACACGGGGAGGGGGGGGCCAGCCCCACAGACCGCCTCACCCTCTTACCCCGTCCTGAAACACACTCTCACCACACACACGGACAAACGCCGGGCTAGCCGGCTGAGGGTATGGGCAACTCGTCCCGAAAAGAGGCCGAGGACGAAGGAGGAGAGGAAAAGGAGAAGAAGGTTAAAGAGAATGGAGATGAAGAAGAGGAGGAGGAGGAGGAGGAAGAAGAAGAAGAAGTGGAGGACGAGGAGCTGCCTCTCGGAGTCGACGAGCTCTTGGCGAGCGGAGATCCCGTTTTGGACTTGAGCTACTACAAGTTTCGTCGACTTCCTCGTCAAGTCCTGAATCTGGAGTACCTGGAGAAGCTCTACGTCTGTGGAAACCGTCTCCGCGACGTCCCTAAGCGCATCACGCGGCTGCAGGGTTTGCGAACCCTGGCACTAGACTTCAATAAGATTGAAGACGTTCCCCTCTCTGTGTGCAAGCTGACCAATCTCACGTGTCTTTACCTGGGAAGCAACCGGCTGATGAGCCTCCCGCCGGAAGTGAGGAACTTGCAGAGCTTGCGTTGCCTCTGGGTGGAGAGCAACTACTTCCAGCAGTTCCCCAAGCAGTTGTACGACCTTCCCAATCTACGCTCCCTGCAGATTGGGGACAACCGTATGCGCACCCTTCCCTCGGACCTATGTCGTATGGAGTCCCTGAGAGGACTCTGGTTGTATGGAAACCGTTTTTCCGAGTTTCCGCGAGTGCTCCTCAAAATGGAGCAGCTGGAGATTCTGGACATGGACCGCAATAAAATATCAGAGTTCCCGAACTTGCATCATCTTCCTGCGCTGCGACTCTTCTCCTACGACCACAACCCTGTGAAGGAGCCTCCACGTGTAGGGAAGGAGGTGCTAATTGTCGGGGAGGGGGCTGAGGAGGTCTTGCAGGCTAGAGAGAGAAGAAAAGAGGCAAAAGAACGTGCCGAGAAAGAAGCAGAGGAGGCGGCGGCCGCTGCGGAGGCGGCAGCTAATCCAGTCATTCACGGGATACTCAAGAAACTCAGAATGAGCTCCGCCCTAAACTTAGCAGTTGCTAAAGAGAAAGAAACAAATGGGTCGGTTCCATCAACAACAGCGGATGAGGATGGACTAGATAACGAGACAGGGGAGGAGCCTGAGAGACAAAGTGGGGGGTTTCATGAAGCAGAGCTTGGATATGACGATGACGGATTGGAGTATGAAAGGGAGGAGCTTATCTACGAGGGGGAGGGGTATGAAGGCTACGAGGGGGCGGAGTTAGAGTATGAGAGAGCCGACATGGATTATGAATATGAAGAGGAGGAGCAAGAACAAAATTGATACTTGCACCTTTTCTATGGGTCATGGTAGTCTACTTATTAAAGATGAAGTGTGTCTGCAAACAGAAATGCAGTTTGTTTCAGCAGCCAGTTTTTGCAATTCTGTGGTGAAGATGCCTCACACTTTACTCATCTGAAGTATTACTGCAAGGGTTGCAGGTTCAATCCCTAGGATGAACTGGAGAGGAACTAATTGGGGCCCTGATAATGGCACTAATGTTACCCCAGAATGATTTATGGGGTAAAGAAAGTGACTGCAAGATCTGCTAATATTAACATTTTTACATTGATGTAGTAGAAGGATAGGTTGAGTTTTAAAAGAATAGTTCATCCAAAAATGAATATTCTGCCATCATTTACTCATCCTTGTGTCATTCAAAACCTGTATAACTTTCTTTCTTTTGTGAAAAACAAAAGAGGATATTTCACTTCCTCTCACTTTGGCAGTGTATCAGCTACACAGTTTCTCAAATACAGCTAAATATAGCTTCACTTGAGACCCATGAATTAATTTGTGCAAATACGGAACATTTTTTCCACACAAGTGTTGCTATTATTAGAAGGCATTATTGTTGGCCAGACCATTGCTGCAATCCTCAAACACAGGACTCTCTTCAATAATTACAGGGTTTAAGACTTGTGATTTGTAAAAATCAACTGTGAAGACCTGTGAAACTGCACAACTTGCGTCAAAACTACATTACTGTGTGCTGTGTATTTCTAATTAAGAGCAGGACTCAAGAAGATATTTTTGTTTGTGAGTGTGTGTAAGTGTGTCTGGAACTCTACCCTGACACGAGTGTACTGTTTATAAGAAACTTGATGCTGCAATTGCAGCGTTGTGTGTTGGTGAAACCAAATATTCTCTTATTAAATAACCAATGAGTTTGTCAAACATGTTTCAATGATTCATGTCTAGTCGGACTCTGATGCCAGCCCTGACTAGGACTGGGCAATAAAGCTATACTTTTTCAATATACTGTATAAATGACAATACTTGATTTTTCCAAAATAGAACAATCTAAACGTTTTGTTTCTAAAACAAAGTAAAAAGTTTAAATTAAACTAGGCATGTTTTCCAAATTAGGCAGGATTTTCGCTAAATGAAATTGTGATTAATAACAAAATTCTATTTTGATCAAAAACGTATTAGCTAAAAAAATGTGTGATAATGCAAATTAATAGTTGAATACATTTTTGGAATCGATTCTTTGAAAGTGATTTTCAGAGAAATAGATCAAAATGAATAAAATCCAAGTGATATTCACAATGTCACCAGAAAAATTCTTCACCAGGAATAATCCCACGCTAAAGTTTTTCGAAGGCCAATTAAGTTTCTGAATTTAGTGCGTTTCCACTAGGAATCCTAGCTGTCTGGCTGTGGAGCAGAGCTCACATGATCTGAGACAGATGGGAAGAGCTAGCCAAGCTAGCACTAGTAGAAGTAAACGTTCTCTCTCTTCTTATGCTTGAAGGACTCGATGTGCGAAAGTCAGAGGAGGCGTGCAGACAGAAGAGAAACATCAGGGACAGAATAGTAGTGGGGGTGCGCTCCATAAAAGGCCTGGGTCGTTAGTCAGTGATGTTTTGGGAGAAAGACTGAGAGAGAGCAGCACTTGATGTGTAAATGATGAGGTCCCAGAACAAAGACTGTAGCAGATCCAGCAGGTTTGTGGGTTGGGTGATGGTATAAAAATGAAAATAGTGTTTAACACCAAATTAACACTGCAAGCGAGCTGTGTGACAATGCAAAGCAAAGTAGATCACTGCAAGAAGATGTACACAGTGTGTTATTGATTATGATGGGCAATCTTGGTAAAGAGTTTCAAAGAATAACAACTTGTGTCTGTTCACCACGCAAAACTGTTTCAATTCTGAGAAAGAAGAAATAAATGTTTTGAATTATAGAGGTCATCTGTAGAAATCACGGCCCTCTAATTTGCATGTTCCTCATTCTTTCCCCCGATATCCTATTCCAGTCACATCTGCCAACTCTCTTATTCTAGTCAAGAAGTGTTTTCATTGCTCTTTCCTCCTCCTTCCCCTTTTCTTCCTTCATCCATCATCGTGCTGTTTAAACTCTCTCTCCATCTCCTGTCACTTCTCATCTCTCCCTGAAAGAGTGTCGTATCCCATCTGTTAAAATATTTACGTAACGCTATGAGTCTGTCGTTATTGCTGCTGCGAAGAATCTGAAACAAGTGTTTTGGCACAACATGTGACAGGAAGTGGAGAAAAAACGTGTCTCCGCCCAGAATCAACACAACCCGTCACGTATAATGAAACGCGCGTGGCTTAGGTGTCTTAAAAACAGCCTGTTTTCAATGCGCAAAAACCTTTTTATTCAAATCGGCCAACAAAATACCCACATCTCAGATGTAGGTCATATACTTTGAGCAAGGCAAAAAGACTCAAGGCTGGGAGATCAAACTAAAAGAATGTCTTTGCGAAGTGAAACTTGGCTGTTTCAAAGACACCTAAACCATTTGACGGGATGGGTTGTGTTGACTCTGGCAGGTACATCTCTTTCAACTGTGGAAGACATTGAACAATTGATCAAAAAGTGATTCGACAGTTGCTGAAGTGTTGCAATTTTGGTACTTCAAGGTAAAAATACCTTACCATTTGAGGTATTTACTAACAAAGAATGACTATCAGTATCCGTTTGTTTACTTCAAGCCTCTACTTATAACAATTGAGAATACTATTTCAATAGCCATTTATGAGTACTATGTATTCATATCACACATTTAACTAGCTTTTAAGAAATTCACACTGTACACTAGAGTCCCAAGGCTCACGGCGTCCCAGACACCAATATTTTAATGATTCATTAAAGATGAATCACTGTATGGCCATCTGAGATTTTTTTAGTATAGAGATAAAAGTTAGGATCATTATTTTTCAGTAGTATTACTGAATGTACATTAGAACTGTTTGTTTTTTTGCCATTTGGTCCCGGAAACAGATCCAATGCTATCAAAAGTAGACTTTTTTGCTTTATTCGTGCTTCTATGTTTGTGTTATGAACATGAATGATACCTCAAAGTTGCTTGGCAGACAATAAAAACGAAAACAATTTCAAAAGAAAAAATGAACAATAGCACAGAACATGTCTAATCAGAAAATCTCTCATCTCAAAAGATTTGATTTCATATTATATGACATCTTTAAAGGCATACTGTAATTCTGGCTGAGAGATTTTGGCATTGCCGTTAGTCCTGGATTCTCAGGCGCCAAGTATCGAGTATCTGTGGAGCGGCTGAGAGTCCTGACACAGTCCAGGCCTGAGGAGGAGAACATAGTCTCTGTGCTTAATCATTTAGCGGCTTACTGCTAGTTTACGTTAACGCCATTCTCCCAAGGTCAGCCGCATAGCAAGGCGTGAATGAGCGCCGGACTGGCTCTGTGGCGCTTGAAACTTCATACCCTTGTTACAGGCACTCACAGTAATATCTCTGTCACTGCCAGATCTCAGCAGAAATCATCCTGTGTCTGAAATGTAATCCGAGCCATTGTGACAGCGTGTTAGCACATGAGAGGAGGGGCCATCATGGTCCAGCACGAAGGATTTTGCTCCTAAGTAGGGCATGTTTGCAAGTTCTACATGCCAGTTGGTGGGTTTTGCACTGTAAGCCATTAAAAGTGGAGTTGCAAGGCTAGGAAACCGCAGTGTGAGAACTAGATTTTTTCAGATTTACTTAAGAAAATGTGTGTGCTTATTGCCTGAATGTTCTGGGTGGTTGCTAGGGTGTTGCTATGTGGTTGTTACTGCATTGCTAAGGTGTTATACGTCGTTGCTTAATCGCCCACCTTGAAGTCTATTGTAATGAGTTTTTTCCCCGAACCATTTTATTTTCTACCATGCAAATTTAAGGTTTACTTTACGTCCATGGTGAAAAGTAAAATGTAAAAAGTGTAAAAAATGTAAAAAGTGTAAAAAATGTAAAATGTACAAAGTGTAAAAAATGTAAAAAGTAAATGGTGTAGCAAATGTCAATTGACAACTTCAAAAAACGTCAAACAACTTACAACCACTTTAGTCACTTTTCAATGTTAACATTAAGCACAGGAAAAAAAGACCAACCCATATTCTCCCTTTCTCATGAGGATTATTAAAGGATAATGTACGATCTGCCTGCGTGGGAGAGTGAAAATTGGCCCTGAGATGAGAGAGAGAAGCTAACACACACATGCAAACAACAACCTGAGCGGGGACCATAACTGTGCCCATATGCCAGCTACTGAGCTTTCAGTTGGTGCCACTCCTCTCTCACCATGGCTAAGGGCTTGTGTACATATAGTCGTGCATACAGTACATGTGTGTATCGGGTGTATTCATCTCAATCTGCTGACCAGGTTTTTGCATATGACAAACATTTCTGTTCTTGCATTTAGTCTTACAGAAATCATTTTGTTGCTCATCACTATTTATATGACTTGCTGTCAAAATTATTGCTGATTTTAATTATTCACAGCTCAATGCATTTGGATACAGTATGTATCCAAAAGTTGCCATCAGCTGGTTGCCAATGTGCTGCTATGCAGTTTTAAGGGTTAAGAGTGTTTTATACAGTAGCATGCTGCTATGCGGTTGCTGCTTATAGGTCCCATCAAACGTGGAGCCCCTTTTCAATGTTTTATTGTCTTTCAAGATTTTTTTTTTTAAATTTGATTGCTAAAATAATCTCCTCAGTGTTTTGATAGTCTCTACATTTAATTCTTAGAGTTAAGAGTTTTTTTTTTCTCAAATCACTAACCCTAAGTATGATCAATAGTTTTAATGATGCTAACAAACACCTCTAAATATAAGCAATATAATTTTGTCTGAAAATGTCAAGTAGAAATGATCAGGCTAAAATTAACAGTATTTCATTTAAACCAATATTTCAGATTTATTGTGAAGGCAGGACATTATATCCACTAAGATTATACCTGTGTGAAAGAGAGAGACAGAGGATGTTATTAACAAGTGTTCAGCTGTACATGAATGACAGATGTACATGTGTTGATGTGTGTACCTATCCGTGTCTCGTCCACTGTATCCGCTCTCTCTGTGTCTCTGTATGCCTCCTCTCATCCAGTCTGATCTCTGCTGCTCCACTGATGATTTGTCACAAAACCTGCAACATTTATAAGGATAAAAAGAAACCTTATTTAAAACAACCAGGACACACTCATCCACTCCGCATCCAATCAGAATACACTTGTCCCCCCAGCAACCAACCAGAACACACTCATTCCCTGGGCAACCAATCAGGACACACTCATTCCCTCAACAACCAATCAGAGCACATTCATTCCCTCAGCAACCAATCAGAACACACTAATTCCCCCAGCAACCAATCAGAGCACACTCAACCCTCTGATTTGAAAGAATGCTTCACAATTTCATGCAGTAGTTGCCCCTGTCTACAGGGCACAGACAGTCAGTTTAAATAAATGAGCAATCATTTTTGCCAGTCATGTACCAGGAAGACACACAGAGACAGACGTGACTCACTTGCTTTGGTAGTGTGTGAGGAAGTGTTGTGGGTCGGCTGGTGCATGCGAGAGGCTTGTGATGTTGGGGGCGTTCAGGACGAATCCTGATGAGCCCTGTAGAATACAGAACAGACAGTACACAAAACCATTGTAGAAATCCCTCTCAAAGCAGCAGCAGCACACCAAAATATATTCGATTTCCAATCATCTTTTGAGTGGATGACTATTGTCGTTGAGGTGAGACGTGTTATCTTTGAATGCTTTTGTAACATTAAATCGGAACGGCACAAAACAGACTTCCAAATAGCTTTTCTAGGGAGAACGCATTTTGCTCAATCTTTTTTACTTGTTGTAAGACAAATTAATTGGCAGTGTAATATAAAGGGACAGTGCATCCACCAACATCACTTACAGATATTCATCACTCTCCTGAATTTCTTTCCTCATATGTTAGACAGAATGTTTACATTCTTTAATAAAACGGTATGGTGTCCAGGGACTGTCAAGATCCCAAAAGGACAAACAGCATCATAAAAGTGGACATACAGTATGACTCCAGCACCATGCTTAGCATTCCTACACCTTCTAACCGATGAATTTCAATGATTTGGCCATGACATTTCCAGTCATTCAAAATTGGTTTTCAAACATTCATTCAAACTAGAAATGTTTATTGCCTATAGATGAAACTTTCCATGATTCCAATTTTGAGATTCCCTGATATTTCAAGGTTTCCCATGACTGTCAGAGCCCTGCATAACACAAGTTTTTTGGTGACGTGACCTGATGTGGTATATATGAATGTACTCAAATATGAAGATATGAAAGCTGCTGAGGAGGAAAAGATCGAAAGAAAGTAATATGGGTTTGAAACAAGGGTGAGTAAATGATGACAGAATTGACATTTCTTTGGTGAACTAATACGTTCAAAGGTTATTCATTAAAAAGTACATCGATTGTTCATTTAAATCTACTAACAGTCATAGCCAAACAAATCTAGAGGGCAAAAAATATTAGTTTTATTTACCATCGGTCCAATGGACAATCTAGTTAGAGCAGGTTTAGTCTTCTGTCTGCTGTCCTCACTAAAGCCAGCCTGCAGAGAGACCTGTGGGCAAAACATCCAAAAACTTGATGTTGTGTTAATAGAATAGTTTATCTAAAGAGTGAAAGATAGGTACTCACTGAACCGGTCAGAGGTCTCTGGGTGTCTCTTGTATATCCAGTTTCTCGAAGTGCACGGGAGGCAAGTTTTGGTAATGCTTCACTGCCCTGGTACACACACACATATTAAATACGCAAAATATTCAGCTGACGACGCATACTATAAAAATCACATGAATGTGGTGATGTTGATGGAGAGAGTAATAGCAGAGAATGAGAGAAACAGAGAGACCACCTGTAGGAAAGATCGGGGCAGGAAGTCTGTCCTCGTCACACTTTCCTGTATCCTGCGAGCGTCGCCCTGACAACCATCATCACCCAATCAAAGCAGAGAGTCAGTATAACAATGGAAAAAGGATTTGATTATGTGACTCTCATGAATACAACAGTAGGAATTATGGATGTGTGCTGTTAAAAAAACGTCTTGACAATGACTTTGCCAACAGAATGATGAACTGACTGACACACACACACAAACACACACACCATGTTAATGTGTTGAGGGAGGAAGGTGTTCGGCTGTAGATTGGTTCCCTCAGTGTATCCACTCTCTTCTATGGGTCCAACTAAAACACAAACAACAGTGGTCTGAAACACCTCGAATGCAACATCAAGAACTTTTGAATCTACAAAGAACCAAGTTAAGAAACCCATTTTTTAAAAAACAGTACTTACCCAAAACTCTGAGGCGGTGAGGATTGTAAGTGCCTTTATATTCAGTCTGATGGGATGCTGCTCTCTGAGAGAGAGAGAGAGAGAGAGAGAGAGAGAGAGAGAGAGAGAGAGAGAGAGAGAGAGAGAGAGAGAGAGAGAGAGAGAGAGAGAGAGAGAGAGAGAGAGAGAGAGAGAGAGAGGAAGAGAGAGAGAGAGAGAGAGAGAGGAGAGAGAGAGAGAGAGAGAGAGAGAGAGAGAGAGAGTCAAAGAACAATGAGGCCAGGGTAAAGTGACATGGCACGGTGCCCTTGAAACCTGCTGCGTTTCTATGTGTGTGTGTCTTTGGCTCTCACAGCTTTTGGCTGAGTTTGGAGCTGCAAATATCCACTCTCTCTGCGTCTGGACCCCGAGCAGGCCAAAGAGTCCGTCCCGTCGGGCAGAGCCAGACGCTGGTAATGACGCTTCGATTGAGACTCAAAACTGTCCAACAGTGAGAGACTAAGAGAGAAGAAAAAGGCAAAATGTGTTTGTCTAAAAATGATTTAGTGAGGTGCAAAAAGGTTTCGGAGTGTATGTGCACACACACACACACACACACACACACACACACACACACACACACACACACACACACACACACACACACACACAATCTGGGCCATACCCAAACTGTGGATTATCATAGCGGTCCAGGCTGGAGCTATAGTACAGAGCAGGACGGTGGTTGGCAGAGTAACCTGTCCCAAAATGATGGCCTAGACATGGCTGGAATAACTCCTTACCTGGATTAAAGAGGACACGACAGTAATGGGTTTACACAACACTGTTTTCAAATAAAAACGGAAAATTTTTATATGCGTGTTGGCCGTTCATTTAAACGACAACAGCAATTTGGGGGCCTAAAGGGGGTCGCACACCGGACGCGCAGCTCGGCGCCGCGCCACGCAGCGCCAGGTCTTTTAAATTCGAACACATTATTCTCTATGAGAGTACACACACCGGCGGCGTCTGTCCGCGGCGCCCAGCAACGGCTCTGGACCGTGTTCAAAATCCTGCAGCGCCACACGGCGCCATTTACATAGTTATATATTAAATTTACATTTATGTGTCTCAAATAGTAGTAATGTATATACGGACTTAGCCCTGTGCTGGAATATACATTTAGTTCTATATTTATTTAAAGAAATCAGAAAATTGCTGATGTTATCAGATTTTCAGGTGAGAGTTGTCCTAGACGTGGCGTGGCGTGGCGTGGCGCTGAGCTGCGCGTTCGGTGTGCGACCAGCTTAAGGGTGTACTCACACTAGGCACGGTTGCCATGAACCGGGCCCAAGTACGATTGTCCCCCCTCCCCACTCCCCCTCTGGCCTGCACTCACATAGGGTTTCAGCATTCGTGCCGGAGCACGCTTACGTCATTATGGTGCGACGGTTTCGGGATAAACAAGAAGAGCGGAGGCTCTCTGAACCAACGCATTCTCATCCTTTGGCGTCATATATGTGACGCCATATGACATTTCGTCGAAATCTTACGCACATGGCACCCTTTAGCGTCAATATAACGCACTGTTATGGGTAGGTTTAGGTCTGGGGTAGCGTTAGGTTATGACGCCTTGGGATCTGCGTCTCATATTGACGCTAAAGGATGCCATGTGCGTCGGATTTAGACGCGCGTCACCTGTATGACGCCTTGGGATGAGAACGGGCTGCCCTGAACACAATGCTGTTCCGTGCTCCAGCACGGTTAGCGCTCACACTGCATGCGAACCGCGCCCGAGTCAAACTGAACTGTGCTCTGGCCCACCTCTTCCTTGCGGGCCAGGGCCGGCTAATCGAGCCGCGCCCGGGCACGGTTCGGAGCACTCACACTAGTCAAACGAACCGCGCTTTGGTGGTCAAACGCACTCGGGCACGGTTCAAACTTTCTAGTGTGCGTACTGTACACCCTAAAAAGCAAACTTTTGAAAAATGGTTAAGTGCAATTTTTAGAAAGCGATACAGTTATTGTAGGGTTAACTACAAAAACGAGAATTTGTGAAAAGAGTTATGTCATTACGTGTTCAGTCTATCCACATTATTCCTACGCCCCATGAGGCTTTTCATGAATTTTGGGTGTAACATCCGTTAAAGGGTTAGTTCACCCAAAAATGAAAATTAAGTCATTAATTACTCACCCTCATGTTGTACCAACCCCGTAAGACCTTCGTTCATCTTCGGAACACAAATGAAGATATTTTTGATTAAATCTGAGAGCTGGATCACTGCTACATAGGCTCCCTCAGAAATTGAAACTTGACGGCCCAGAAAGTCATTGAAGAAAATGTTTAAGTATTCAATGTGCCTACAGTGGCTCCACTATAAGTTTATCAAGCGACGAGAATACTTTTTGTGCGGAAAACCCCCCAAAAATAACAACTTTATTCGACTATTCCATTGCTTCCATGTGGGCCTGAGACGAGAGTTCAAGAGATTTCCACGACGCATGCGTGAGAACTGACGTTCTTCTTCTACTACACAACGCGCGTCTAACAAGCAGAGGAAGACGCGGGCTGTACATAGTTGTAGAAGAAGAACGTTAATAACGTCAGTAATTAATGACTTAATTTTCATTTTTGGGTGAACTAACCCTTTAAGCTGTAAACAATCAGAGAAAGACTAGCTCTATGGACGCAATAATAATATATATATTTTAAACAGTGTACAATGACATTACATTATTCTACTCACCCTTCAACCATTGAACATTAAAAGGACATTTAAAAGTGTAAAAGCATCAACAAGGTACTTTCAACAGACCATGAAGAACCCCAAAAGCGTGAATCTTTCCACAGCAAAAACGGATGGTTAAATATCACTGTGGTAATCTGTATTATGTAACATATGTTGCCTTAATAAAAATAAAAATATACTTCAGCATTGTGTGATACTATTTCAAAGTGATTTCAGTCATTTTGACAAGATAATAAATTGTATCGAAAACAAAGCTGGAAAGAGACATGAGGATTTGGGGAGACAAATATAGAGATGCTTCGTGCATTCGTGAATTATCAATGGCATATTGTAAATTCAATCAGAAGAACAGACCACAAATGTGCAGTACATGTTGACGTCTTTCATACTATTATAGCGGAATGCAAAAGGAAAATAATCATGAGGAAAAGGATGCAGTGACTGAAAAGAGCTCTTGCCATAGATATTATTGTTATTACATGTCACATTAAAATACCAAGTGTCACGTTATTCTCATGTTATTCTTAAATAAAAACATGAAAGAAAACTGATAGCTCATTGAGTCAAACTGACGGATAAGCTTTATTTGTAGGGCAACCTTACGATTTGAAATTATTCGTTTGTTTCAGTCTTTTTGAATCTAAGTTCCTTAAACCGGAAGTGCCACCCATAATTCAAAACGCTGTAAGATCACCAGGAAGGCGCGTGTTTTTTTTACAAAGTGACATCGCCACCTACTGGCCTGGCATGAATAATACAGCATTTTTAATTGCGTGAAAGGGTTTAAACACCCTAAGGATGCACCAATATAGATATTTTTTTATTTGCTCACTTTTTATTCGTTCCAAACCCAGAGACGTCGCAATTGCCTGGGGCCTCGCATTTAATGGGGCCCCCTTGGGCTGATCATTTAAACAATCAGAAATGTTAATATAAAGACGCATATATCTGCAGTAATCCGTAAGAAAGATGCATTTCTCCCAAAAGGCAAGGCAAGGCAAGTTTATTTTTTATAGCACATTTGACATTATGTCAAAACCTGTATGCTGTTTTTTTCCTATAGAATTCAAATGTAGACATTTTGAAGAACGAGAGCTTTTTATGCCATATATGTATCATAAAAGTAATCTGTATGACATATAGATTATTTATATTACTGATAGTATTATTCACTTGGTCCAGGTTTGATGTTTACGACATCAAGTTGCGTACTTAAAAAAATGATATTTTGATATTTCTCCAAGAGTTGTTTCAAGTAAGGAATCGAAACATTATCATGTGCGGTAGAAAAGATGGATGGCTGTTTATATTTCAAAATATGGCATAGAAAAAGTTTATTGTTTCAAATTGGAAAAATGTGACCTGATATAATCTGGCTTCTGAAGCAGTATAAACAGGCCAATGTCCATAATCACATGTAAACACATAAACTATAGTTAGACTGAATCTAAGCTTGCTGTGTGTATGTGTGTTATCACCATATGACTGTCTGAAGGAGGTGCAGTATTGGTCGAGGCCAGTGTTAGTGGGACGCCCCTCTGGTCTCCCCGTCCCGTGCGAAGGCTTGACAGCAGCACCCAAGGGTCCAACCATCTGTAACTCTGACTATAACCCAACACAATACACCACTGCACAAACACACCATGACAAATGTATGGCTGACACATTGTCTTATTTTAAATACCATAATGGAAGAATTAGCTTGATATAAACAAACATTTTCCATAAACAAGTCTATGACACACTGCACCAACCTGCAGATAAAACATTTACAATGTCAGGCTAAAGATTTCATCACCTTGAAAATTAACCATGGTTTTACAAAAAACAAAACAAACAAAAAAACATGGTTATTGAACCACAATAACCCATTGCATTTGCTAACCACAGTTAAACCATGGCATTTGGAGTAAAACTGTGGTTACAAATGGTAATCAATCTGCCAAAAAAAAAAAAAAAAAACACAGTTACTACACTTTTACTACATTAAAACCATGGTTAATTTTCGTAAGGATATCAACTTTTATTTACCTATTTATATTAATAGCGTCATTTAAATGCCCACTTGATGGGTCTTTGAATCATGAAGCAACAACTAACTTACTGATTTTATACAAGTTTTTGCATGATTTAAATGTCTGTTAACACTTAATAAAACGGTTCGCCCGTTACCTGTCGCCCCTCCGTGAAGTAAACATACCTGTGCGTGCCGTTGTGCTTTATCCTCGCGCTCGTTACCAGGTTACCGTTATCAGGACAATCACAGACGAGCTCGTCACGTGATACGTGGTGTGACAAGACGCGGGAAGGCGAGGTAACGGCTTTACAGTATATTGCACTACTGTTTGTTCAATAGCAAGTTGTTTGAATAATATTCACATTCAAATTTAGCTGGTGGAGATTAAAGGTAAGAGAAACACTCGAAAGTGAAAAGGGACACTTTCACGGCCTAATGATAATCGATGACTTCAGACATGACGTAGGCCTACAGACCATATTAATAGCTATCATCAGATAGATAGGTGGACAGACAGACATTTAACCATAATAAATTAAATTTAAGTTGCTAAAAAGCGTGCACAAATGTATTTTTAATTGTACACGATGAGAAGTTGTGATGTTCACAAAATAATAATACAAAATATTATTAATCTCAGAAACTTCATTGTGAGTTATATGAATTAAAAACAAGACTTACTTACTGCTCCCTTCATACTTCATAACCGCTTTAATATTTTTCTGGCCTCTTGAGAATTTATCTGAAATATCGACCGACATGGATCATGGAATATTATCCAGCGTCACAGATATCTACACTTTTAAGTGGTTCATCAGCACAGATCTTGGTGATTGTGGATGTATGTAACCACATGGTGGCGCCGTTGTGCTTTTCAAATTAAGCACTGGACTGGCATCTGCAGTCTTGTCACTTGACACCCCTTTGTTTCACATCATCATATGTCCCATGATGCACATGTCATTATGAAATATTCACAGTGTTGAAAGTGTGCTTAGGCCTATATATTATTATCAGGTCCCAGACATACTTAACTCTGTACAGTCTGTGTGTGGCCTTGTCTGTGTCACAGCTGAGGTTATTTGCATAATCACCAAGTGAGTATGGCAATAACACGTCACGACATTAACATTACTCTCCGCTCTGGAAAGATAAAGTCAAATCCATCATTACGGCAGCTATCGGCACGTTCCCGCTGTCCACCTGTCTCCCACATTAATTCTCTCTCACCTTCACTGAGAGGGCGTCGTCGCTCCTATCTCCCAGCGAACGAAGGCAAATGTTGCTCCTGCAGGGTGGCCTGTCGCTCTCCCGGGCGTTTATTGAGCGGTGCATGTAGGCATGACTGCCCTTGCGAATAACGCCACCGTTGGGTTTGCTCAAGCGGCACGGTGATGTGTCCGTGACCGAAAAACTCTCCTTTCTGCAGTCATCTCCTCAGATGGATTAATCTTTGTGGCATGCAACAGGATATATAACGGTGAGCTACATTGGGGGCCAGTGCTGGGTTTTATCAGTGCAGGTGAGATGAGGTCGGTTCAGGTAAGTTACAGAGTGTTTTTTTGCAGCGCCAAGGTAAGTGTTTACCAGCCGGAGGTGATCTTTGGCCCTAATCTACACCTTTAAACTTTCTGAGTTGACCTAAAATCTTGTCCCCCCTCCGGGGTGGTGACCAACATAACCACCTCAAAAACAGCTTTGCAAAACACTTGCTGGTTGTTTGTCAGGGCTAAATGTGACGTCTCCTGCAAGCTCAGACTGGAGAAAAAAAAGGCCGTTCTATACCAGGGTTGCATTGGTTAACTATTGGTTAAAGTCCCCCTGATGTCAATAATTTTATTCCTTAAAACTCATCTTTGCTCACCAAAATTACACAATTCCTTGGAAAAAAAAAATGTCTACATGCCTTAAAATAGCTTGAATGTAACTCTACACCCTTGCCTCATTTAGTATACGCGGTTCTATGAATATGCAAATGAGCCCCGCCTCATCTCACTCCACAAGCTCAGAGATCCACTTGTTGATCTGATTGGTTACAAGGTAGTTTGTGACGTCAGAAGTTTTTGAGACGGTCTTTGGTTCACTGCAGTTTTAAGGAGAAAATTCTCAGCAATGCTGTTAACTTATGAATTTACACATGGATGGTTTGTTTTAAAGCATATTATAAACACAACATAGACATATCAAACAACATTAAAAGCTTGATTTTCACCACAGGGGGACATTTTAACATTACTGTATCTAGTGATCTGTGTGGCTTAATTGACAGCAGTTTAAATGTTTATTTTTTTTATTAAGAATTACAAAGGGGCACAACAAGACTAGTATTAAAGTAACACCAAGTAACTTTTCCTCTTCGGTCCCCTACTGGTTGGAAACAAAATTGTCCATTACCGCTGTCGTAAATAATTTAGCCTACCGTCGCACACACACTCGCTGTTTATCCAGCACCGGCTTTAGAATGAACGATGTCCACAGACAAGGTAGAGTATGTTACATGATTTCATGAAATGATGATGTATTGCGACATCAGAAACGAAGAAAAACGAAATAATGACTATTGTAGCGCTTGACGTAAAGCAGTCGAATTTTGTAGTTCTTTTTGTGCACGGGTTCCTACCCGAAACCCGAAGTTACATAGTGGCAGTAAAAGCGACACAGACCCCGTCAGGCTATGGCAGACGTGTCATTTAACTTATTTTAAGTCGATGTACCATCACAAGGGTCTTGGAAATATATTATGAAGGTTGAAAAACTACATAGTGTTACTTTAAGAAAAGCATATAGATTTTGATTTCATATTGACTTTAAGTAAACAACATTTATCAATTTTTTGTGTAATTATAAGCATGCTTTCTAATTAATATGATCTAATATTATTTTAGAGACTATATCAAATATATGTACTTTTAAGAATTTATCTGTTTTAAGTGCAAAAAGCTAAAATGTGATTAAAGAGCAGAAAAATATAACCTAAAATATATACTTTCCCTTTTACATTCATATCACTGTACTTTTAACCTCATGAATGTTCCTGGACATGTTATTTGTCAACTGCCCAGCTGTATTTACAGACGTTTTGAATTTGCAGCCTCATGCTAATTTGGCGTCAGTCATATCCGATAAAGTGTTGAGTGCAGACAGAATGTCACACTCAGATATGGACACGAACATTGTGTTCCAATCACTGACCCAGAAGCCATTTACCTTTAACTTGCCTTAGCTGATCTCCTTAGTAAAGACTGGCACGGGTGATTGACACCTGCCACAAATGACCACTGCAACAATCTATCTATGACATTTTCAACTAAGAAAAAAAAGAGATATAAAAGCAGCACCTCAGGAGCAGCAAGATTACTTTCCCTCTTCATGCCCAACTCTGTTCCAAAACCAATTACATTACAATTTTATTATATTGCAATTTAATACTGAATAGTATTGATTCAAAAAAAAGTGTGATTTGTGTGTGTGCTCATTTTCAATTTTCGCCATTATCTTAGCAACAGTTACTGTAATCAATTGCCAAATCCCCCATGTGGAGCACTATATTTTGTGACGCACAGAGTTAAAGCTACGTCTACATTAATTCTGAGTTTTCGTTTTAAAATGCTTTCCGTCCACACTAGCGTTTTCAAGCGATTCTCATCAGCACTGAAATGTCGGAAATGCTAAATTCACCTTACGGCGCATGCGTAAACCCTCATAAAAGCTCACTGAGATGATACAGACAGAACCAGACATAATCAAGTTATCACGCAATTCTTCTGGCAGGATCATTTTATTTAGCAAAATATCTCACCATTCACTGATGCGTCCAGTTTGCTCTCACTCACCGTTATATGTTGGGTCAAACCCTGCTCTCGTGTTTTGCCGCAGGACAGTGAATGCGAGTGAATTGTCTGTCAGTGATGAAGAGTGTGCAAAGTAACATATTTTAGCAACTGTGTGAAGGTGAATAGCACATAACAGGCACAATACCGGTATAAACATGAATATCTATAGGTTTAATATGCATCACGTGACTAAAATTGTGGCATCGTGTTTAAATACCTCAGTTTTCACAGTCCACACTTCAACGCGAAAACAACGTTTTCAGATGTATCCTCTTTGGAGAGCGTTTTCAAAAAGCTTAATTTTCGTTGCTAAAAACGTAGTCTCATGCCCCGTTTACACGAAGGGAAGACGCAGATATTTCCCTGCGGTTTGGCCTCTCATTTACACGAAAACCCTGTTTTTTATTACAGAAAACGATTATTTCTAAAAACTCCGGCCAAAGTGGAGATTTCTGATAACGCCGGTTATGTGTTGCCGTGTGAACTGGGAGAAACAGGGTTTTAGCTTCTCAAACGCCACATTATGCGACAGAAAATACTTAACGCCATGTGAGCGCCCAGTTTGGCATAGTTATGATGGCGCTTGACAGCGTATTTATCTAGTGTACTCACTATGAAGTGTACTCTCTATGAAGTGCACTCCCTATCTAGTGCAATCCCCATGAAGTGTACTCCCTATCTAGTGTACTCCTATCTAGTGTACCCTATTATGTACTCCCTATATAGTGTACCCCCTATCTAGTGTACTCCTTATGAAGTGGACTCCCTATGAAGTGTACTCCCGGTCACACTTTATTTTAAGGTGCATTGTTACAGTGTAATTATATATTTAAGTACTGAGTAATAATAGTTAACTACATGTACTTACTATAGGGTTTTATCTAGTGCACTCCCTATCTAGTGCACTCACAATGAAGTGTACACCCTATCTAGTGTACTCCCTATCTAGTGTACTCCCAATGAAGTGTACTCCCTATGTATGTTATGTAAATGACAACTTTTTTGAAAACAATGTTGTGTGCACGATGCTATATTGAAAACGGAGGGGGAGAAATAGGCTTATTCGTTTTTCTAAATACCCGGCTATGTGTAAATGTGGCCTCAGTGTGGAAGGAAGGCCAAAACGGAGAGTAAAAGATGCATTTTCAACCGGAGAGTAAAAGATGCGTTTTCAACCGAAAACGTAATAGTGTGGACAAGGCCTAAGAAAAGCACTTCACATCGATCACTTATGAGTTTCCATGCCAGTTGGATGCTCTCTTCAAAATTTAATTATTTCCCAGCCGCAACCACAGAGGTTTGGTTTCATGATTACAGCTGACAGTAGACTCTAAACTTTTACCCAGAAGCTACACATATCTAATGGAACCGTTCCATCTTTTACAAAACCCCGAAACTGACACCGCTCATCTCACAGTTGGCGGTCTAGAAAAGATGATGCCCTTTCCAACGCCACGTCTGTCTGCATCCCTTCGGCAACAGCAAATGAGGTCAAACGTAGCTACAATTCAAGGAGTGATCGGCATCTTTTGCATAGGAATATTGTAGAATTATACAGAAAGGTGAAGAATTGGGCTTATTCTTTACAACCAACATTTTGTATTCATATTTTGGCTGAATTTAAAGTCCATTTAAAGTTCAAGGTCCATTTAATGCTTTTTTTTTACCATTTTAAAAACCCATTCCACAGATTTCACCCTCAAATCAGCACAAAAGAAAGTCTGTATACTCCTGTGCTGATCCTTGAGCATGAAATAAACACCATTTTAAAGATGAAAGAAATAATTGATGGCACCAAATTATCGTCAGGGCTCAAAAGTAATATTTTCATACCTTTAGCAGCAAATGTGTGCTCTGATCTCTTAATTTCAGGGACATTTTTGTTCTTTTTTTTTGTATGCAGATCAATCATACTTGGTCCCAGCAAGCAATTTTGTATTTAAAAGACGTCTAATAGCTGTCCAAATACAGCCCTGATGTCTAGGCTAAAACAAGACAAAATTTGGGCTGTCAGCTGTATATGAAAATTTAATAGACGTCTTACCATAACCCAAGAATAGACTATTGACTTAAATGAAACCAAACAGCTTGTAATTTCTGTTGACTTTGCTTACATGATGGAATATCATACATCTCGCAAGTTAATTTGGCAAAAACAACGTGTAATCAAATTCAAGGTTATTTAGGGTCTATAGTTAACCATGAGACGATAGCTATTGCTTGCTGGTGTCGGTTTATAGTGCTCGCGGTGCATCAGAAAACGTACTCGGTTACTAACGTAACCTCGGTTCTCTCTAGAGAGGGAACGAGTACTGCGTAATAGCTTACGCTATGGGGAAAACTCTTTTCATCGAGATATTGAAGCCAAAAAATTATCCTTAATTTTTAATCAATGTAAAACGCTTTGCAGCAGCAAGCAGACATAGGCGAGACAGCTCGCGCGCCTATTGGCTGTCTTGCAGCAAAAGCAGCAGCCTATCGAGAGAGGCTCTGCGTGACGTCATGACAAATGGGGGCACTTCGCGCCCATATCGTCACGTCCCGCCAGAAAGGGCGTGGTCTCGCCCTATAAATAAACTCGATAAGCTGCCATACACTGATTTTTCATCGCCGAAGCGAACCAGAGCGTATTCCAAGCACGGCAAGATACGCAGTACTCGTTCCCTCTCTAGAGAGAACCGAGGTTACGTTAGTAACCGAGTACGTTCTCTTACAAGAGTATCTCTCGTACTGCGTAATAGCTTACGCTATGGGGAACACAGTGTAACACGCCGTGCGGATAGGGATCCAACACCAAAGTCCCAGGGGCATAATCACCCCACACTCAGAGAGTAAAGAAGGAGAGGCTAGAAGCATTTCTCCTTATAGATAGACCCACAGGGGCTAACCATATGACCATTAAACCACGCAGCCAGGGTGAAAGCTTTCAGCCTAAACCTGGTGGCCCTACTTGTGCCAGTACTCATGGAGCTGCTGCATCGGTCTGAATGATGCGCATGCCAAACACTCAGCATCCGAGCCGCACAGCGGGCAGATAGCACTGAAGTCTAGATAGCCAAAAGCTTAGCTTGTAAGGCAGGCACCTCCAGGTTATAGTATTTTATAAATGTAGACGGCGAGGCCCAGCCCGCGGCCGTACAGATATCTTGCAGGGTTACCCCGCTAGACCATGCCCACGACGAGGCCACGCCTCTCGTGGAGTGCGCTCTGACACCCAAGGGGCACTGCAAGCCCTTGGAAGTGTAAGCCAGCGCTATGGCATCGACTATCCATCTGGATAGGCTCTGTTTCGAAGCGGCAAGCCCCTTGGAACGCCCGCTATACGAAACGAAAAGCTGCTCGGTCTGTCTGAACCCAGACGAGCGGGACACATAAGCTCTTAATGCCCTGACTGGGCAAAGAAGATTCGCGTCCTCCTCCTCGAGAACCGGAAGGGCAGACAGGGAAATCACCTGGGCCCTGAACGGTGTGTTGAGGGATTTCGGCACGTAGCCGTGCTTAGGTTTGAGTATGACCTTTGAGTCATTAGGCCCAAACTCCATGCATGACGCGCTTACTGAAAGCGCTTGTAAGTCCCCTACGCGCTTCATTGAAGCGAGAGTCAATGAGTCAACAGAGAGTCTCCTGCTGGGACGTTGTTTCTGGACAGCCTGTCTGGCCCCACATTTAGGTGACCAGGCACATGCGCCGCTCTCAGCGAGAGCAGGTTGTGCTGAGCCCAGACCAGGAGGCGTTCCGTCAGCCTGTAAAGGTTTCGGGACCTGACGCCGCCCTGGCGATTTATGTACGCCACCACTGACATGTTGTCCGACCGGACCAAGACGTGGTGGCCTTTTATCTGGGGACAGAAGCGCCATAGCGCTCTGTTGACTGCTATTAAATTCCAAGCAGTTTATGTGAAGGAGCTTCTCCCGTACTGACCACAGGCCAGCTAGCGGTCTGCCCTCGAGCAGCGCTCCCCACCCCGATGTGGAGGCGTCCGTAGACAGGGCTGTAGTACTCAAGTCCGGTCTTGGACTCGAGTCCGGACTCGAGACCGTTTTTCTATGGTCTCGGACTTGTCTCGGATTCGCTGGTATTCGGACTCGGACTTGTCTCGGTCTCGGCCACTGGTCTTGCCAAATATGGCTTTTGGTCTCGACCGAGTCCACCATTTTTGTATTTGTGTTCATTTATTACTATTAGGGTAACGTTAACTTAGAAAATGGCAAAATTAACCGACCAAGTGCTCACTACAACGGAGCGCGTCTTCTCATGCTGTTACTATAGTTACTATCTAGCTACTACTTAAAAATCCTAGGTGTTGTGACACTTTTGCTTTTAGATCAACAAATAATAACCCAAAATTACTGTCTTGATAATGTCATGCATAAGACCAGGGCTCGAATTTCGGCGCGGGTATTGCGCATAATTCTAATCATTCCCGCAGGTCTCCCATTTATAATGTGGGATATTCCTGCAATCGTAATCCACACAGATTATAAAATCAAATCATTCTTTTAATAACTATCTGCCAGACGCAATTTCACAAACAGTGAGTGTTCAGCGGTGCCGCGTCTTCTCTTCTCTCAAAATGTGTTGTGGAAGGCAAGCATCAAGCGCTGCCGCGATACACACTCGCGTTCAGGAGTCGGGGCATGACGGAATATTCACTTGCACAATCGGGCCAGCAGTGCATCGTGAATAAAGTTCACCATTTGCACGTCTTTTTAAGTCTTACCAGTTTAACATTAAAGCAATTTTAAACTATCAGTGCTCGCGCGCTCTCTGGGATGACTGCGCACATTCATAGAAAATCCGCCTCAAGAACAGCTGAGCTGGCCAGTAACAAAAGATATTTTTCACGGATTATATTGCTTTAGCACGCAAAACTGTGTCAATATCGGTCTTCGTGAGTAGGCCTATACTCTAAACATAGTCGGTTTTGTCTTTAATAAGCATAAAACGCATGCCAGTATAATAAACACAGAATCCGTGCAATAGCTCTTAAAGTGACAGCAACCATATGTGTCGGTCATTCATTTTGTCGTCAAAACCGCAAAAGAGAGCTTTAAGTTAAAGGAATCAAGATTGATAGCCTATGTGTTTAATTTATTCAGGACTAAAATACTATCCAGTGTTATTTTCCATTTGATTACTTTATTCAGTTTCTGTCTTGAATATAGGCTACTAGTGTTAGAGTTAGACCTATTCAAAAACTTTACTCTTTATTTGTCTTTATTTGTATCTTTATTCTATTGTAATTGTTTGTACAACTTTTTTCAATTTAATTGAACAATTTAAATCAAGCCTTGTGTTGTGTAAAATTCTTAACAACATAACCATTGTAAAAATGCAATGAGCGCAAACATTTAGGCAAGATAAATTTAATAATTTTGTTTGGCAAAAACGAAATTCAGGCCCTGAAGACTTTTTTTTCCTGTCCTGGACTCGGACTTGAACCTTTTTGGACTCGGTCTTGTCTTGGACTCGAACCTCTTTGGACTCGGTCTTGACTTGGACTGCACTAGTACTGGTCTTGGACTTGTCTTGGACTCGACAAAGGTGGTCTTGACTACAGCCCTATCCGTAGACACCACCTTCACACTCGAGGCAATCCCCAGACTCACACCTGACTGATACCAGTTGGTCACTTTCCATGGTTTCAGAGCTGAAATGCACTGAAGGTCGACCCTGAGGCGAAATAGACCCGCGGTCCACGCCCTGGGGGAACTCGTGCTTTTAGCCATAGCTGCAGTGGGCGCATGCGGAGCAGGCCCAACTGGAGTACAGAGGCTGCTGAGGCCATCAGACCCAGCATTTTCTGAAACCTTCTGAGCGGGACTATAGAGCCGTGGCGGAAGGATTTCGCGACGGCTTGAATATTTAATCCGCGCTCCGGTAACAGGCATGCCGTCATGGATAGCGAGTCCAACACTGTTCCCAGAAAGGAAATTTTCCGACTGGGGAGCAGTGAGCTTTTCGCCCAATTGACTGTAAGGCCCAGCTCCTCGAGGTGCTCGAGTAATGCGGCCCTGTGTTCTATGAGCTCTGTTCGTGAACGAGCTAGAATCAGCCAATCGTCCAAGTAGTTCAAAACTCGCATGCCCCGAAGTCTCAGGGGGGCGAGTGCCCCGTCCATGCACTTCGTGAACGTACGGGGTGCTAGGGACAGGCCAAACGGCAGGACTGTGTATTGATATGCCTGGCCCTCGAAGGCGAATCTCAAGAATCGCCTGTGATGGGACGCTATTTACATTTGGAAATAGGCGTCTTTCAGATCTATTGACATGAACCAGTCTCCTTGGCGCACTTGCGCGAGGATTTTCCTGGTCGTAAGCATTTTGAACCGGCGCTTCACAAGCGTTCTGTTCAGCAGTCGCAGATCTAGAATGGGTCTGAGCCCTCCATCTTTTTCGGTACCAGAAAATATCTGCTGTATAAGCCCCTTCGCCCTGAGATAGAGGTTCTATAGCCCCTTTTCTCAGTAGTTTCGCTATCTCGGCTCGAAGTAGATGAAACACTTCGCTTTTCACCGTAGTTTCGACGCGCACCGTATAACGGCGGGTCGTCGAGGGAACTGTAGCGTATAGCCTCTCGTTATAGTGTTCAACACCCATTCTGATACGCCGGGAAGCCTTGGACACGCATCTGCGTGAATAGCTAGGGGTAGAATGAAATCTGGGCTCTGGCTGCGGCAGGACGGCGGCTCGAGAGCCCCTGTGTACTGGGAACACAACACCGTGTTTACAGCGTTCGAGGCGGGGGGGCGCGCTGATCACAGCGTGCAGCCTGGCCGCGCTCAGCTTCTCTATGGCGGGACGCGCAGAGAAAGCGAGCGGGGCGAATCCCGTGGTATTCGGCGTGTGTGAGAGAATGTGAGCACATTTACTAAATGCGGGCACATTTACTACACTGAGAATACTGTCAGCTCGCGCGACTGAATCACTGTTGTGTTTACAGCGTGCGAGGCGCGCGCTGATCACAGCTGGCAGCCTGGCCGCGCTCAGCTTCTCTGTGACGGGTTGTGCAGAGAAAACGAGCGGGGGCGAATCCCGTGAGATTCGGCGTGTCTGTGAGAAATGCGGGCGCGAGACAGCGGGCACATTTTCTGCACTGAGAACACTCGGCTCGCGCCGACTGAATCAACGCTGTGTTTACAGCGTGCGAGGCGAGGTGCGCGCTAATCACAGCGGGCAGCCTGCCCGCGCTCAGCTTCTCTGTGACGGGTTGTGCAGAGAAAGCGAGCGGGGGTGAATCCCGTGGGATTCGGCGTGTCAGTGAGGAAATGCGGGCGCGGGACAGCGGGCACATTTACTGCACTGAGAACACTGTCGGCTCGCGCCGACTGAATGTGTGTTAGTTTCGTTTTTACAGAAACCAAGGGACACGCATCGTGTAGTGTAAGCGGGCATTGTATGGGCGCGTTCACTACATTTTCTGCACAACCGACATGAGTCTGTTTTATTTGTGCTAGCCCTGCACCGTGGCGGGCTGTGTCTGGGTGTAGGAATGGGCACTGGGACGTGGGCATTCTTACAACACTCGTAAACACCATCGGCCGTGGCCGGAACACCAGAAAATGCTCTCTTTATTGGATTTATCTGGGTAGCCATAGAAACGGCTTTTGTGCGCAGGCAAGCGGGCTGAGACACCGGCTGCTTCACTGCGAAATACACTGGGATAGTCACAACGCATGGAACTGAACGAGCGAGAAGTTTTGGTGGAAATCCGGCCGCAGCGGGCTTTACCTCAATCCTCGGCCGGGGCCTGCGCTGAGGGGGGCGGGGTCCAGCAGAGCGAGAGCGCGGTGTTTGATCTCGGGCCTGGCGGCGCTGTTGGTTAGCCGAAACGACGACCTTTGTGCGCAGGCAAGCGGGCTCACTGCGAAATACACTGGAACAGTCACATTGCTTGGAACTGAACGAGCGAGAAGTTTTGGTGGAAATCCGGCCTCAGCGGGAACTGAACACCGTCGCTTTCCTAGAGAGACTAGGAAGGCCTTGAGACCTCGGGCTTTCTCTCAATCCTCGGCCGGGGCCCGCGCTGAGGGGGGCGGCGTCCAGCAGAGCGAGAGCGTCGAGGAACACGGAGCGCTCAGCTTCCGTCATCTCGGATAGCGTTAGCCACAAATGTTTCTCACCTTTCAGGAGGAAGGGTCTCGACTGTGACGGAGCTTCGTCTTTCCCGAGAAAGCGTCCGTCCAGCCTGTTGCGCGTTAGTTGCGCGGGCGCCTTTCAGTCGAGACCGATGTAGTCCACGGCTTGAGAGAGCGGACGCATCGGCTCAGTTTCAATGCCGGCTCCGGTAGGTTCGTCGAGCTCAAGTGCGGACGCGGCGGCAGACGGCGGCCGTTGTCCGTTTGGAGCGACTCGAGCGAAACCGGCGAAGCTGGCGGGCGAACCGGCGAGCTTTGGCGGGCTGAAGATAGCTCGGGAGCGTGCTGGGCGCGGCGCTTCTTGCGGCGCGGCATCACGGCGGGCTGGAATGCGGGCTCGGAGAACGACGCCAGGCGAGTCCGCAGAGTCACTATAAGCAGCCGCTCACAATGATGGCATCCGCCGTCAGCGAGCGCGATGGCCGCGTCATCCTCACCCAGGCAGGACACGCAGATGACGTGGCGGTCCTCATCGCTGAGTGGGGCTCGGCAAGAGCCACAGGAAGGCATCTTTAAAAAGACGCAGCTCTTTTAGAGGTAGTGGGAGAAAAATGCAAATATAGCAAACACACACACTCTAAGGCAGAGGAAAGGATATGTACGCCGAAAAGCGCAGCAGGTACGGCAGCAGAAGGCGGCGAGGCCAGCGACTCCAGGCTCAAAGGCACGTCCCGCTGAAGGCTACAGGTCGACGGCGCGGCTTCTCATCCGGATCCAGCGATGCGTGAGCTTCGCTGAAGAGTTGAAAAATCAGTGTATGGCAGCTTATCGAGTTTATTTATAGGGCGAGACCACGCCCTTTCTGGCGGGACGTGACGATATGGGCGCGAAGTGCCCCCATTCGTCATGACGTCACGCAGAGCCTCTCTCGATAGGCTGCTGCTTTTGCCGCAAGACAGCCAATAGGCGCGCGAGCTGTCTCGCCTATGTCTGCTTGCTGCTGCAAAGCGTTTTACATTTATTAAAAATTAAGGATAATTTTTTGGCTTCAATATCTCGATGAAAAGAGTTTTCCCCATAGCGTAAGCTATTACGCAGTACGAGAGATACTCTCGTAAGAGAACTAGTTTATAGCCTCTGCCTTTCTCTCATATGCTTTTTACCTGCAAAAGCTCTTTCTCAAATATTTTTAAAGCAGTCGACCTGGGGCCTGTTTCAGAAAGGAGGTTAAGTGAAAACTCTGAGTATGTTAACCCTGAAATGAGGGAAACTCTGGGTTTTCCGTTTCAGAAAGGGAGGTATATCAAACCCGAGAAAGCAGGGTAAGTCAAGCCCGTTTCTGAAAGAGAGGTAACTTATACTCAGAGTCAGTTACCACGGTAACTTACTCTGTGAACCTAACCTGGTCGGGAGCAGGTTTTCTTCAGTAAACCCAGAGTTTATTGCGGTCTCCTCCCCTTTTTTAAAGAGGAAGTGGTGTTTAAACACCAACAATAATACTAAAATGTATTTAAACATTCTTTAAGGAATATATATTGTTTGTCCATGGTTGACTAAATCTGTTTTGAGCACTTTGCCAAAAAATAAAAGGATTAAAACGTTTGCTAAACTTTTATTTGATTACCACCGTTTTTGATAATATATTTGTATTAAATCATTAAAAAAAAATGGAATAAACATTTCATATAACTCAATTATTTTTTAAACATATTAATAAGTTAATTCTAATTCATAATCAAATATTGAAATTAGTTGATTAGATATGTTTTATAATGTTTAATTTATTTAACTGTCATTTTAACTGATGATAATAATAACAACCGTAATTTAATAATGCAGTTTATATATTTAATAATTGTTTAATACCATAAACCGTGATATTTTCTAAGACGGTTATCATACTGTGAAACTCTCATACGTTACAACCATGGGAGAGTCCCCCACCCCAACCCAACCCAACCCTACACGGGAGAGTCCCCCACCCCAACCCAACCCAACCCTGCATGGGAGAGCCCCCCCCCCCACCCCAACCCTGCATGGGAGAGCCCCCCCCCCACCCCAACCCTGCATGGGAGAGCCCCCCCCCCCCCCCCCACCCCAACCCTACCCTACATGGGAGAGACCCATGTCTTTAGAAAGTATTGGTCTATTACTAATTACTAAATCCTATCAACCTCAACCACTTGAACAATACAAGGAGAGACAAGAAACTGCACTTTTAATGCTTTCAAATTAACAATATACAATTGCATGAATTATTCTTGAATTGATCAAAGTGTGTAGAGGGAGAAGGTTACATAAAAAATATACCTTTTAAAAATGTATGTTAAATCCACTATTGTTTTATACTGAATTGGTCTAGTCTATGCAGTAGCCTACTTAATTTAATTGCATCATATTTTATTTTAAATTACAGAAGAATTAAGAGTAATTCCTTTAATTAAATTACAATATTTAGATTACATGGTAATTAATTACACCCAAGACCTCTTTTTGTCTGCCGCTGTTGCCATGGTGACTCATAATATCTGGGCTCCATTGATAATGGCTTTTTATAGTTGTGGTGCACGCGCTTAACTCAGAGTCAGTCAACTCAGAGTTGATTGAACCAACTCATTTCAGCTGTTCTGTAACCGAAAACTCAGAGTTTCCCATCTCAGGGTAAGTCAACTCAGAGTTCAAGTTTTAACTCAGAGTTGGTTGAACCTCCTTATTGAAACAGGCCCCTGCTATACTACTTATTAGCATGAAAGTGCGTATGAAAGTGCGTATCAATACCACGAATGTTATTTCTCACGCTAAAAATCGTTTTCGCGTGCATATGATACGCACTTTATGGCGTGTAATACGCACGTACCCCCCTCCCCCTCCCCTAATCCTACCCAAGGGGTTTTCAGTGCGTAGCATATACACGCAAAAAACATTTTTGGCGTATATGCAGGGGCGTAATTTATGGGGGGGTTGGGGGGGAGATAACCCCCCCAATATTTATACCATGATCATATGAAAAATATGCAGAATAATTTTTTTTAAACTATATTAAACATTATAACCCCCCCAATGTTCAAACCAAATCTACGCCCTTGCGTATATGGCACGAGAATGAACATTCGTGGTATTGATACGCACTTTCATGAGACTGCGTTGATACAAGTTTATGACCTTGTATTAATTAAGATTATTTAACGTTCACCCAAATTTGAAAATTCTGTCATCATTTACTCACCCTCATGTCACTGCAACACCTCAATGACTTTCTTCTGTGGATCACAAAAGGAGACATTTTGATAAATGTTCATGTTGTTGTCGATACACCGTTAGCATACTGTATTGATTATGACCTGTCAAGCTCCAAAAAGGGGTATAAACTCAGTAAAAGCATTTTGTTCAGTCATTTAATCGCTTTGTGTGATGAACAGACTGAAGTTTAAGTTGTTATACAGCAGAAATCATCCCCTCCGCTGTGGCTCTTGAATCTCAAATTGTATATATTCAGACTTGTGCTTTGGTGCTTGATCATGTGACATGTGAGAACATTACTGACAATCAGCATATTTTAATATATATAAAAAAGTGATGACAGACATCTTCTTTAAGGGTGATCTGTTCATTTTAAAACCTTGGCTGTTAAAATAGCATTGAACATATACAAATATATCTATGTCTTTGTTTCGAAATACATTTTTCCTCATCCATTTCTTGAGTTCTCTTCATCTCTGGAGTGTATTTCAGCACCTTTTCTCTTCTCTCGATTGCTTTACATTTTCACACTCACTTCTCACGCTTCTTTTATTTTCTCACCCTGTCTCCCCCTTTCTTTCTCTGTCAGATCTCTCTCTCACTCCATCTGTCCTGGGGGCTGTGGGTACTTTCAGTGTGTCTGGACTCCGTGTTTCCAGGAAATATCATGTCAAAGCAAATAATGCTTGTGTCCTTCCCAGCACACGAGACAGATGGAGAGAGGAAGCAAGACGGAGAGAAACACAGAACGGTTTGGCAGTGGTATTCACAAAGACGCCTTTATTCAGAAGCCACAGAGAAAAAGAAGATTAAAGAGGAAGCTTATAGAGCTACGGTCACATATCACTAGATTTATTTGCATTATGCGGAGTATTTGGGTGGTGGGGTGCATAACTCACAAAAACAACGTCAGAATGAGAATTTTCATAATCACACTGTACAAACCATATTTAGCATTTCAAAACAACACTGATTTGTGAGCGTAGCCAGAGAAAACAGTCGGTGGAAACGGCAGAGCGGGAACTGGAGAGACAGCCGGGATGAGAGAGAGAGAGGTGTGGGATAGAGGTGTGGATGGAGTGTGTCTAATATTAGTCCGCTGTGATGTCATGATGGAGCTCCAGCCGTGCTGGGGGGTTTGGATGTGTGTTGCGACTCAAAGAGAGTCGAGAACTCAGCGTCTAGTCCGCAGGATCCTGGAACACTGTGTGCAGATTCTTTATTCACTCCAGGATGTACTTTAGCCCCCCGTTCTATTTATAACCCCTTCTCCGACTCTCCTGCCTCTCTTCTATCTCTTCAGCCTGCTCTTCCTCTGCTCTTTTTCCCACTCAGACATCATTCAGCTGTTTTGACAGGCCTCGGCTTGATAATTACACAACCAACCGTTCGCCCGTGCATCGCTTTACATCACTCAACCAAACGCACGTGCGAATCAAGAACTGATTGTTATAACTGAATGCGTTTGGTTCCAATAACAGTTAATGGATTACCTACAACCTTACAATGATGTGTTCATGTTGACGTCAGAATATACTTATGATTGGTTGTTTGAGCTTCTTCTTGGGGTTTAAGTCTTTGTAAACCAGTGTTTCCCAAACTTGTACCTGGAGGCACACCAACAGCAGACATTTTCCAAATTCTTCCAAAACCTGAAACTGATGGGTCGGATAAGCGAGACATCTAAAATGTGTATTGTTGGTGTGCCAAAACCCAATCTATATGGGTTTAGGAGAGATCACAGACATGGTGAAGTTGCTACAATAAATGTTTAATTTGTCCAGGAACATTTTACAATTTATTTTGCATATGCCATCACTGTTCTTCTGAATCTCTAACAACAGTGAATGCAATTGATTTTCAAACATTTTCCAAGTACTAAAAGAATCATTAATGGAGCCATTAAAGGGGTAGTTCATCCCAAAGGAACATTTTGTCATTTACTCACCCTCATGTCGTTTCTGTCTTCCGTGTGTCAGAGAAAGTAATTTCTGAAGAATGTCCAGGGGCTCCTTTCACTTTTGAAGAACCAGAATCATTACATGGAATAGGAGTCATTTTTCTTACGATTCCCATTCTTAGTAAAACTACAATTACAGAAAAATACGACACACACACAGTGTGCAATAAAATATGGCAAATGAACATGCCATAATAAAATTAATAAGACACTCACACCTTGTGTGGTGACAAATTCAGCCGTATTGACTTGGCAAAACAATTACATTATTAAGATTACAAAAAAACATGATTTACCACCAAGCTATGAACGAATAAATATATGAATGAATAAATATGCAAACCACTCACAATTTCCCTTTTGGAAAAAAGCAGTGATAAAGTAACAGTGAATAAAGACTCCACGCCAACTGATGTACAAATAATTTAGTCTATTTTATTATGGAACATAGTCATAACTGTGCTCCTTAGCTCCGCCCACCCTCACATCCAATCACGTGGAAGGGTTTGGGTGGGACAGGAAAACAAAAACAAAATAATTCAACCAATAAGATCACAGTCTGCTCGGCCAAAAAAACAGGAGAGGCTCAAAATTGGGAACGCTTTACTGTCACGCTGCTGGACGAACGTCTCAGATGCCTCTAGCTCAAACCACGGCCCCCCAAAAACAATAAACTCTCTACTTCCCACTATACGATTCCCCAAACATTCACCATCTCCAGAAAGAGAATAAACCTGTGTGTTGTACACGTGTAGGTGTAACGGAGGCCAGCTAGTAGTTGCTGTGCGAGTAAACCTCACTCCTCTGATCTCAATAGGCGCTCTGGCGACAGATGCTAGAGGCTGCAGTCTTTAGCCTCCTTGTTAGAGCGCCTGACTCTCGTGCCGGAGACCCGAGTTCGAGGCCCGCTCGGAGCGGGTCGAGTGGGACCCGGGTGGAGGGGTTACATAGGCCTATGCTACACTCTTAAAATAAAGGTTGCAAAAGTTTTTCCGCAGTATAAAGAACCTTTCGGTGAACAGGTCCAAAAATAAAATAAAATAACACAGTAAAGAACTACAGATGCCAATAAAAACCTTTATTGTTAAGAGTGTAAATTTTTTAAACTCAACAGTGGCTTTCTGTCCAAACGTTCAAGAATGTTCGAAGTTTTTTGACAAGTATGAGATTAACGGAAGAGCTTTAGGAAGAGCGAGGCGTCTGAAACACAAGCCCAACTTCAACACAACATCGCACATACATAGCGTCTCATGAATAAACACAAGCAACAATAGGAATGAAGGGGAAGGAAAAGAGTGGATCTAGACATCTAACACAGGTTAGACAAAGACAGGTAAGTTCTAACATACAGTATGACTTGTGAAAACAGACGCCAATCCTTTGCCAACCGCTCTGCGTTCCCAAGCACTCTCCCGGGCGCCTGAACCTCGCTGTGTTCATCAACATACAATAAACGAACAAACGTACAACCAATAGAAAGGAAACAACACATGCCATATGATGCCACTAGGTCATTTACAAAAACATTGAAAGAAACAAATGACAACGAGGAAATAATGAGAGGATATAAAAACATATGGCATCCCTCTGCATTTACAGAAAGCATGTTTAACTGGCTTTAGATCGCGTCTATGCTGTTAACCTCTATCGATCGACACTATTCTGCGAGTCGCTCACAGGCATCTAAATCTATACAGTACCGTTATTCTTCATAGATTTATAGTTTTTTTTTACACTGTACAAAGTTGGCAAAAAAATACATGAATAAATACACAGTCAGATTGTACACATTGAGTGTGTGTTGAGACTTCGAGCGCTCTTCGAGGTGTATCGGGGGAACGAGAGCGAGCAAGAAGGACATAAGCCCTAGTTTATTCAGAACAAATGCTTGTGTTATTGAAGTTTCATTACTAGAGTCGTCTTACGTCGGTCAGCACATTATAGCATAATGAACATGCGGTGAAACTTTATAATTAAAATGTGTGTTTTGTGACTGAAGTGGCTTCAAGGCTGCGATGCGGATTAAACTCAAAGTGCTGAGCACGAGAGAAACAGAGTTTATTGCCTGTAGATTATTAGAACTTGTTGTAACTCGATTTTTTCATAACTTGCCTGCGCAATCGGTGTTGGTCTGACAACTTTAATGATTTCTCATGTCTCTATGTTATTCTGGAGCTGAAATATGGTGCTTAAGGGCTTAGAGTCTGAACATACTTTTATTATTGTCCAAAAGCCGAAAATCGTACAATCTGGTGAGTTCTGATGCCAATTCCATGCGGGGTTTTTTGGTGCTATTTTAGCTTGTTTAACTGCATACACGTCACATATTCAAGCAGACAATGACCAAATTTTTTGGGACATTTTTAAAAAGAATCGAGAACTCAAAAGCCAATTATTTTCTTTTAATTTTGCTGCACGATCTGAAATTTTACTTTAGAAATTTTGAATTGTGCAGGTCAACATCTGTTGATTCGAAATGTGCTATATAAATAAAGTTTAACAATGTGTTAACATACGGAGCCCCCCTAGTCCCACTTTGTGGGAAAAAAAATTTATAACTATCTCGTGGCCACAAGATACTAACTCGTGGCCTCAAGATACTAACTCGTGGCCTCAAGATACTAACTCGTGGCCTCAAGATAGTAACTCGTGGCCTCAAGATACTAACTCGTGGCCTCAAGATACTAACTCGTGGCCTCAAGATAGTAACTCGTGGCCTCAAGATACTAACTCGTGGCCTCAAGATACTAACTCGTGCCTCAAGATAGTAACTCGTGGCCTCAAATAGTAACTCGTGGCCTCAAGATAGTAACTCGTGGCCTTAAGATACTAACTCGTGGCCTCAAGATAGTAACTCGTGGCCTCAAGATAGTAACTTGTGGCCTCAAGATACTAACTCGTGGCCTCAAGATACTAACTCGTGGCCTCAAGATAGTAACTCGTGGCCTAAAGATACTAACTCGTGGCCTCAAGATAGTAACTCGTGGCCTCAAGATAGTAACTCGTGGCCTCAAGATAGTAACTCGTGGCCTCAAGATACTAACTCGTGGCCTTAAGATACTAACTCGTGGCCTCAAGATACTAACTCGTGGCCTCAAGATAGTAACTCGTGGCCTAAAGATACTAACTCGTGGCCTCAAGATAGTAACTCGTGGCCTAAAGATACTAACTCGGGCCTCAAGATACTAACTCGTGGCCTTAAGATACTAACTCGTGGCCTCAAGATACTAACTCGTGGCCTCAAGATACTAACTCGTGGCCTCAAGATAGTAACTCGTGGCCTCAAGATAGTAACTCGTGGCCTCAAGATACTAACTCGTGGCCTCAAGATACTAACTCGTGGCCTCAAGATAGTAACTCGTGGCCTAAAGATACTAACTCGTGGCCTCAAGATAGTAACTCATGGCCTCAAGATAGTAACTCGTGGCCTCAAGATACTAACTCGTGGCCTCAAGATACTAACTCGTGGCCTTAAGATACTAACTCGTGGCCTCAAGATACTAACTCGTGGCCTCAAGATAGTAACTCGTGGCCTCAAGATACTAACTTGTGGCCTCAAGATACTAACTCGTGGCCTCAAGATACAACTCGTGGCCTCAAGATAGTAACTCTATCTTGAGGCCACGAGATAGTATCTTGAGGCCACGGGTTACTATCTTGAGGCCATGAGATAGTTATAATTTTTTTTCCACAAAGTGGGACTAGGGGGGCTCCGTATTAACATGAAAAAAAAATATATATAATATATTTTATGTTTCTTCAAATCACTAACCTTAATTTTTAAGCAATACTGATGATGCTTGCCTTAAAGGATAGTTCACCCCAGAAAAATTCTGTCATTTACTCAGCCTCAAGTTGTTTCAAACCTGTATGAGTTTCTTTCTTCTGTTAAACACAAAATAAGATATTTTGAAGAAGTATTTTTCCCTACTATGGATGTCAATGGCAACCGTCGACTGTTTGATTACCAACATTCTTCCAAATATCTTCTTTTGTGTTCAACAGAAGACAGAAACTCATATAGGATTGGAACGACATAAGGGTGAGTAATGATGACAGATTTATTATTTTTGGGAGAACTATCCAATTAACAAGTATAGCATACGAGCCAGCTCATCAGGACTTAGATTTGAGAGAGATTTGGCCAGAGGGCTTCGGTTTTTAGGGTTTTGGCTGTAAATTTGCGTGTAGAGAGAGACTGGTGGATGATATCATGAAGCCCTGCCAAACACACCAGGCAGCAGCATATGGGACGCAGACAGGCTTCATGCGCTTGTTCTACACATGCTGGACCGCAGCGAGTGTGTATCTGTCTCAGCTGGCTGTCGACATGCCGTTTTGACGCAGTTCTGAGAGCTAGCTGTGCTAGTATTTAAAACAGATGCAACCCCCATCAAACTAAAACAACATGGTGCCATTATGAAACTCATCACAGACTGTAGATGTGTGCACGTGTGTTCTACAGCTATTTTTAAACTTCTCCCTTCGTGTGATTGTCTGGGGCAATTTTCATCAGTTTTGAAAAGACAAGCAATGAAAATATTATCTTCTATGTTAAAAAAATATACTATTTAAACTGCATGCATGTTGTCAATTACCACAGAGTCAGACTATAATTTCAGCTGCATTGCAAATACACAATGACAAAAATCCAAAGTTTTTGTCTCAGTCAAGACACATTTTTGTTTGGTTTTGCGGTAATTGATATGGTATCTAGCCAAGAACACTTTTAATATGAGGTGTGTGACGTGATAAGACATTTTGGTTTTTGGCCCCCGTCACAGTGAAATTTCATTGGTCCAAAATAACACTACTTTTTTTAATATTAAACATCACATTTTCTAATTGGCTGTGATTTTTCCACTTGGGAGCATTTTGGCTTTCAATGACGACAGGAAAATCACTCCTGACTAGGTTTGGAGAAATTGTAGGTAAAATTATGGGATGGGTTTGGCAGTGTGATGTCATAGATGATTGGCAGGTCTATCTTGCTCCTTCGTTCCCCCTCAGCCTCTGCAAAAATACGACAGACGTGGAAATCCCTCATTCAAGAAGAGCGATCGGTCTCGTCATCAACACACGGTTCATCAGGAATATCTGTTTTCAGTACAAGTGACAAACATGTACAATAAATTTCTTAAATTTTTGCTCAGTTATTTACAAAAAAGTTTTTCAAAACATGAAATCAGGAGACTTCTTCCATTTATCATCAACATTTATGATCAAGAATAACAGAAAAACACAGAGCACGCACACACATACAGACGCACAGAGAGTCGAACGGAAACAGAAAGAGAAGAAGAATTATTACTTGTAGCGTCGTTTTTAACGTCATTCAGAAGAAGTCGCATTAAAACCCTGACAGGGAGGAGTCACGCTTCCTGACGGACAGCTCTTCAAACCAATGAAGAGAAGCGCACGGGGAGCTGGAGCTGGAAGTGCGTGAGACAGATAAAGAGAGAGAGAGAGAGAGAGAGAGAGAGAGAGAGAGAGAGAGAGAGAGAGAGAGAGAGAGAGAGAGAGAGAGAGAGAGAGAGAGAGAGAGAGAGAGAGAGAGAGATCCAGAAACTGACAGACAATTTGGACAGGAATCTACTGGAATATGTCACAATTGCACTATGATTGACCATCACACACACACTACAGAACCAAAAGCGCTCTAGTAAAGCTCTCCCGTCATCAGAGAGAGAGTAGAGTTACCCGTCCACAGGTCAGATGAGGACATTTAGATCTCTACTAAAGATCTTTTCCAAAGCTAAAATTGCAAAAAAGTTCACGTCAACAAACTACATGAAGGTTGTGGCCGGCTTTCCACAGAACAAGAAAGACAAAAATGCCTGTTGATGCTTTGGCTTCTGGTGGCAAATGAGCGCTCTCCAAAAAAACTACATCTCTTTATCATCTCAAATATTTCTCTGAGACAGAAATGAGACTAAATGGAGATTTGTGCTGATTACTTGGGAGAAAAGAACCCAAGTAATCGCACATGCATCTCATCAAGTGTACATTTTGTAGTGAACACTTGGCAGATTTCAAATTAGATATTCGTGCTGATTTTTCTCCTTAGAAAAATGACCCTGATAATTGCACATGCATCTGCATATTGTAGTGTGTGCTTGGCAAATCACAAACTAGATCTCCTTAAAATCTCAATGATTTCTCAGAGACAGAAATCAGATTAAATGGAGATTCGCACTTATTTGTCTCCTTAGAAAAAGACCCAAGTAATTGCACATGCATCTCATCAAGTTCATCAAATTAGACTGCATCTCCTCTAGTGTTTCAGTGGAGATCTCAGTGATGTCTCAAACTGCGCTCTGAAGTCTCAATACTCTCATCACATAATCTCTCAAGAGTTTCTGCTGTCCACGTTCATTTTATAGCTCTACTTTCACATACAACCTCATTTGTGATAAATAAAACACGTCCAATAATTGAGAACTGAACAAGAGCAAGGGCTAAGCAATAACATGTGCAGTTTCTGAGCTGCTCGTAGTGTAAGTGTCTCCAGCTGATGATGCAACCCGCTGCAAACATGCGCTGAACTCATTTATATGCTTTTTTTACTTTCTAGCTCTCATCTCTGAAGAGCAGCTAATTGTACGGAGGAGTGACTGATGTACGGCGTGTGAATTTGTCTTTCTGATAATGTTTGTGTGTGTAGGAGCGGACAGGGAAACCGCAGCTGTGTGTGTGGGAGATGCATGGCGTGCACATGCATGTGGAAAAATTGTTTTTTTTATCAGTAATTTGGTCAAATGAAGAATTGAAATTATTGTTGCTGGTTAATGAGCTGGAAAACAATTGCATGCGTTTGTGATTCTTTAAACCTGCATGAGTGTGTGTTGTGTGTGTGTGCGAGAGAAATTTGGCCCGGTTTTCCTAAAAAATTTTTTTTTAAAAACCTAAAAGGTCCAAGCAGAAGATAATTCACAGTGACACTGACTGCCAAAACAATCATACTGCTGTATAATACACACACACAGGTGAACGCAGGTGCACACACACATAATGAGCTGGTCAGCACAGGGGTTAGTGACCATCACACACATACACACACACACACACACACACACACACACTTCAGACTGCTGACCGAGTCTCATGAGAATAACTACTAAATAAAGCTCATGTCCTGCAGCATTTACTGCATTTATTCTGGAATTATTAAACAAGCAATGATTTTAACAACAGATGAAGTGTGTCATTTCTGCACAGCAAGCAGCACCAAACAAAACTGCAAAATAGCTCGATTTTTATATTTTTATAAGCACAAAAGTGAGATGTTGACATGTCGGGCTTCTCCAACAACTGACTCACAATGTTTACAGTCTACAAGAAGTCAAACTACTGTAACTTACTTTAGCATATGACTGTAAAAGAGTGTGTCTGGATGGGTTTGTTATGTGACACACATTACAGAAGTTAAACTGTGCAGGAACTCAAACACTGATCCTGATTCACTGACTCAATATTTATTTTATCCAGTCAGCATCTGCGAATGTGTGAGAGCAACACGTCACACACGCATGCATGCACAAACACACACGTACAACGGTCAACTAGCTTCGATTGTGAAGCAAATGACAAGGTGACCTTACATGTGACTGCACACACATACACACTGAAAAAGTGCTCAAATTCTGTTTCACACACACACACACACACACACACACACACACACACACACACACACACACACACACACACACACACACACACACACACACACACGTTTGTTTTTGTGACTTATGAGGACATTCCATAGGCGTAATGGTTTTTATACTGGACAAACTATATATTCTATCCCCCTACACTGCCCCTGTCCCTAAACCTACCCCTTACAGGAGACATGCTGGATTTTAACATTAAAAAAAAAAACATTGTTTTTTATGTTTTTTAAGCTGTTTGAAATATGAGGACGCATGCAATGTCCTCATATTTCACGTGTAAGTTGTAATACCAGTGTAATACCCATGTCATTATACACATTTGTGTCCTTATATATCACAAAAACAAGCACACACACACACACACACACACACACACACACACACACACACACACACACACACACACACACACACACACACACACACACACACACACACACACACACACACACACACACACACACACCCTCTCAGCAGATGTTGCATCTTGCACAATGTTTGTGTTCGCTAAAGGGTAAGATATGGAGAACGAACACAAACACACACGCAATTTAAGCTGTACTATTATCTGATTACATTGAGCGCATTAAACGCTCCAGTGATCTGAGATGGCTCCTGGCTGAAAGCAGATGTACTGCGGACCTTTAAACACAGTCTGGAAGACACACACACGGCAGAATCGAACAGCCGAAGATCATTACGAGGCCTTCTGGAGTTTTCCAGTGTATAAAACTTTAACATCTAAAGAAATGCAAAGTGCATGAGCTCACATGAGATTCGCTGTATTGAGGTCACATGACCAGATGAATATTACTTGCTATAGCTTAGTAGGTTGTCTGAATATTCTCTAACAATTTTTGGTTGTAGAATACATTAATAATAGGTGACAAAGATGAATGTGAATAGAATATTGTGACAATGGTTTCTGTAATGCTACATCCACACCAATAGGTGTCAGTCCAAATCAGATTCACCAAGTGTGAACGGCCAAAAATTTGATTTTACACATTTTTACAATCTACATTTTTGTTTCACGTGACATGTCAAATTAAGCCAGTACATGAACTCTGCTAAACGAATTGAATGTTGAACATTTAATTAATCTCTTGAGATATTTGGCAGCCAGTTGTTTTGCTATTGGGTTATGCACTAGTAATGTTACTAAAAAACCTTTTATAGCCTAGCTCAGGTCTTTTAGGTGAGAAAAGTCTGTCCTGTTCAAGGTCTCTGCCCAGAATAACTAGTTGTTATAGATGAGAGAGGAGAGATGAGAGAGAGAGAGAGAGAGAGAGAGAGAGAGAGAGAGAGAGAGAGAAGAGAGAGAGAGAGAGGAGAGAGAGAGAGAGGAGAGAGAGAGAGAGAGAGAGAGAGAGAGAGAGATTGGACAGCCGTCCTCTGCTTCTGTGTTTCGATGTCACACTGAGCGTCTAAACACAACTGCACACACACTCCGTCCCCATAGTGACCCTATGGCAACGGCGCCCTCCACAGAAACGCCACACCACATGCTAACACATGCCTCGTCATGCCGCTAGCAGCCGGCCTAGCATAAATGACACAATCTTGTCACACACAATCACATATGCAGAAAACAAATGATTCGACGGAGAGAGAGAAAGAGAGAGAGATGGTCTGTCCAGCCCAGTCCAGCGTCCCCGAAACGTGCCGTTAGCTCTTTAAAACAAAACACTCCTCCCTTAAAATACAAAAAACTATTTATTATTGTTACAAACAATTGCTATTATATTTCTCAGTGTTACACCATTAAAAAGTGCAGCTCACATTTCTCCAACTCTTTTCAGAGGAGAACAAGAGTCTCGTAATAAGACGGAAGGAAGCCATGAGAAAATAGAGCAGCATATTCACACACACTTTGATTATTTTTAACATCAATGAAGATACACATTAATGCTGTAATACACGCACAGGCCAATCTCACAAAACCTGTCGAGAACACGTCTGGGTCGTATTTCACCCCAAAATCAGAAGAAAGAAATGGGAAATTATTATTTTTTTGCATAAGGAAAATAAAGCCTGTAAGTAAAGCACAGATTCTCATTACCACGAATTAAAGAATAATGATGCATTATTTAAATGTTAAAATATTCATGCCTTGTGTGCAGCAGTGTTAATTGCACAGCTTTAATGAACTAGAATATCAACAGATTTACGAAAGAATCTGCACTACGTGTAGTCTAAATCCCCCAATTTGTTTATTTATTGCATTATAATTTAATATTTCATCTATTTTTACATTAATATAATATTATTATTTATATATTATATATTATATATATATTTATATAATATAATAGCATGTAAATAATCTCACAATATTTAAACTCTCCTAATTGTCTACATATTCATTATGCAAAATATGATTTCTTTTCTTTTGATTTTGGGATAAAGCATGAGCTGGACATGTTTCCGTGAGATTCATCGCCGTCTAACTCGGACACAGTCTCATATGCACACATACGTGGGTAAAGGCAGTTTTTTCCCCGTTAACAGGAGGGTTTCTGTAAAAGATGAGCCCCTATCAGCACACACACACAAAGAACACGTCACTAGAGCAAAGTGTGGCGAGAACTATCCGGCGCAAAACTCTTTGCTTCTATATTTCACAGCAAATCTGGAAGAACAATTCTGATTGGTTTCTTCAAATGTCCTTTTTAAGAAAAAAAGATGACATCAAGTTTGTGTGTGTGTGTGTGTGTGTGTGTGTGTGTGTGTGTGTGTGTGTATTTTTTCCCCTTCCATCTGTATTTTCTTCTAAAAGTCCCAGAAGACCTGGAACGATCCTTCGAGGAAGTTGTTTTCTTTTCTCCGCCCTGGTGGTTAATGTTTTTAACGATAATTCGGTTGGATCTACGACACGTCACTCACAGCACACGGACGACAAGGGACCCCGAGAAAAAGAGGGACTTCACTACTATTGTGCCAGCGATAAAGAGAAACCACAGAGGAAAAAAAAGCAAAAGAGACAAGGATGGTGGAGTCCATTTGCTGTCTGTAAGTCTCCAGATGGCGTAAGATTTCAATGTCTGCGGCTTTCAGCTGAACCAATCGGAGCTGTTTACTTAGAAGAAGAAGAAGGAAGAAAGAGAGAGCGAGAGGAGGATAGATTGAAAGAGAAATGGAAGGAACAAAGATACGGAAAAGTTCAAGTGAGAAAGGCCTGGAGAGGTCAGGGATTTGGAGAAAAACAACTATAAACGGAGACGAGAAAGAAACGAGTGTTAATGGAAAGAGGGCGTCTCTTTTCCCCTCATGGCTTTAATTACAGCGGCGCTCCGGGGCCGTCGGACTCGCACGGGATGTCTGAGACCTGGAAAAATAGTTCCCGCGACTTGATCCGTTTCAGTGGTGGCCAATTTAAAGGCTGCCAAATGAGCTCCCATGAGCCTCCGGGTCTAGACGTGTGGTTGGTTGAATGATGAGGTGATGCGTTCACACATCAGAAAGATGTCAGACCTCTTCAGCCTGAGGAACACGGGGGAATGATGGATAAAAAAACAGGAAGCATCATCCTGGTAACGTGTAGTCGCGGCACGAGCGCTCTCAGAGCATCTGTAAATGGCTTTGTTGGATTTCGTGACTATCCCAGAGTCCCGGACGGATGCTAATGCACAAAATATCAAAGAACCGTTTGTGTAATTAGCAATTGGTGAATAAGCAGGCCTTTATACTACATGTTATCAGAGTAAATAGAGACGGAAGTGGAGGAGAGATTCAGAAGCTTAAAGGTTACAAGAGTGGATGGCTAAAAGTACCCGTGTTGTGCCGCCTGGCAGCAAGTTAGTCTTGTGCATAAGGACGGGGTGTCGGGTCAAAGGTCAGAAGGGGTTGGAGGGAATCATGGGAGAGAGAGGGGCGCTCAGGCCTTGAGAGCGTGCCACTGCGCCACGTTTGTACGAGGCCGGCTCAACATGTCCTTCCAGTGCTTGACCTCGGCAGGACCGCTCTTCCATGACAAGTAGATCTGAGAGAGAGAACGAGAAAGAGATGCTAGTAAACAACAATGAAGGACACAGCAGGGTTCCCGCTCTTTTCAAAACAGTCTTTCCAGGTCGGGACTCGTAAAATAATTGAACGACTCGCTTCCAATTCCTGGTTTCTAAATGATTCCATTAACGATTCTTTTAGTGCTTTCGAAGAACCCTATTTTCACTGTTGATTCAGTATGAGCTCTGAATCATGAGTATTCATGGGTTTCAGTCACGTGACTTTTTTGTTGTGGCCGCCATCTTTAGGACCTTTGCGTTAAATCGCATAATCTCTCCCTGTTGATCGGAAAGATGTTGCACACTTAAATAGCACAGATGAAAAGCAACGGTATTTAAATAAAATAGATACTTTAGGTATAGATCCGTATTTACTGTTAAACGAACTGCTTACTCCACTAAAGTCTAGTAAAAACTTGCCAAATTTTACGTTTGCTGACATTTACATCTACACAATCCCTCTCCATGTCAGTGGTGCAGAAACAGTGTTCTCTCGTGACTCGCGCACACCGCACAGTCTTTTGGCTGTGGCTGATGTTGCCAGATTGGGTGTTTTTTTAGCTACATATTAAGGCCTGTTTACAGTGTGTTTTAGCCGGGTTTTTTGCCTGCAAGGCTATATAGAAATCTGGCACCCTATTGAACGAAGTTAAACTGAGCGAGCGTGCGCTCACAGTAACGTTCATCAGGCAGTAATTCAGTACGTTCAGTTCACGTTCGCCCAAAATATGAACGAGTTCATGAACTATCGTTAATTGAACACGTTCAGGCACAACACTGTTGTATAGGTATATTTGATTTATGATTTAGTGTTGTATTAAATGCCCCAGTTATGCCCTATTATCACAGTTTACATCACAGCAGATAGACGGCATGTTGCAATTCGGTCCTACAAATGGCGGCCGCTCCACTGTGTGACGTCACGTGAAATCTATGAATAGTACAGCGTTCTGCAACAGTGAACCATTAACAGAATACAATGTCATGAAAAGCACTGTTTATCAGAAAAATAGAACCCAACTCTATTATAACTCAAGTTGAGAGGCTACACACTCATTACTGTATGTACAAATCCTATAGCTTCTCCAAAATTTTTATTTTTGATCAAATCAAATCATCTTCAACAATCTCTCCTGAGACGCACTGGGAAGTCGCATTCGTTTTAGTGAATCAGTTCATTTGGATAGATTAACAAAACTGATTAAAACTAATGAACTTTTTGAAGTATTAAACAAAATATTTTGTTTAATACTGGTGTTTATCACTATTTTTCTAATTAATTTATATAAATTGTTTTCTAATTTTATTAATTGTATTTAGTGTAAATTAAGGATTTAGTTTAGTTTTTTCCAAATAAAGGCTGTTCTGATTGGAAAAATAAATATCAATTTGACAGTAGTATATTTTATGAAAAAGTTATGAATAATATATCAAGATAGATCACCCTCTTATTTAGCAAATATGTAGTTTCTGTTATAACTATTTCATGATAACATAGTAACACATGCACACACACACACACACATATATATATTTTTAAGCATAAGCATACTGCTTATATACTATAATAAAGGATTGAATATAATAATTTTTTTAATAAAAATGCAACCAGATTATCCTACTCAAATCTGTAATAAACAAGTTCGGTCAAAAGTAATCTAAAAGTAATAAGTAATAAGTAATAAGTAATTATTATTATTATCACCTAAAATCTAGTAGATTATGTTACTGACAACACTTGTCTACACATGACTACGTCATGTTATATTAAATAATTGTTAAGTAATTTACCCTGCGCTGTTTATATATACACACACACAATAGCACAGGATGCACATGTTGTCACCTTTCCAATGACATCGTTGCGGCTCAGTCGATCCTTATCCATGACGGTGATGATGATGGTGGTCTCTCGGAGAACATGTGCGGGCACGTCAAAAGGGAAGGATTCGTTAAAAATGGGGTTCAGGCAGCGTTTGATGGTCACTGTCTTCTTCTTCTCCACTCGCTTGTCTTTGTGCATTAGCCATACTTTTACATAGGGGTCTACAACCAATCAGAGAACGAGAGTGCGTGAGTTATGCAAATGACACTATTCAATATTCATTCAATATTCGTGTGTGTACCTGAGGTTCCCCCGATGTCCATGGCTTTGAGGTTGCGAGCTTTTATGATGTTTACAGTGATGGTGTTGGCAGTTGGGTTATAACACAGAGACAACAGCAGATCGCCACGTCTTCCCTACAACACACACACACACACACACACACCACAAACATAACACATGTTTTAAAACAGGCTTGAAAGAGCTTTGAGAGTTACAGCAGATAGGATGATTTTCAGAAAATAATGCTATAAAGTTCAATCTGTTACTCACACAAGGCTTGGAATGAAGTGGAATATTCCTATAGTTCTTTACACTTAGTAACAGTTCTATTTAGAATCATATTGACCATTTTATGCTGAAATTTTTCTTTCTGTTCACACCAAGAGCGATAACTATAAAGATAACTATATCTGTGTCCACATCAGCGGACAATAGGGTGGCCATTTCCATAACACAAAAAGGAGGACACATATATTTTGGTGATCGTGGTTTTGTTGACGGGGGGGGGGGGGGGGGGGGGGGGGGGGTTGGATATGGGGGTGTAGTTGGTGCTGAGGGCACGCAAGGCGGTTTGGAGGACATACAGTATGTTCTGTCTCGCACGCGCGGCTCTAGAGATTTGAACTGAAAGGCCGGTGACACACTGGCTGCGTGGCGTGCGCGTCTCAGCTGCGTGTCGTGTCCGTTTTTATTTCGGCTCCCATGTTAACAGGTGAGCTTGCACACTGCCTGCGTGACACGCGCGTCTCATGCTAGAAATAGAACCGACACCTATTTTTCACGCGACATGCAAGCGTGTGGGAAGCGTTTCCAGGCAAAATACAATAGGAAAATATGTTTCTATGTTATTTTGTACACGGATACATATTAATAAATTACATTTTTGACAAATTCAGATAGAAATATAGGCCTCATTTAAAAATAAATAAATAAATAGGCCTAATTATCAATTTTCAAATATTGCACCTGTCAAGACAGAACGAAATATTCTGTAGTCTATTTTGCTGTCAATACTGCTGTGCTGACATTGTCTTTATCAGTAGGCTTTATGCTTAACACGAAGTATAGGGCTTCCACAACTCTCTCCCATATGTTGAACAAGGGTGATGCGTGTCAGCAGCGCCGCGTCAGACACGCTTCTGATGTGCAAAGACACAGAAAACGCGACGCAGCCGCCACGCAGCAGAAACGCCACGCTCACGCCACGCAGCCAGTGTGTCACCGGACCTAATTTAGGGGAATCAGAGAGCCGATATCATTATGCGGGCTTTTTATAGGTTAATTTTTTTCAACAATTCAGCGCAACTCCAAAAAGGAGGACAAATGAGTGTCCGGCTTGAGGCTGCGCCGGACGCCGGACAGGGGGCTTAAAATCCGGACTGTCCGGCCAAAATCCGGACGTATGGCCACCCTAGCGGACAATATCGTTATAAGTGTGAGCTGTAGTTTTGTCGCCTGCTGCTTTAAGGAACACGCCGACTTTTTGAGACTTTAGCTTATTCACCGTATTCCCCAGAGTTAGATAAGTCCATACATACCCTTTACATCTCTGTGCGTGCTGCATCTCTGTCTGACGCACCCACCGGTAGCCTAGCTTAGCACAAAGACTGGAAGTAAATGGCTCCCGCTAGCATAATGCTCCCAATAAGTGACAAAATAACGCCAACATTTTACTATTTATATGTTGTGATTAGTATAGTCACAGTGTGTACAAATAACAAGGTCATATGAGACACAGGCACGAAGTACTGCTCACTCCACCCAAGTAGCAGTGCTTCGCCTTCCGAGAATATAGTTCCCAGTATGCGGTTTAAAAGATGGCTGTGTCTCATATGACCTTGTTATTTGTTCTGTCGGGAAAATGCTGGTGTTATTTTGTCACTTATTGGGAGCAGTTTGCTAGCTGGAGCCATTTACTTCCAGTCTTTGTGCTAAGCTAGGCTAGCTGTGGGTGTGTCAGACAGAGTTACAGCACGCACGGAGATGAAAAGGGTATATATGGACTTATCTAACTCTGGGGGATACGTTGAATAAGCTTAAGTCCCAAAAAGTCGGCGTGTTCCTTTAAATGCAGGAGCTCTAGATGCGAGGATAGATTAAATGCGTCAAGCACATTCGGTTGAGTTTCTGTTTATGTTTACTGATCAATGTTTAAATGTGAATAAAAGTCTAAATTCAATCTGTTCATCATATAAATGATCGAGTCTCTTCAGAAAATGTGTACTAAACTGCTCAATTCATAAGGATTAGTTTTATCTCTTTATGAACTTTTTAAGGCGACAAAGTGGTAGTTGCGTAGCTGTCAATGGAGGGACTGAAACCTCTCAGATTTCATCAAAAAGATCTTCATTTGTGTTCGAAGATGAACAAGTCTTACAGGTTTTGAACGAGGGTGATTAAATGATGACAGAATTTTCATTTTTGGGTGAACTTTCCCTTTAAGAGTCCACAATTGTCCATTGTATGGAAAGTCAACTCACGGCGCCATCCATGCAGGGTTTAAGATCCTTCCAGAACGACTTCAGCTGTCCGAGCTCCACTTTATTCAGAGGGATGGAGACCTCACCGATCGGGTCGTTACGGCTGAACCGATCGTAATCCAGCACCTGAAGATAAAGCGTTCGTTCCCGCACCTTCTCGTACGGGAACCCTGAAGAGGTGTAGAAGATAAGATTCAGATTTACACATTCAGAATGATGAACACAGCACATACCTCATCCAAATATCTAAACAAAACACTCTGCATAATAAAACCATTAACATTTTTGCACTGTGACAGTATTGTCCTGATGATTCAGCATGTTTCCCCTCAAATTCTCATTACCGTCACATAAAATAAAATAATAATAAAAAAAAACTCTCATTATTATAATGAGTCCTGACTGTTTACTTTTACAGGCTTTTTTGTTTGTCATTTTCATTAGTCTCATGTTGATTCTCATTACATTCTAATTGTTCAAATGCAGTATTTTCATCAGTACATAACTAGAATGTACATTTCCTGAAGAAAACGTGAGTGGTGCTTGCAGGGGCAAAACTCGTCACTCGGTTGCTAGATTGTGGTACATGATTGCATACGAGCCAACAAACATGTCAGTACGATGTTCTGGTGCTGAGACATGGCTTATTTATGTGTTCTGGTGGTTGCTAGGCGGATGCTAGGGTGTTCTGGGTGGTTGCTAGGCAGTTGCTAGGGTGTTCTGGGTGGTTGCTATGGTGTTGCTAGGGTACTTTGGATGGTTGCTATGACGTTGCTAGGCGGTTGTTATCAGTTATACATTTCCTGGTAATGGAACCCATCATGACCTTAGTGTTGCAACCGCATTGCTCTACTCTTTGAGCTACAGAAATGATGATATAATATAATCTATTGTATTGTAAAACTGAATAGATTTCATCTATGACTAAGATGTTTGGAAACAACCCAAACTGACCTTCAAAAAGGAAGGTTTCGTTCCAGTGAGGGTTGAGATTTTTCCTCTTGATTTTGGTCTCGAGTTTGTGCTTTCTGTCGGGCAGTAGGTAGATTTTGACGAAGGGGTCGGAGGTCCCAGAGAAGTCTTTAGCGGGCAGGTCTTGACCTTTGAGTATCTTCACCGTCAGAGTCGTGTCTTGGAAACTGTAGCCCAAGCTGAACTGAATCCGGCCTAGTTTCTCGCTCACTGGACCTTCGTCATCTTCCGACCCCGGAGACAACTAAAGACAGCATGAGAGAGAATGTCGAATGTGAAAAACGGTGATGAGACTAAAACAAAACAAAAGCACACACACTTCAACCGGAACAAAGATCTGCTATTAAGCAATCGGGAGTGTTCTTAAAACTTGCCGTTTGTTGTTGTTTTTTCAACAGACACCTGTTATTATTGACCATGAAACAGACAGGCAGATATTTAAGACATAAGACACCATAAAACATTAACTAATAGATTTCACCCATACTAGGATTACAAGGATTTTTTGTATTACAAGTGTCCTCGGAATTATGTTTAAATATGCAAATTTGGTATTATCTAATTAAATATGCACTAATTTGCATACATTTATAGAATGGAAATCTTAAAATTGTATAAAGCCAGGTTAAAAATTGTTTGATTTTTTTTTATTTGACATATTACAGTTAAAGGTTTTTACAGAGAATATTTCCCTTTTTATTTTTTATTTATGAGAAAATAGCCTTTAAAGATATGTATTATAATTGAAATCTACAGACGCAAATAGATAAATTGCAATAAAATAAACACTTAAGGATGTTGGTCTGACACTAGTCTGAAACAACGCGTTATGAAAAGCACAATTAGCCCATAATCCATGAAAAAATATTGTTTTGCTTGTAGTGTCTTGACTTAAAGTGCCCCTATTATGCCAGGCTATGCTCTTCATTGGCTGTCTGTGAACATCTACTTTGCCTCACCCACAAACACCGTAATTGTTGTTGATGCCTGGAAGAGTTTGGTTCATGTTGTCGACATGTAGAGACGAGACGAACACTGTTTTCTGTGCTGCGAACTGTGCAAAGGCAATTAACTTTGCATGCACTGAGGGCTGGTGGTCAAATTGATTACGGTATCTGACCAATCAGAGCAGAGTAGACCAATCACAACAGACTGGGTCATCTGACCAATCAGAGTAGAGTAGACCAATCACAAAAGTCTGGGTCATCTGACCAATCGGAGCAGAGTAGACCAATCACAACAGACTGGTCTTCTCTGCTCTGATTGGTCAGATGGCCTAGTCTGTAGTGATTGGTCTACTCTGCTCTGATTGGTCAGATGGCCTAGTCTATAGTGATTGGTCTACTCTACTCTGATTGGTCAGATGGCCTAATCACCAAAGACTAGGCCATCTGACCAATCAGAGCAGAGAAGACCAATCACAACAGACTGCGCCATCTGACCAATCAGAGCAGTGTAGACCAATCATTATAGACTAGGCCATCTGACCTATCAGAGTAGAGTAGACCAATCAGTATAGACTAGGCCATCTGACCAATCAGAGTAGAGTAGACCAATCACTATAGACTAGGCCATCTGACCACATATGGGGATGACCCAACCCAACCAAATGAACTGGATAATATCGTGAAAGTTCTGATCCCATCTGACTCCTGACATTATGCTGCCTAACTCATAATCATACACTGTTCATTCGTTGGCCAAAGGAGGACTGGCCCCCCGACTGAGCCTGGGTTCTCCCAAGGTTTTTTTCTCCATTCTGTCACCTGATGGAGTTTTGGTTCCTTGCCACTGTTGCCTTCGCCTTTTGGCTTGCTTAGTTGGGGACATTTAATTTTCAATTGAACAATACTATTACAACATTGTTTTCCTGTTATCTCTGTAAAGCTGCTTTGAAACAATTTGTATTGTAAAAAGCGCTATATAAATAAAGGTGACTTGACTTGACTTGACCAATCAGAGTAGAGTAGACCAATCACTATAAACTAGGCCATCTGACCAATCAAAGCAGAGTAGAACAATCACTACAGACTAGGCCATCTGACCAATCAGAGCAGAGAAGACCAATCACAACAGACTGCGCCATCTGAATAATCAGAGCAGAGAAGACCAATCACTACAGACTAGGCCATCTGACCAATCAGAGGAGAGTAGACCAATCACAACAGACTAGGCCATCTGACCAATCAGAGCAGAGTAGATGTAACCCCTCTATTAGTTTCTTCTTCCAACCCTTCCAGAAAGGACCACACGAAGCGTATGCTGAGCTCAATCACGTTTACTGGGAACATCTGAGAATATGTGAAATGACACCAAACAGACATGAAGTACAGCTCATCCGGTCATATAACATTCTCCTCAACAGCTCGCATAAAACTCCTTTTACCTATTCAATAAACAATAAATCACATTCTTTCGTAATCGAGAGCTCAGTTTCTTTTTCTTCTTGAACACAGAAAACGTAACATCATACAAACATTATTACATCATACCTGAGAATATGTGAAATGACACCAAAAAGACATGAAGTACAGCACATCCGGTCATATAACTGTCAAAAATAAATATAAAGTAAGTTACAATACAAGTTATGCGAAAATAAACAACGATACCATGTGCTCTTAATGTGCTCGACAATGAGTTTCAGCATAAAATAAATTATTCATCAACTCTATGTCTCTTATGACCCACATATGAAATAAAATACTCTTAAAACAACAATTCTGACTTTAAAGATACATAAAAACATCTCTGACAACACTTTATTTCAGTTCGACCGGAGAGAGATTTTCCACCTACCATTCTCCTCAACAGCTCGCATAAAACTGAAGAGAAAATGGCAGATTGCACTAATAATTTACTCTATTCACCTGTAGGTGTCCCCATATCCCTTTCTTTTAGATGCACTTGATTTAATGGATATTTTAGGAATATTATAGAACATGAACAAACATTTTGGCATAATTCATAACAAATTTATTTTATCCGTTACATTGACCAATCACTACAGACTAGGCCATCTGACCAAAAAGGGCAGAGCAGACCAATCACTACAGACTAGGCCATCTGACCAATCAGAGGAGAGTAGACAAATCACAAAAGTCTGGGTCATCTGACCAATCGGAGCAGAGTAGACCAATCACAACAGACTAGGCCATCTGACCAATCAGAGTAGAGTAGACCAATCACTACAGACTAGGCCATCTGACCAATCAGAGCAGAGAAGACCAATCACAACAGACTGCGCCATCTGACCAATCAGAGCAGTGTAGACCAATCATTATAGACTAGGCCATCTGACCAATCAGAGTAGAGTAGACCAATCACTATAGACTAGGCCATCTGACCAATCAGAGTAGAGTAGACCAATCACTATAGACTAGGCCATCTGACCAATCAGAGCAGAGTAGACTAATCACTACAGACTAGGCCATCTGACCAATCAGAGCAGAGAAGACCAATCACAACAGACTGCGCCATCTGACCAATCAGAGCAAAGAAGACCAATCACAACAGACTGGGCCATCTGACCAATCAGAGCAGAGTAGACCAATCACTACAGACTAGGCCATCTGACCAATCAGAGCAGAGTAGACCAATCACTACAGACTAGGCCATCTGACCAATCAGAGCATTGTAGACCAATCACTACAGACTAGGCCATCTGACCAATCAGAGGAGAGTAGACCAATCACAACAGACTAGGCCATCTGACCAATCAGAGCAGAGTAGACCAATCACTACAGACTAGGCCATCTGACCAATCAGACGAGAGTAGATCAATCACAACAGACTGGGTCATCTGACCAATCAGAGCAGAGTAGAAGAATCACTACAAACTAGGCCATCTGACCAATCAGAGCAGAGTAGACCAATCACAACAGACTGGGTCATCTGACCAATCAGAGCAGAGTAGACCAATCACATCAGACTAGGCCATCTGACCAATCAGAGCAGAGTAGACCAATCACATCAGACTAGACCATCTGACCAATCAGAGCAGAGTAAACCAATAACTACAGACTAGGCCATCTGACCAATCAGAGGAGAGTAGAGCAATCACTACAGACTAGGCCATCTGACCAATCAGAGCAGAGTAGACCAATCACAACAGACTGCGCCATCTGACCAATCAGAGCAGAGTAGACCAATCACATCAGATTAGGCCATCTGACCAATCAGAGCAGAGTAAACCAATCACTACAGACTAAACCATCTGACCAATCAGAGCAGAGTAGACCAATCACAACAGACTAGACCATCTGACCAATCAGAGCAGAGTAAACCAATCACTACAGACTAGGCCATCTGACCAATCAGAGCAGCAGAGTAGACCAATCACTACAGACTAGGCCATCTGACCAATCAGAGAAGAGTAGACCAATCACAACAGACTAGGCCATCCGACCAATCAGAGCAGAGTAGACCAATCACTACAGACTAGGCCATCTGACCAATCAGAGGAGAGTAGATCAATCACAACAGACTGGGTCATCTGACCAATCAGAGCAGAGTAGAAGAATCACTACAAACTAGGCCATCTGACCAATCAGAGCAGAGTAGACCAATCAAAACAGACTGTGCCATCTGACCAATCAGAGCAGAGTAGACCAATCACTACAGACTGTGCCATCTGACCAATCAGAGCAGAGTAGACCAATCACATCAGACTAGACCATCTGATCAATCAGAGCAGAGTAAACCAATAACTACAGACTAGGCCATCTGACCAATCAGAGGAGAGTAGAGCAATCACTACAGACTAGGCCATCTGACCAATCAGAGCAGAGTAGACCAATCACATCAGATTAGGCCATCTGACCAATCAGAGCAGAGTAAACCAATCACTACAGACTAAACCATCTGACCAATCAGAGCAGAGTAAACCAATCACTACAGACTGGGTCATCTGACCAATCAGAGCAGAGTAGACCAATCACATCAGACTAGGCCATCTGACCAATCAGAGCAGAGTAGACCAATCACATCAGACTAGACCATCTGACCAATCAGAGCAGAGTAAACCAATAACTACAGACTAGGCCATCTGACCAATCAGAGCAGAGTAGACCAATCACAACAGACTGCGCCATCTGACCAATCAGAGCAGAGTAGACCAATCACATCAGATTAGGCCATCTGACCAATCAGAGCAGAGTAAACCAATCACTACAGACTAAACCATCTGACCAATCAGAGCAGAGTAGACCAATCACTACAGACTAGGCCATCTGACCAATCAGAGCAGAGTAGACCAATCACTACAGACTAGGCCATCTGACCAATCAGAGCAGAGTAGACCAATCACTACAGACTAGGCCATCTGAACAATCAGAGCAGAGTAGACCAATCACTACAGACTAGGCCATTTGACCAATCAGAGCAGAGTAAACCAATCATTACATACTGGGTCATCTGACCAATCAGGGGTGCGTTTCCCAATTCTGCATGTTCCGTCATTACCAAGAGAGTTCATCTGAACTTGCGACCATCGTCGGCTAACGATTCTTTTGGGAAACGTGGAGTAGGCTCGAGGTAAGGAGGGGTTTAGAGAGACCGGATCCTTGATCAAACCTTTTTCAGACTGTTTGAGAAATGAGGGGATGCTACAGTGATGAGAAAATCAAAGTGTATTTTGACATTAGATAACTGTGAACTTTTTGTAGGAGACTCGACTCCAAAGCTAAATTAGGAGCCTTTAAAATTGCATAATAGAGGCACTTTAAGAGATTTATTTGAGACACTCAGCAGATATTTACAGGCTAAAAAGCACCAATTTAGCAATGTCAGCCTTTTAGCAAATCAGTTAGGATTTTCACCTAATTAATATTCATAAGCAACTAGGGGTGCAACGATACCCTCATGATTCGATACATATCCCGATACTGAACTCACGATACAATATTATTGCGATACTCCAAGACATATGGTAAAATGTTAATAAAAAATGTACTGTTGATTAAAATGGTAAATTTGGTATTAAACGGTGTGTGTAAATGAATAGGCTTGGACTTGGTGCTGAAAACCCAATGCACAGGAAAATGATGACACCAGCTGAATTAATTTAGACGAATATGCTTGCACTCACTGACTACATATATTGAAAATAATGTAGGCCACTTTATACTGGTAACAAGACATTTGGCATTATCAGAATCAGGACCAACAAATATTCCCCCATTGCATTATTATACATTATATTCAACATAGTAGTTTAATATAGTACTGACACTAAAACTCTGTAAACTTGAATTGCTTCTCACAAAGTAATTTTTATTTGGGTGAACTATACACAATACTACGGAAGCGTATTGCATTCACTTGAGGAAAAAAACAAAACTACTCTGTTTTTCTGAATTAACGAGTTAATTATCTCAGAATTACGAGATAATCTTTCATGGAAAAAAAGTTTTTGCTCTGTTTTTCTGAATTAATGAGTTAATTATCTCAGAATTACGAGATACTTTTTCACAGATTTTTTTTTTTTGCTCTGTTTTTCTGAATTAACGAGTTAAATATCTCAGAATTACGAGATAATTTCCGTGGAATTTTTTTTGCTCTGTTTTTCTGAATTAACAAGTTAATTATCTCAGAATTACGAGATCATTTTTCACAGAAATTTTTTTTTGCTCTGTTTTTCTGAATTAATGAGTTAATTATCTCAGAATTGCGAGAACATTTTTCACAGATTATTTTTTGCTGTTTTTCTGAATTAACGAGTTAATTATCTCAGAATTACGAGATACTTTTTCACAGATTTTTTTGCTGTGTTTTTCTGAATTAACGAGTTAATTATCTCAGAATTACGAGAACATTTTTCACAGAATTTTTTTTTGCTCTGTTTTTCTGAATTAACGAGTTAATTATCTCAGAATTACGAGAACATTTTTCACAGAATTTTTTTTGCTCTGTTTTTCTGAATTAATGAGTTAATTATCTCAGAATTTCGAGAACATTTTTCCCAGAATTTTTTTTGCTCTGTTTTTCTGAATTAACGAGTTAATTATCTCAGAATTACGAGAACATTTTTCACAGAATTTTTTTTGCTCTGTTTTTCTGAATTAATGAGTTAATTATCTCAGAATTTCGAGATCATTTTTCACAGAAATTTTTTTTTGCTCTGTTTTTCTGAATTAATGAGTTAATTATCTCAGAATTTCGAGAACATTTTTCACAGAATTTTTTTTGCTCTGTTTTTCTGAATTAACGAGTTAATTATCTCAGAATTACGAGAACATTTTTCACAGAATTTTTTTTGCTCTGTTTTTCTGAATTAATGAGTTAATTATCTCAGAATTTCGAGATCATTTTTCACAGAAATTTTTTTTTGCTCTGTTTTTCTGAATTAATGAGTTAATTATCTCAGAATTGCGAGAACATTTTTCACAGATTATTTTTTGCTGTTTTTCTGAATTAACGAGTTAATTATCTCAGAATTACGAGATACTTTTTCACAGATTTTTTTGCTGTGTTTTTCTGAATTAATGAGTTAATTATCTCAGAATTACGAGAACATTTTTCACAGAATTTTTTTTTTGCTCTGTTTTTCTGAATTAACGAGTTAATTATCTCAGAATTACGAGAACATTTTTCACAGAATTTTTTTTGCTCTGTTTTTCTGAATTAACGAGATAAATATCTCAGAATTGCGAGAACATTTTTCACAGATTATTTTTTTTGCTCAGTTTTTCTGAATTAACGAGTTCATTATCTCAGAATTACGAGATACTTTTTCACAGATTTTTTTTGCTCTGTTTTTCTGAATTAATGAGTTAATTATCTCAGAATTACGAGAATATTTTTCAAAGAATTTTCCTTTTTGCTCTGTTTTTTGAATTAACGAGTTAATAATCTCAGAATTACGAGATCATTTTTCATGGAAAAAAGGTTTTGCTCTGTTTTTCTGAATGAATGATTAAATTATCTCAAAATTATGAGTAACTCATTAATTCAGAAAAACAGAGTGAAAAAAATGTTTTTCAAGAAAAATGTATCTCATTATTCTGAGATAATTAACTCGTTAATTCAGAAAAACAGAGCAGATTTTTTTTCCTCAAGTGCATGCAATACGCTTCCGTACAATACAGATTGTCCCTATATCCACGATACATATTGTTGCATTTTTGTATTGCGATATAATAGTGACGTGATATTTTGTTACACCCCTATAATCAACACTTTCAAAGCGTTGTTCAGACGTTCCTCTTCCTGTCTAAAGAGGCCGAACGAGCTGCAATGTGATTCAGACTTTATTTTTCTGCCAGCAGTCAGACAGACTCTGCAGGACCAGGACTCTACATGCAAACACACTGTCCTACCATCACCATGTCTCCAGTGAGCGAGTTGGCAAGGTCAGACACTGAAGAATGTCCGTCGGCATCTGGCGGCTGACCCTTCGGACTGTTAGCCGGCTTATTCCCCATATTCCTACTGCAGGGTGAGAGACACACACAGAGAAACACGGGTTACTAAAAATACCAGAGATGAGTGACTTGCCCTGCGATTCTTTCTCTTTGCCACAGAATCAAACCCAGATGACCCTTTGACCTCTACGAGCGTTGACTCGTGTTATTCAGACCGGCTTCGGCACACATTTTAGAAATGGACAAGAATATGCAGAAGACAAATTATATATAATAACAAGCATGAGAATGAGTTTTACTTTCGATCACTTGAACACAATAAAATAAAGCCACAACAGAAAGATATAAAAGAAAAATCACATAGTTCAAGCTTTTACACAGTCCCTGTTATAAAACATAAAAACATTGTAAGACAAAATGTTACCTCAGTTTATAACACAGCCAAAATACACAAAACTGGCCAATATTCAGGGTTGTTAAATATTTCAGCAAACACATAAAGCTGTAAATTCATCACGTCACGGCGCGGTCCGTTTCGTTTCCAAAGGTTGCTGTCCGAAGTCAGATTTGTGCGGCTGGCCTGGAAAACTGACTACATATGGGAATGATAAGGTTCAGTACAAGAGAGGCAGATTTACAGGCATTTGTAGTATAATGCGTATTACCACAGACTTCGTTTTAACTTAAAATAACATGTTTATAGCCACAGATAATAATTTTGACTTAAAATAAAATGTTTATAGCCACAGATAATAATTTTGACTTAATATAAAATGTTTATTGCCACAGAAAATAATTGTGATTGTAATTGTGACTCATTATTCAGCTGAAAAATAAAATAAAAAGTAAAATAATGTTTAATGCCTTGGGAAATAATGTTGACTCATGGCTCCATTTAACAAAAAAAAAAAAAATAAATTGCCACAAAAAAATAAGTTAAAATTAAACAAAATAAATGTTTATTGCCACAAAATATCATTTTTGACTGATTGCTTCATTCAATTTTTTAAAAAATAAAATAACAGCTCAACTGTTTAAAGTAAAAAAAAAAGTAAAATAAAGGTTGAATGCCACCGAAAAAATTATAAATAATAAGAATTCTCATTGCTCCATAAAAAAAAAAATAATAATAATAATAAATGTTTAATGTTATGGAAAATATTTTGAGTCATCTGCCCATTTAAAAAAAAAGAAATATTTGTATTTTATTGCCACAGAAAATAATTGACTCATCATTCCATGTAAAAAAAAGAAAAATTAATTAAGAATAAAATAAAATAAAATGGTGGCCTAAAAGCAGAAAGAAAGCTCAAATTCTAAAACTATTCTAAGAGTTCTAAAGTATCCAGTAAAACATATAGGCAGAAAAAAATGCAATCATAACATTGAAATAATAATAAAACATGTCTGTGGTCAGGGACATTATGCCACAAATACTGTCGATCGAGCATAACGTGTACTAAACCCCTAAATATTACTTTAATGTTTGACTAATCTACTGAACTAGTGAACCAGAGCAGGGGCCAAAAGAGCAGAGAGAGAGAGAGAGAGAAAGAAAGAGACAGACAGACAGAAAAGGTGAGAGGACAAATGCAGACATCTGAATGAAACTGAGTGATCAGATACAAACCGAGAGAGACACACACAAGACAACTACAGGATGAACATAGAAAAGCGATGAAGGCGGCACACAGATACAGACGAAACTGAGACACGGTAACAGCTGGAGGGAGAAAGAGAGACAAAAGACAGCGTAAGAGGAAAAGAGGAGACGCTTTTCTGTGATGGAAAGGCAGAAGATTATTCGCATGACTGGAGAGTCAAACAAAACCATGAGAGAGACGTCAACCAAACCAGCACAGCTGCAGGAGAAAGAGAGAGAGAGAGCGAGAGAGGACAAGAAACCCTGGAGTCAGTCAGAGAGTTCAACGAAAGCACATACAGAGATTAGTTCTACAGAAAAGAAACGAAGGAAAAGAAAGACAAAGAGACCAGGAAGGAAGCGTTTTGTTTCCGGAGAGAGGTGAAGCTTTGAAGAGAGAGAGAGAGAGAGAGAAAATGAGCGCTGGAAAGACAAAAGAGAGAGAGAGGAGTAAACAAATAGTGTAAAGGAACACAGCAAATGGCACATACAGTCGAACACAGAGAACAGGAGGAGGAATAAAAGAGAGACATCGGGCAGGATCAGACTGTCTTTAGACTGGCAGGGAAATCACATGCGCTTTTCTCGCAAACTTTTCAGCGTTTACTCGCCCTCGTGTCGCTCCAAACCTGGAGGACTTTCTTTCTTCTCCGGGACGATATTGAGAAAAACGTTCCAATTTCATTAAATAAACTAACGTTATTTACAATGAAAGTGACCAAAGCTGTCAAGCTCAAAAAAGCACCAAAATTAAGTTCATACGACTTTTGTAGTCTTCAGAAATCATTTCTGAGGGAAAAGTCTCATATTTAAATATCTATTCGCTGTTAATCGTTTCTCATATAGGCAGAAATGCACCACATTAAATAAAAAAATAAATAATGTACACTGAAATTTAAAATAGCTATTCACTGGAAATCTTCACATTCAGCCAAAATTACACTAGAAAATTACAACAAAAAATAATATAAATACAAACACTAAAATTTTGATTTAAATATAGAATTTAAATTTATTTTAACTGAAAATATTTTCATTTCAGAATTGGAAAATAAAATAAAACAATTAAATTTAATTAACTATTAATTAACTATATTTTTGGGCAGACATGCACCATGAAAATAAAATAATAATAAACACTAAAAATTAAATCACAATTACAGACAAAAGTACAACATAAATATAAAATATTCAATAAAATAAAAACACTGAAATTTAAATTGATATTCAGTGAAAATCCGCATAAAGCCAGAAGTGGACCACAAAAATAAAATAAAATAATACTATGAAATAAAATACTGAAATTTAAACGTATTGCATAAAGCCAGAAGTTGGTCGTAAAAATAAAAGAAAACACTCAAATTTAAATTGCTATTCAACGAAAAAAAAAATTCATACTGCCAGATATGCAACATAAAAGTTTTTGTGTTTAGGTCGCCTTTAAAATGGTTGTTTTGAGTTTTCTTCTCTACAGAAAAGAGCAGTTTCAGTTTCCAGTCCCACAGAAAACAACATGAGGGTGAGTAGACGAGTATAATCATATTTCAGATGTATAACTGATACTCCAGCTGTATCCGCACCAGTCTAAGGAGAGCTGCGGAGGACGGGTCTGACTCGGGCGCACACACCATGAAGCGTCTGTCTGTCAACACATCTGTTTCCGGAAAACATCAGCTCCATGCTGTCGCTTTACTTCAAGGGGGATTCATTTAAATGCTGCCACTAACATCATGGCCGAGTTGTTGAAGACACACAGACGTAGTCGTAGCGGAGACGAGTACACATCGAGCAGGCAAAGCAAACACACACACACACACACACACACACACAACACACACACCACACCACACACACACACACACACACACACACACACACACACACACGAGGTTAGCTCGGGAGGGGAGAGAGGACAGGGCTGTAAAATCCTCATCAATATTCAGGGGAGGTGTCAGTAATTGGTTAATTGTGAGCTGAATGCAGCTCTGATTGGCTGAATCTGTTAATGAGTTAGCGTCCTTGTTAGTTCAATCCTATTGAACCCACACACATTCAGCTGCCATGAAAGATGAGAACAGATGGAGAAATGATAATGACAGAATTTCAGGGTCTGAAAGCCCGTTTAAAGTTTGAACCCTCTAATAAAGGTTTTAAAGGGGTCATATGATGCTTTTTAATGTTTTACTTTTCTATTAGTGTTTATCTGTTTGTTACTCGAAACCGATTACATTCATAACTGTGTTAAAAAATGCTTTAGACGCCTTGAAAGCTAAACTCATGATTATGGTAATGAGCGCTACATTTCTGACACACGCTTGAGGTGTTCGACCAATCACAACACACTGGGTCAGCTGGCCAATCAGAGCACTCTGAGCTCCTCAGAAGGAGGGGCTTAATAGAAATCAGTGCATTTCAGATCATGTTTTTTGAGCATTAAAGCATGTTAACTTATACTAATACACCCAATAAACAAAATAATGAACTTTTAAAACAGCATCATATTTTCAAAAGCAGTTTCAAATAATCATTATAGTAATAGTTTGACTATAAGATATTTCCAGGAGGTAAAAAACAAGTGCTTTCCATATTGGAAAAGAATCAATAATGGGCAATTTATCCATAAAACATAGAACTGTCATTATTTATCACATTACACATATTCACATTACTAAATGTTTGAATATAAAGTGTCCAAGACAATATATATATATATATATATATATATATATATATATATATATATATATATATATATATATATATATATATATATATATATATATAAAAAAGATTCCATGTCAGAAAGCAACAGTTGAAGCCTGAAGACTTTCTGAATCAGTAACGCTGTGAACATGGAGAAGAGAAGGATGACAAGTCTATATGTTTTCTAGATCATCTTCTCCAGCCCTGGATGAGAACGGGACGAAAACAGGTGGAAAATGAGGACAGAGAAAAGAGAAAGAACACAATGAGCATCTTTCTCTCTCTGTATCTCTCCGTCTGTCCTTCGCTATCGATCGAGGGCAGATAAAGCCTGAATAATTCATTCACTGTAGACGTGTGACTGGGTTACTCAGAGGTTCAGTAACCTGCTTAACTTTAGCTGTCATCGGACATGTCAACAGAAATATCAGCACGCTTTATAAAATGTTACATAGTGAAATAGCAGAACACACTATATTAAAATAATGGACTATATTAGTCAAATAAAAAAGTTTAGTGTCATTTTTTATTAATACTGTACATTTTTGTCTTATATAAAATTAACTAATTAAAAGTTATGCTTATATAAAATATTTTATATAATGCTTACTAAAAGCATTGAACACTTTTGTCTTATATAATGTTTATATTGTTGCTGTTTTATTAAAGCAATGTGCTGATATTTACTTTCTAAAATTGTATATTTAATTAAAAAATATATTTTAACTTTTAATTTCATGTTTAAATAATTAAATATTAAGTAATTAGAATGTATACAAATCAAATCAAATAATAAATTAAATAAAAGTTTATTTTATATAATATTTAGTACAATTTTCTAAATATATTGATTTTTTGCCTCATATAATGTTGATATTATTGCCATTTTATAAAAGCAATAAGTAGATGTGCATTTTAGTTGCTAAAATTAATTAATAAGTTTAAATTGTATTTTTTAAAATACTTTAAAATTAAGTAATTCAAATGTATACAAATTAAATTGAATACATTTATTTAAGAAATAATCTGATGTGTTTATTTTAGTTGCTAGTTTTTTATTAAATATTAAATTAATTAAAAAATAAAAAATATTAATTAAAAATGACAAAATAATAATTTATTAATTTATTAAAGAAAAGAAAATAGTGTTATTATTTATATAACATTTAGTAAAATAATAAAAAAAAAAAAAAATTTGGCATCTTCCCTACATATTTTTTTTGTGCTTATATATCCTGATTCACTCGCCAAGCATTCCCATCTGCATACTTGACTATATTCTGGCCATAAGGGGGTTAATGCGCTGTACCTACCAACCCTCCCTCACCATGGTAAACACACTGTACCATGCGACTAACACATGTAAAACACATGTAACCTGCGACTTTAAGTGTCAAACTGCTGTATTTGAGTAAAGTTTGTGGATGTAGGACAGCACAAGCAGAAATAAGACAGAGAGAAACAGATGATTTCTCTTGAACTGATGTGTATAAACATCTCCCACACATGGAGTAGATGTTATATATTTATGAATAATGTATTTATGATTATTAAGGGCACTGATGAGATGCAGACGGCAGCCTGCAGGTGTGTGGCGTGACCAGTAGGGGGCGCACAGAGCCCAAATTCCCCCCCGACATCTGGAATGTGCTCTTCCGAGCGCTCTCACCTCGAAAGTGGGCTGTTGGCATGGCAACCGAGGGGTGATGAGAGGTGTGTGTGTGTGTGTGTGAGGGATGGAGGGGCAGCAAACGGGAGACCATATAATGCACAGACAGCCGACGAGGAGAAGGATATATGACAGGTACAGGTGAGCGCCTCGCTAACACACACGCATGGACGTACGTGACAAACACACACACACACACACATTCAGAGGCGAGCTGGAGGCGGGTCGCTTTGGGGTTCACCGTGACCTGTTATACTATCCTGCGTTTACCTGCCCCGGGAACCAACGCACGCACCTCGCTGACCCGTCCAGGCTGGAGAGGGAGACCGCACTCCCCTCTATATCAGATCCCCGTCAGAAACACACAACACAACATCATGCCATCGCATGCACACACACACACACACCACACACACACACACACACACACACACACACACACACACACACACACACACACGCATACTAGAGATGATTACATAACCAACCCACGATGCACAGCGGCATAAACGCGTCCACAGAAACTCATTACTTCATGCATGTGTGAGATGCAATGGGCCTTTCGAGACAAAAGTCAAAGCCTGTCCAGTACACACACACACACACACACACACACACTGCTGTTAGCTCATTCACTTCATTCAAGGCGTGTCGTAATTTCTTGGACAGCAGCCCAACACACCACACACCACACACACACACACACACACACACACACCACACACACACACACACACACACACACACACACACACACACCACACACACACCTAATATGTGCTCGAGCACAGCAGAACAGCTCAATTAAAATCTAATGCTCCTGGGCAAATACACACACCAAGTTTCCAATAAAAATCCCTAAAGGAACAGTTCAGCCACAAATACACACTCTTTATATCTACTGTGGACTGACTGTAACAGGAGATGTTTGGCAGAATGTCCAAGCTGCACTTTTGAACTTCTCCTTTGTCATATCCATTACCGTGCCAGACACTCAGAGCTGTCATGACAGAATTATTATTATTAGTTTCTTCTGTGGAAATGCAATGTTGATATATTTGGTCTTGGCGGAATAAATCTGCTCTTGCCAACACACACACAACACACTGCTGTGAGCAAGTAAGACACGCTGCTGCTGTACGAGTATACATGAATTACCCGTAGCAGATATATACAGGTGGAGCTGGGGAAGGAGGAGGGTTTCTGAAAGCGCTGCACTGCTAAGGCAAATGCTAACCAAGTATGTGAATTATGAGCTGCGAGCTCATTGGCTACTGATACAGCAGGAACCAATCAGCTGTGCCCTATAGAGAATGATGTGATTGCAAAAACAATGTGATTTTTTTCACTTAATTTTTAGGTTTCAGATTTTTTTTGCAACCAAACTTTGTATAAAGATGATTCTCAACTATGTTATGAAAGATATAACTGGTGAATTGATATAACATTTTACTTTATGCAATATGTGGGTAAAATGGCCATGGGTGGGTTTTCTTGTTAAATACAATGCATCTAATTTGCATATTAATGTGTTCTTGGGGCAACACGCAAGGAAAAAAGATAATAATTGGAGTAACAATTGACAAGCTTTTCGTAATATTTCATAGGAATGTTTCATTTCTTTCTCTACTCACTTGCAAATTAATGTCAGTCATTTTGAAAGACCAAAGAGAAGGAGTTGTGATGGTGATTTTTTTTAATAATACATAAAAACACTACATACTAAAATAAAATCACAAACATTTAAATCACAATTTGTTCATATTTTCAACCATCCCTTCAATTCACACATAAACAAACACACATATACACAATACACACATCATCTCAGAGTGAGCTGGTCAAAAACACTAAAACGAAATAAGCATCAGATAAAAAAGCTGCTATTACTACACTATCACTGCTCATACAGGCATTACACTTCAGCACATCACAGTTTCTGCTCACACAGGAATAGTTCCTCAAATGATGTGTTTTGTTGCGGTGTGACATTACCAAGTGATTAGACTTATAAAACTTATAAAAGTGTTGCAGTGACTGACCTAACTCTTGTTGTGTTGTGTGAGGGACAGAGAGTCCGCAGGCCATGTGAATCATGAAACGCTACAAGGCTTTTTGCAAAGTCAGCATGTTAAAAGTTGCTGCGTCCAAACAAACCCTGTTCCTTTCACTTCATCCACCCTTTCGTCTCTCCCTCTCATTAATACACCTGCTTTTAAACACACACTGCGCTCTCTCTTTATCTGCAGCTAATTACAGAAGATTATCCACTCGAGTGGAGCGCTAGAAGGCGACACAACACACACACACACACACACACACACACCCACACACACACACACGCATCCAGTGTTCCGCAGGAGTTTGACCCACAGATCTTCTACTCGTCTCGAGAGCTCACGCTCACGGCTGTTTGTCACTAGATGTTGTTCCTACTCAACTATCACTGATAATACATCACGCTGATGCTAGACGTGCTCGTGTGGAGTAACTGTGCATTCAGAATCTATAACACACACACAAATAAGGATTCATCGAAAATTAACATTCAATGAAAACATTGAGCTTTCCATATATATGATAAGTTAAAATGTATATATAAATATATAATAAAATATTAATATAAATAATCTAACAGGTATATACATATATATATATATAGAGTCTGATTATTTTTATTATTTTAATAATATATTTTATATTAATATTTTACTATATTTATAAAAATATTTTAAAAAATTATAAATATATAATAAAATATATTATTAAATCTAAAATTAACATTTAAAATTAACATTAACATTGAGTTATATATATTTAATACAATATATTATTATTTTATAATACAATTTTATATTAGTTCATATGTGACCCTGGATCACAAAACCAGTCTTAAGTAGCACGGGTATATTTGTGGGAATAGCCAACAATACATTGTATGGGTCAAAATGATAAATTTTTCTTTTATGCCCAAAATCATTAGGATATTAAGTAAAGATCATGTTCCATGAAGATATTTTGTACATTTTCTACCATAAATGTATAAAACATTTATTTTTGTGAGTGAATGCAGCACAATCGCGAACATAAATGGACAACTTTAAAGGCGATTTTCTTAAAGGTGGGTGATTTAAAGGTGATTTTCTTTTTTGACCATTTTTTCAAAATCACTTGAAATCCTATTCCTAACCTACTTACTGGCTGTAAATTAGAAGCACTGAAATGAAAATTAAGCAATTTAATCATCTGTGGAACGGGCAGGACTCGAAAAACTCCAGCCAATCATTTTCAAGACCGTCTAGAATCATTGGACAGAAAATGCGTCACTCAAACGGTTGTACCATGCACCCCTCCCCCCACCCCTCGCGTCGCCCCGGTACAGAGAGAGAGAGAGAGGAGAGAGAGAGAGAGAGAGAGAGAGAGAGGAGGAGAGAGAGAGAGAGAGAGAGAGAGAGAGAGAGAGAGAGAGAGAGAGAGAGAGAGAGAGAGAGAGAGAGAGAGAGAGTTTTCGCCCGTGCTTGATTGCGCGTCCATGTTTTTCGAATGGATGGAGTCAGGGCCAGCGTTGGAGAAGAGAAGGTAGGACCTTATGAGTTGTGTATTTTCAAAATCTGCCGGCCGTTTTGCAAATCACATACCCCACCTTTAATGTTTCGATTTTTTTGCACTCTCAGAATCCAGATTTTCAAATAGTATCTCGGCCAAATATTGTCCTATCCTAACAAACATCCATCAATGGAAATTTTGCCTGATCCTACGTTTCTCCTGTGTGGATTTATTCCCTCGTTGAGCCTGTCCTGTTAGCAGCCACCCGTGACGTATATAAATTATATTTACATATATTAACTTTATGTATATTATTTACATTCAAAATTTACCATTCCATTTCATAAAAAATATACCAAACAGGATGCCTGAAAATCAGGGAAAATAAGTGCTTGTTTGAAATCCTTTAAAGTTGCAAAATTGGAAGTAAGCAAAGCTAATTTACATGAAGAGGTCAGCCAATCACAACAGAGATCCGTGCACAGACGTCTTAAAGGTACAGCAGCAAAAACAGCCTGTGTAATTCTACAGGTAATTCTTTTTTGTGCAAAAAGCTTTTGCTAACTTTATAAACAGGCTCCGGGGGAAAATGTCAATACAAATTATATGCGGCTATATAACACAGAAGTTTAATCCAGTAAGCCACTCTTCATTGCTGCAAATGTAGCTTATTCTAAAACTGTGTTGTGTGTAGGTTCAGACAGAACTGCATAAAGAACTACATTATATAATCATTTAAATTATATGCATTTTTATGCAAATGTATGCCCGCAACAATATGCGTATCCACAGCATCCCGTTATCTGCATAACACTAGACGTGTCTACACACAAGCCACCCACACGCTGAGAGAGAGAGAGAGTGTGTGTGTGTGTGTGTGTGTGTGTGTGTGTGTGTGTGTGTGTGTGTGTGTGTGTGTGTGTGTGTGTGTGTGTGTGTGTGTGTGTGTGTGGTGTGTGTGTGTGTGTGTGTGTGTGTGTGTGTGTGTGTGTGTGGCCACGATTGTGTAAGATTGAACAGTCAATAAAGAAACAAGCTTTTGTCACTGGGGTTTTAATTCCTGCTGATACTATAATCCAGAAGCACCCACTGAAAACACGAACGACACGCAGCAGAAGTGTACGGATGTGTTTCCAACCACACACTATACTAGACTTTTATTCAGCAAGGATGCATTAAATTGATCAAAAGTGACAGTAAAGACATTTGTAATGTTACAGATTTCTATTCCAAAGAAATCTGTTCTTTTGAGCTTTCTATTCATCAAAGAATCCTGAAAAAATATTAAGCATAAAAACTGTTATCAACATTGACAATAATCCGAAATGTTTCTTGAGCATCAAATCATCATATTAGAATGATTTCTGAAGGATCATGTGACACTGAAGACTGGAGTAATGATGCTGAAAATTCAGCTTTGCATCACAGGAATAAATTACATTTTACAATATATTCAAACAGAAAACAGTTATTTTAAATTGTAATAATATTTCACAATTTTACTGTATTTTTAAATTACTGTACTTTTTGATCAAATAGATGCAGCTTTGGTTACGACTTTCAAAAACATTTAAAAAATCATACCGAACAATTTTTTTACTAGTGTAGGCCTATATAGAATATGCAAATTTCAATATTAAATGATATATATATATGAAGAGTTCAGATGCAAAAGCCTCTAAATGCCATCTGAAATTTTCTTCTAAAATGATCATTTTTATCAAGCTCGTATATTTAAATTCAGTAATTTCACTTAAATGACAATTAATGGGTAATTTTTCTTGCCATTTAATTGAGATTATTGAACTTAAATATACGAGCTTGATAAAAATGATCATTTTAGAATAACATTTCAGATGGCATTTAGAGGCTTTTGCATCTGAACTCTTCATATATATGCAGTTTTTCTTCCTGTAAAGTATATACTGTAGAATTTGCAGAACTCCATTCTGAATAGTGTAAATGTCAAAAGCGTATACAGTGTGTGAATGAGTTTCATTCATAGACTCAAACTAACAGAGTATAAAGAATCTGAGCGAGCCTACGGCTGGATTTACATCAGAAAGATCCTCTCTCTGACACAACACACTCCAGAGTCTCACAGCACTTATATTCTCTGTGTGTGTGTGCGCGCGCTTTTAAATCCATTCAATCTAAATGCCATGATCACAGTGGGAGCTTCAGTCCCAATCCACAGCAAAGCCTCGCTGTAAAGGTGCCGCACGCTTGAATCAACAGCAAAATGGCAGAGAAAAGCTGTGTGTGTGTTAGCATGTGAGACGTGACAAAGGGGACGTGATATGAATCTGTCTCTCGCTGTCAATGAGTGAACGACACGAAACCTGTCAGGAACACGTCTGGGTCACACACACCACAAACCACAATCTGCTGAGCAAAATTAAGTCTATTTTAACACTATTAGTATACTTTCTGCATTGTGATATTATATTCATGCATATATGAAGCATGCTAACCTCATTTCTCAGTAGGTAGCATATTACAATGTACAAAATATTAAATAATAATATTGTTTAATACTAATTGCAAAAAGTATATAGAATAATGGTATGCTGCTTTTAATAAACAAAGAGTAAAAATATGTGTCATGCTAGTATTTTGTAATAAATGTAATTTATGTAAAAAAAAAAATTATAAATGTAATTATTAATTAATAATAAATTGCATATAAAACGCCACCAAAAATCATTTCTGTAAAAAAAAATATATATATATATATAAAATTATATAAAAAAAAAAAAAAAAATATATATATATATATATATATATATATATATATATAATTATTTTCAATTAATGCATGAAATTTACAGGCCTAATCATTTCTTATTTTTCTTGTTTTGATGTTGTGGTGAATTATGACCCGGCATCATAATATTCATTACAGCATCAGTGATCCATAGCTGTAATCTCGCTCATGCTGATTCAAGCACTTCATAGAGATATAACCATCAGATAGCACTTCAAAGCCTGTGTGTGTGTGTGTGTGTGTGTGTGTGTGTGTGTGTGTGTGTGTGTGTGTGTGTGTGTGTGTGTGTGTGTGTGTGTGTGTGTGTGTGTGTGTGTGTGTGTGTGTGTATAATGCTTTCCGCATTATATCAGCCACTGCTTCAGAATAAGAGCTCAGCGATGTTGGTTCACTCTTCCTGTTTGATTCTCATTCACTGGGCATTCTGGGTAATCACAAGCCCTCAGAGCAGCAGAGGGATGTGCCAACAGCTAGAAGGCTTGGCCATTCAGACAGTCTCTCTCTTTCACTCTCTCCTTATTAGTCTGCTAGCTCTTCCTGGCTGAGTTAATTGCATGTGTGTGTGTTTGGCGAGCCCTGAGTTTTACTCCAGCCCTAATTAACCAGAGAACCAGAGAAAAGAAAAATGTGTTGGAGTCGGAAAAGAGAGAAAGACCAAATAAATCACACAGAACTTCTCGGAGTCAAGTGGAGATTCAAGAGAAAGCTCACCAAACGGTGCTGAACTGTCTAGCAGTGTCGGGGAGTAGTTACAGTGCAGTTAACCCTTTAGGCACCAGAGGTTTTTTCCTAAAACGTTCGATTTTGACATCTTAATTTCAAAAGGCTATATCTTAAAAGTGATAAAAGATAGATACTTTCTGTAAATTAGAGAAGTATTAAGGATGACCCAAAGTTTATGTAAGGATTAAATTTCCCCATCTAATTAGCATATTATGACGTCATATGGTGGCGGACATCTTGGATTAATGAATTTTCATGAAAAGTCACATGTTTAAATGATAAAATGCAGCACTTCTTTCCCCCCAAAATGTCCCTCACCTTCTGTATGCTATATTGCACAATACTGAATGCTCAGGTAAATATTAAGTAGTAAACAAACAGAGTAAATCATTACTAATAAATGGTAGAAACAAACCGAACAAAATGGCTCACTCGCACACTAGCTCCGCTTTTGTTCGCACTGATTCAATGCGCACTAGCTCTAAGATTTTGTATAGAAGCATGATATTTTGTTTGAGTCGGGGATGAAGTATGATATGTCTGCCATCTAGTGGAGGGGAGGATGAACGAAATTTGACAACCTATTTGACAAAATCGGCCGTTTTATTCAGTGCCGCATCTTGTCGTGTAAACTCGACCATGGCGCCTTAAGGGTTAAAGGGATAGTTCACAATTTTTTTTTTTTTAAATTTTGTCATCATTCACTCACCCTTATATTTTTCCAAACCTGTATGAGTTTTTTCTTCAATAAAACAAAAAAGAATATTGACGGTAAAGAAGTTGACGGTAGCCATTGACTTCTATTGTATTTTATTTTCCATTTTTATTGTCTGGATAACAATATTCTTCAAAATACAAAAGAGAGGTATTAAATGATGACAGAATTTTCTATCCTCTTTTGAACAACTAAAGATATTAATGAAACATATCTACAATGAACATTATATTTTGAAGTATTATTTATTTGGCACGTAAACAATGATTATATTACGGTAACAGCATAATATACAACTAATAAAACACTAATCAAAACATCCTAATTCACATATTTTGATAAAAACTGTGATAAGCAACAGTTTGTAACTTAAAATACAACAAATTTTCATGAATGAACAGATTCACAAAAATCTTGTATATTCCATTGCAATATTGTTTTGTAATATATATATATAGTGCCATTCATAAGTGAACATTTTAATTTATTCAATTACACACACACACACACACACACACAAAGTTTTTTAAAACTTTATAAAAAATAAATATATAGTGCAGAAAGCTTTTCTTATTTTTTATGTCTGTTATAAATTGCTCATAATCCTACACTGAACAACACTAGTGTGTTGCACTTTATCAGGTTGAGAGACACACTCCTTCAGTTCGCCAGAGGAGGCGCTAGCAGCACAGTCAGGAACTACAGGTGTTTCCATCATAATGAAGTCTTGCATCAGTCTGTATAATATTAATGGTGATCAGGGAGACCCCTAATGTTTTCCTTCATGTTTAGAGAGGCATCGGAGTGTGTGTCAGCTCTAGTCTCAGGAGAGTTACACCACTTCAGTCAGAGGCCTGTAAATTAGCCTCGACCAACGGCATCGTCTCACTGGCACACCACCAAACGCAGTAAATCATAAACCTAATGCCATACAGCGCCTGTTTGTGAGACTGAGAGAGAGAGAGACACTCATGTCTGCATTCTCTAATTTAGTTGCGATCACTCGTCGGCCCTCCAAATGATCAAAAACTAATTCCGCCTCTGACTCACTGCCATTACCCAGCACAGAAACATTCACCGATGATCGCGGTTAGCCAGAGAGGATTTCCCTCGAGACCGAGTGTGTGCTGTGTGTTATCTATGATTATCTGTGTGGAAGCTATAGAGGAATGCTTTTTTAATAAATCAATGTTTATGTGAGTGACATGCATGATTCTAAATAATAAAAAGCCTTTGCAGAGCAATTCACTAAATGCACAACGAAAAGCTGAGCTCGAAATATCTTATACTCATACTATTCTGCAGTATGCATACTATGAATTTTTTTAAGGCAAACTTAAGTAGTTGTTTGCATATAATGTATATAATATATATATATATACTATATATGATATGTGTGTGTGTGTGTTGTGTGTGTGTTGTTTATATATTTATTGTACTACTTATTGTTTTCAAAATGATAAAGGACACTTTTAAAAATAAATATTATTTCGTAAAATGGATTGTTTTTCAACTCTTCCCAATAAAATACAAGATATTTAAAAAAAAAAATGTAATTATTAATTACATAACATTTAAAGTTAATAATAAAAAATACATTTAAAAATGCTACTATATAAAGTGCCATTTATAAGTGAAAATTAACATGTAAAAAAAAAAAATTATATATATATATATATATATATATATATATATATTGTTTTTGTAATACTTGACAAACCTTTTAAAACTTTTTATACATATATTTAATATATTTCTTATATAATACATACAGAATGTACAAACATTTTATATATATCTGCATAAAATATACTATTTAAATATTACAATTAAATTTCAATATTATATATAATTATATATATCATTTTTATATGTAAAAATATGACATATTTAGTGCAGAATGATTATTTATATGTAATGAGGTCATGTGATAATGCAGCATATTGTTTGAAATGTTTATTGTTATATGTTGCACATTGTTTCACATGCAATTTATATTGTGTACTGCATATTGCACGGTAGTTTCCATTCCCAAAACACAGCCGGAGCAGGAAAAGTTAAAGCTAATGAGACACCTAGTGAGAGAGAACAAATATAAAAGCATTAAAAGACAAGAAAAAAAAGTGTGAACTTGGGAGACGTGTTCAAGGAGAGTGGGGATAAAAGGATCTGATGACTAAAGTCAGAGGATGAAAGAACAACAAATAGGCATAAAAATGCCAAAAACAGAAACAAACAAGACGACGTGCAGTAAAGATCGCAACAGTTCACATCTCAGCAGGAAGTAAGTCACAGTATCTCACACCTCATTGGCTGAGCCCTGGCCCACACAGCCACCAATGGCATTCAAACACCCGGTTAGCCTCAGGTGAGTCTCATTAGCATGATTAATGAGCTCATTACTTATTAGCGACATACAGCTGAACATACAGCTTGTTCATTTACTTCATATCAGCCATTCTGAAGCTCTCTACCAAAACTAGCGAGAGAAACCGGTTTTAAGGCTTGGAACATTCTCGTCGATACTGAAAATAATTGGTAAAATAGTTCAATCTAGGAAAAAATTTACTATTTTACTCATTATTTGTAAGTGCAATGTATTTTTAAGGCTTATTGAAAACATGCTAACAGTAAAGGAGGGATGTTTCTACTTTAGTTCTTATATAGCCACATGCTAACATCAAACTTTAAAACATTAAAAATGTGCTATTTTATTCATAATTGTAATGTATTTTATGTTAATTTGAGGATTGTGCTGTTAGCTTACTAGCATGCTATCATCAAACTCTTCCAGAATCAGTCAGCTGAAAGTTGCATAATTCTTGCATTTAACATCGATACTGAAATGAATTGATAAAATACTACAATGTAATTAAAAATGGTCAATTTTAGTCCTTCGTACACTTTCGCAGCGTTATCATACAACAGAGTATCGCAACATGCTAACGCCATGCTATATTAAAATCGACTGGAAACGCCATTTCTCCTTGTTCTCCTGAGCATTGCTATTTAGCCACAAGCTAACATCAAACTATTGGAATATAATTAAAAATGGTCTTTTAATAACTTGTCTATACAGTTGCATGATTCCAGGAATAATTAGGGCCCTATCTTGCACCCGGCGCAAATTGACTTTGTACACTGACGCATGTATCATTCCTATTTTGCACCCGCGCAAAGCGGGCTTTCCCTCCACAGAGCACGTCGGTAAACTAGGAAATGAACTTGCGCTCCCTGGGCGGGTCGGCGCAAAAAGGAGGCGTGTTTCGGCGCAAACATTCCCTAGTGCTATTTTGCACTTCCAGAAAACAATTGCGCCACTGACCAGAAAAAAACCTGGTTAAAGTCACGTGGCGCATTGCACGTTGTTCATAATGCTATTTTAAGCGCGCGTGCTTGGCCATAATGTAGCGGGTGCACAACTCACACTACACTTTGATTCTCTCATCAACACAGATGCAGCAGTTTTTATTTTTGCAAATCATACATTATAACAAGGGAAAATATTACCACATGAGGGAAATCATTGAGGTGTCTATGAAGATGTAAAAAAAATGTAGGCCTAAATCTAGCTTACACATTTACCCAAATATTTCAGGCTAATTGTAGTAATGACGGATCAAACCTGTTTGCCCAATAGTGGCAAGACACATATGTATATAAGGACATCTGACAAATTAGTTTTTCCGTCAAGAACCAGAAAAAAAAAATCGGTCTCCTGCCGCCTATGAAGTGCACTACAAGTCACTTATGAGATTTGGCTGCCCATGTTGGCAGTCGATAGCATGACGGCTCACTAGCGTTTGGAACAGAGCTTGAGAGAAACTACTAACTCGCATTACGACTTGAAAGCGAGAGCGGTGCACCGCTGTGTCTGTATCTGCCGCCTCAGAGCCTGTGGCAAATACACGCTATGCTGGGTATTACCCACAATCCCCTACTCTCTAGCAGGAGCACTACCGCTTGCTGGGGGTTGGTCAAACATGTAATACATCTCTCTCCACACACACAACACACACACACACACACACACACATATTCTGACAGATACCTCTTGTCAGGGGGGGTTTCTTGACTGGGCGGTACTTCCTGTAGGTCTGGAAGATTGGCAAAGTCGTCATGCTCGGCCAATCCGATCGCGAGAGAGAGAACCACCATTTTTCCTTCCCTTCACCAAGAAAATGAGACACAAAACAAAGAGAGAGCAGAAAGAGAGAGCAGCAAAGTGCCGAGAGGAAGAGTCGAGAGCGAGAGGAAACACACAAGAACAAGAAACTGTTATTAGGCAGCAGATAATATTAGTGTTGTTGAGTATATCAGCCCCGTTCCTCAGACCGCACTGCACATGCTCTGTTTTACACCAGCTGATCCATCAATATGCACTTATTCTCATTTTGCATGTTAACTTTGGTTGTATCTCATGGCAAACCTGTGCTTACCAATACAAGTCGGCATAATACGGTGTTACAAATGCGGGTATTCGAATCGAAAAAGTTATTTGTGAAATACAAATTCTCAGTCATTCCCGTCGCGTTTAGAGCTGATCTTGATGTAAAAAGGCCTGTAAACACTCAAACTCAGATTCTCTGCACACACACATTGATTTACTGTCCTCGTCACTCAACACATTCACCGTCTCCCTCTTTCACTGGTGTTTTCATCCTTCTCTCTCTCTCTCTGTGTCTCTACTCAGCCTTAATTGAGCCGTTAGAGAGATCTGGACTAATTGTTTCTATTTGAGAGTGCAGTTGGTGTGGTATGTGTGTGTGTGTTTGGTGTGTGTGGTGTGTGTGTGTGTGTGTGTGTGGGTGAGAGAGGTGTCGGCACTGAGCTGCTGCTTTCTGGGTCACTGCTCACCCTCTATCTCCTCTCCTCTCTTCTTCTCTTTCTTACATTCTTCAATTTTCTCTCTACTTACAAATCCCCCTCATCTCTGAGCCGGGACCTTTCTCTAATATCCTGCTATTAAACTCCTCTTAAACAGCTTTTGAAAGCTTTCATCTGTCCCTTCTGATCTTAAAGGAACAGTTCACATGAAAATTATTAGGTTCACAAACACAAATAGTTACAAACCAGTATTATATGTGTATTCGTGCAAATTATATATATATATATATATGTTATATATATATATAATAATTTAATGCAATTTTATATAATTTATGTTGTTATATACAATTAACATTGAATATTCAAATGTGAATGTTGTGCCAACCAAAACACACACACACAAACAACACACACTACACACAAACACAACAACACAACACATCAAAAATATATACAAATATAAAATATCTGTATCATAATGTCATCTTTATCAAATTCAAAATAATATGCCATTTTCATATTGTAAATTATGCTTAAATAAGTTTAATGTGTTTTTTTTTATGAATAAAATACTGGATTAAATAATTAGGACAAAATTAAAACATCCCTATGGATTTCCATCTTTGAAATATCGCTTTATGTTGCACAGAAAAACAAAACAGCAAGCGGGTTTGAAACGATGAAAGTGAGTAGAGTGTGACAGTATCTTCATTTCAGGTGAACTATTCCTTTAAATTCTAACCTCGTCATATGGCATTATGCCCTCTCAATCTTTACTTCCTTTCCTTCTCCTCGTATCTAAAGTGGTTTTAATACTCTCTAACCCCCCTCTCCCTCCACTTCCCCAACTTCCATTTCTTCCCTCTCTCTCCTGCTGTAAATCCATCCATTCCTTCATATTCTCTTGGGCTTCCCTCCATTTTGGCCCACTCCGGCTATTTTTGCCTTTCAGAATTTAATGGCTGCAAAAAATAGCTCCTGGCTGGAGCGACTACACACTCGCACACGCACAACACATACTCATGCGCACACAACAGACAGGAATCATTATTGTCAAAGCAATAAAAAGAAGCACTTTTCCGGTGAGAGCCGGACGACGAATGTTCTGGGATGTTAACAGGACCGTCGCTGACCACTGATAACACACCAACAACCCTCAATTACACCCCACCTCCCCCTTCCTCTCGCCTCCCCTTTCTTCTTCTCTTTTTCTGTCTCTATATCAGACCCAAGGCTATGTATGTGTGTCAATGACATCCCCCTTTAACCAGCGGAGATGAAATATTTAGTCTTCCCAGCATAAACGGAACACGGATGTTTTCTAACTGGCACACTTCCATACCTTTTTTGCAGTATGAACATTTAGTTTGTGAATTCTGTAGGCATGAATTAGGATCTGCACCATTTGCAAAATGTGAAGTATGCAAACTTCCTCAATGCAATGCATTTAACTGACTTTATATTTTCGCTATGTTTCAATCCGCCTAATTTTATGTGAATTTTAGGAAATCGGATGGAAAGGATGCTGGATGGAAATGCAAAGATTCTAAAAATGTGCAGGAAAAACTTGAAGCAATCAATTGAGGCGGATTTTTTTAATCCGATGTGCGTAAACTATGATGGAAACACATTCACTGAATAAATCCCTCGATGCGCAACAAAAACGCAGGTGACTTTGCCTCAACAGAGGATGTGATTGGATATCTGGACTAACTAGCGGACCAATTGCATCACAGCTTCTCAAATGTTGAATTTGTCGTTCTAAAATGCCTGAACCAAAGAATGATTTGGTAAGCGTCTCACACGATTGCATTTCCAAACACCAGGCACAAGAGAACATGACAGCATTTATTGCTTTTGTATTATATGATGTACGATTGCCCCGATTGCAGCAACTTCCATTTTTATTACAGATATTTTGCACCAAATTTCCAGGAAGTGACGATTTTGTTCTCTTTACCACATGTGATGGACGTGGTGCTTTATTCGCAAATGTTTTATGCGATATTCCAATTTTGCGCATAAGGTAAATGCGCAACTTTGGCTACTGACTTCGTCTCTTTCTCCGGTTCATTATTTGAACAAACTCCCAAAATTTGAGGCATAAAATTTAAAAAAGTGAAATAATATGGTTTAGTTTATGAGGTGAGCACTAAAGACCACATGCTGAATTAAACATGCAATGCAGTCCTTTCATGTGATGAGAATGTAGCATACTACTAACGTTTGAAACATTTAACAATGCATACTGTATAGTAGCCTACTGTATTGCATACTAAATCTGCATACTGTGCACAACAAACTGCAGCAATAGTATGGCAGTATGCTATTCTGAACCTCAGACAAAACCCCATATTTTCTCACTTTCTTTCTGTTTTCTTTCATTCTCTGTCCTGGGGTTACAATCCATTTTGAGAGTAATGATTCAAAGGACAGAAAATCAATGCTTCAGGGTTAACGTGAATCCGTAGCAAAGACTTTAAACTCAACACCTGCCTGCGTACAAAACACTATCAAACGCACATAAACCGTGGAAACAAACACGTACAGTATAACCAAACGGAAGACAGATTTTACAGAATAGTTCACCCAAAAATCATTTACTCACCCACTCAACATCCACATCTGTTAATGAGAGGCACGATTAATCTTTAAAAGATTGCGATCTCGACTCAAATATGTTTAGGCATGAAAAACAGCTTCACAAACAGCCTTTTCAACCACACCGTATCTTATTTCTGTGTTAAATATTCAAATAGTCACAGAAGTACTGAGATAAAACATTATATTTCGGGTTTAAACATTGATGTCTACAAAATAGAGTAACAATTGTTTTGATTACATTTTTATGGCACAAGGTGGCGACAAGTGACTGTTAAAAAATGTATGTCATTGAATCATTCATTTAAAAGATTTGTTCAAAAACACTGATTCATCCAGTAATGAAACAAGGGAAGTATTAATGAGTGAGTCATTGAATCATTAATTTAACCTGATTTAAAAATTAAACATTTAAATAAACAGCAGACATTAATATTTTGTCAGAAACAAATTACATGCTATTTTGTTTCTAAGTCTGATCAGAATCATGAGAGAATCATGATCTCTATTTGAAACAAAAAATCGTGATCCTCAATTTATCCAGAATCGTGCAGCTTTAACATTATTACATAATCATATAAATCTAAGTCAGAGGCAGCCAAGATGAAAAAATAGCAAAAAATTACATCTTCTGTCAGTCTTCTGAAGTTATATGAACTATTTTGGATTACTTTTATAGTAGTTTTTGTCCATAAAGCAGCATAAAAATCATACAGGTTTGGAACGACATAAGAGTGAGTTAATGATGACAGAATTTCAATATATTATATAATATAAGTACCATAAGAAGTGTATCATAAAAATGTAAATATCACAGGTTGGACTGCCTTAATGGCATTCGTAGAAAATATTCTGCGGCCTTTCAGGAGAAATTATTTTACAAACCTGTCATAATAAGCTGTTGACACAGCAGCATGTGAGACACCTAGCTATTCATCACTAAATCGCTGTTTAAATGTGAAAATTACAGGCCTTTTCTCACACCGACCCCGTTTAGGAAAGCATCTATTATAATTCAATGAAATACGTCACAACAGAGCCAAACGTCACTTACACACAACCCGAGGCAGGCTTATAAATTCAACCATGTTACATCACTTGAGAACCATGAAATCCATCAATCAGCCGATTTGCTGTGTGTTCACGTGTGGATAATCTCGGGAAATTAGATGATGTTCAGTCGCGTTAATTGTTTGTCATTTAAGCGGAGACCTGCCCTCCCTTCCTTCGCAGGTCACGCTGTAGCAGTCGGAGAGATTTACAGAGACGGAGTTAAACCGGCCAGAGCATCTATTGAAGACCTGTAGCCCTTGTCAAGCTAGCGTAATGTGAAAGTCTGCCGTCATGTGCACTCAATAACTCACTGCTATTCTCGGGAATTATGTTTCAGACTTTCCTAATGGATACACAACCCTGTTTGAAAACAAAAGACTGAACAAGAGGGTTATTAAAGGGATTGTTCACCCAGAAATGTATATTTTGCCATCATTTACTCAACCTCATTTCGTTTGAAATTCAGTATGACTTCTTTCTTTCTTGAAACACAAAATTTAAAATGTTTTCATGTTTTTTTTTTTCATATAACGAAAGCCTAAAGTGAACTATAAAACTACAAAAACCAACCTAAAATTTGTCAAGCACAATATTTCTTAAGTATTTCGAAGCTTCATGTAAGAAAAATACAGAAATTAAAGTTGTTTTACTCTGCTGCAGCTTTCAAATGTAATTTACATGGACATTTTAAAACTTTGGGGTGTCAAGATGCTTTGTAACATGTGACGGCACACACAAATAGTCTATCCATGTTTTGCAACCAAACGTGCAATGGTTTAGTTTGAAAACTAAACATTTGAGAACAATGGAATGGAAGATCAGTGAATTCAGTAAATATCAGTAAATTTGAGGAACTTTAACAGACTTTGAGGAAGTGTATGGTGTTTAGAAAGAAGAAAGTCAAACGGTTTGGAAGTGAAATGAGGGTAAATAAATAGTGACAAAATTTTCATTATGGGGTTAACTGTCCCTTTAAACACAAAAGAAAGACTATTAAACATTCATGAACACGCTCACACACAGGCAAACACATGTCCGAACACATACGCATGTGCTGAAATACATATATAATATTAGTCCTGGTACCATATCTCCAGCGGTCCCCTGAGGTCCTAAAATGTGACATATTTAAACCGGCTGAGGCAGACCGCACACAAGGCAATGTTCAGCCATATAAAACAGAACGTCACAAAACAGCAGATCAGTGCAGAACGCTGAGGGAGGGGGGTAATATCCTGCAGCGGGGCTGAAATATAGTGTGACAGAACGAACAACTGTCTGACAGGGTCTGGAGACAGACAGGTGGAGAGAGAGAGAGAGAAGAGAGAGAGAGAGAGAGAGAGAGAGAGAGAGAGAGAGAGAGAGAGAGAGAGAGAGAGAGAGAGAGAGAGAGAGAGAGAGAGAGAGAGAGAAGAGAGAACAGACAAGAAGAGGTACGCAGATCATTTTCAGCTGAACTCTGGGACATTTACACTGTTTTAAGAGACCTATTATTACCACACACTAAAGCAGGTCAAGTATGAATAAAGTATCTCAGAGAAAGGCAACTGACCCGGTGTAGTCAGAGATATTTCTCGAAGAATATAAATGCTTTTGTAGCACTTAAAACACGGTTCACCCAAAAATGCATGACTTAGTTTCTTGCATGGAATATAAAAGTATGTTTTTGAGAATGGTGACTGACAATGTGACGCTGCTCTATTCCTAACAATGGAAATGAACGATGATGGAAACTTTTGAGCTTAAAAGAAGTCCATTACATTCTAACTATACTCTAACTCGCATGATGCCTTTGTACAAGAAACAGACAAAAATTCAAGTATTGATGTTAAGTACTGATATGAAACCTATGAGACTTGTACAAGAATGCAAATAAAATTCTTAACGCTTTGGACATTCTTAACAAAGATATCATACGGCTTCAAAAGACTTGCCAAAGAGTGAAAAAGAATACTAGATCCTTTTAATGGTCTTTTTTTTGTAGCTTTACAGTCTGTGGTCACCGTATGTGTTAATTTTTATGGAAAAGAGCAGCGTGAACATTTCGCTAAAATTCTTTTTTTCTGTTATAGAGCTTCTGGTATTTTATAAATTAACAGCCCGTTTTAAAATCATCCCGGTCTACTGACATTTGTTAAGACATCTGCTCATTTAAACATCTAAAAATTACAATGCTCCTGATAACTTTCGTTAACTCTACAATAAATAAATAAATTACTCTTCGACAGTGATGTCATAGAAATATACAGAGCTACCGAAAAAAAATTAAGTTCAAAGAGAATATTCTGAAGATTCTCTGGCGCACAAGGTCTATACAGAAGAAAGAAAGTCCTACGGGTTTGGAACGACATGAGGGTGAGCGAATGATTTTCATTTTTGGGTGAACCTTACTTAAAGGGATACTCCACCCAAAAATGAAAATTCTGTCATCATTTACTCACCCTCAAGTTGTTGCAAAACTGTATGAGTTTCTTTCTTCTGCTGAACACAAAGGAAGATATTTTGAAGAACGATTTTGGCACCATTGACTTCCATAGTATTTTTTTTTCTACTATGGAAGTCAATGGTGCCAAACAACTGTTTAGTTCCAAACGTTCTTCAAAATATCTTCCTTTGTGTTCATCAGAAGAAAGAAACTCATACAGGTTTGCAACAACTTGAGGGTGAGTAAATGATGACAGAATTTTCATTTTTGGGTGGAGTATCCCTTTAAACAATTTTGTGAATTTACTTAGACTGATACAAGCAAATACAGGACAAAAAGGCATGCACAGGACAGACCCACACAGGAAGTGACTTACAGGAAGGATTTAACGTCCAGGCCTCGTTTCGTTATCTGACCCATCATGTGATCCACGCTGCCAGGGTTCCCATTAGAGGCACCTCCTGGCCTATGCCGGGATGCTCCAGCCGGGCCGCCCCTGGAGTTCCTCGATCCGGTCCCGGTCCCTCCTCCAGGCCCCGCCCCACCGCCCCCTCCTAAACCCGGCTGGGTGTGCAGCTGACCCAAACTCTGGGAGTTGGGAGGCCTGTTGATCAAATTCGGGGCCGGAGCCTGGATCAAGGGTTGCTGGAGGCTCTGCTGACGCAACAAGGTGCGAGGTCGAGGTATCGCCCCCATCGATGGGATTTGGTCCAAGGTCTCGGTCGAGGAGAGGGTGTGGTCGGACAAACTGTGCGGACAGAGCAGGAGGGAGGGCAAGGAGCGAGACGAGGAAGAGCGACAGAGCGAGGGGCGAGGAAGGAGGAGGAAAGAAGGCGGGACAAGAACAAAAGGGCGGGGTTGAGGAGAAGAATCCGAAGAGGATTTGTAAGAAGTCGGAGGAGGATCAGAGGACGCAGAGGGGCATGGAGAAAGAGGAGAAGAGAAGTTGAAGGGAATAAGTTCCGAATCCGGATGAAGGAGAGTCAGGGAGTTGGTTAGGGATTGAAGAGGTGAGAATGGGGACATGGAGGAGGATGAGAGGTTTAGGGAAGGATGGGGGCAGAAGGGAATGGCCAGAGAGGAAAAGGACGATGAAAAGATAGTGTCGTCAGATGGAGAAGGGGGTAGAGGAGAGGAAGAAGGAGGAGGAGGAGGAGGAGTGCGAGATGTAAGTGGGGAGAGGAGGAGGAGGAGAAAGAAGGAGAGAAGCATCAGACAGAGGCAGTAGCCACTGTAACACAGGTAGCAGAAGAGACCGCAGCCGCCCTGGTCTGTGTGTCCGTTTCCGGCCCGACCGAGACTTCCTTGAGCGAACGACGAGCGCCGAGAGTGTGTGTGTGTGTGCGTCTGCACGGCCTGTTTGCGCGCCGCTCCTGTGCGTGCCTGACTGGATCGCGGTGTGTGTCGGCTCTGCCCTGAACGGCCGTGCGCATGTGTGTGTCGCGGCGTGTGTGGCGTCAGTCGGCTGCCACCGGTTCTTGCGGGAGACTGTTTTTTGTTCTGTTGAGAGCCTCCCATCTCGGTCTACTCCTCGCACATGCCTCTCCTCACCTTTCTTCTCTTAACTTTGCCCATCGTTTCTCGCGACGCTCGTTTTAAGTAACACCACGGCCCCCTGAGTTTCTTCAACAGCCAACCAACTACGCTAGATCATCCGTCATTCTTTTGTCCTCTCCTCCCCTCCCTCAGCAATTACATCCCTCTTTCTATCATTAGCCCTGTTTCACTTTAATCTAAAAACTGTGTCAAATTCACCTCAGAAACTTCACAGTGAGTTCCACCTGAGTTGCACTCATGATTCCTGCATTTTCTGGCTATTCTTCCTCATTTCAGCTTGCCTAATCCCTGCAGAATTTGACTTTTAGGGTACAACGGTAGTCAGTACCCTTAAAGCAGGGGTGTTCGAAACTTCCCCTGGAGGGCCATTGTCCCTAGAGCTCCAGCCCTAATTAAACACGCCTGAACCAACTTATTAAAGCATATTAGGCATACTAGAAACTTTCAGGCCAAGTTCGAGCTAAGCTCTGCTCCACACCCCTGGATTGAACACCCCTGCCATAAAGGGACGTCTTTCAATCTTATCGAGCCCTAAAAGGTCCATAGTAATATATTAAAGGTGGTGATACACAGGGCAACCTTTTGAGCAATCTTACCGAGCGATTGTTGCTTGGGCACTTTCCCATTGAAAATGTGCAATACATTTCTATCTGGATAATATAGATCGGTCTATGTCTCATTTGGTTGCCCGTTGACGGCAACATTGCCCAAAAAGTTGCCCCGTGTATCATCACCTTTAGAGTATGTTACTATTCTAAGATACTAATATGCATCTTTTAAGGGTAGATAAGCAACAAGTTTCAAGCTGCTGTGCCCCCAAAGATACAATTAAGCATTTTTTTCTGACTGTCTGTCAGTGAACATTTGAAAAAAGTCATTAAAAAGAACGTTATTTGGAGTTTATGGGACATAAAACAAACTTGCTCCAGTGGAGGAAAACCATCTTGATACTGAAGTCAGCATGAAAGGGCATTCACATCGCATTTTACTTCTGTAATATGACATATTTTTCTGTCATGACATGTAATGAGGAGATGCTGCCTTCAAATACAATGTGACACGCAAGTGATTTTAGTTGCAAAAAGAGAGACATTCGAGAATTTTTCATTTCCCAGCAACCACAGGAGACCTTTTAATGGTTCTGCATCATAATGAAGAGCCAAAGATGCACGTTAGGTGTGAAATTGATGCACAAACCTGTGAGCGTAAACTGACTAAACGAGCATATTCTAGTAAAGTTTACAGCTATTATGCTTTAACAGGACACAAAGGAATACAAAATGTATTGTAAACAATAATTTGTTTCTGCCAAGATTTAGATTTTACTTGCCACCAACTTGAAAGGTAGAATAAAAACAAAAATCAATCTTTAGTAAAGATGCCCGTAATGCCGTTCATTAAGGTGACAGATGGCCATGATGCATCAGAATCAGGGCTTGACAGTTTAGCAAGTGGTTTTCCAAAGTTACAAGTAGGGTTGGGTATCGTTTGAATTTTAACGATTCCGATTCCAATTCCGATTCCTAGTTTCGATTCCGGTTCCTAACGATTCTCGATTTCGATTCTTTTAATAGGCAGGGTCAAAAAAGTTTAGGATATTTTAAATGAGCTAGCTAACCACTGGTCTTTCTGAAGGAAATAGTCTGACCTTCTCCATCAATTTTAATCTATCTTTTAACCTTTTACTTTTTATGAACATATATGAATTTCTCACAGGGCTGTTTTCAACTACAATATAAATATCAAATCTATGAACTTGAATATAAATATTATGGTAACACTTTACAATAAGGTTCATTAGTTAACATTAGTTAATGTATTTACTAACATGAACTAACCACGAGCAATACATTTGTTACTGCATTTGTTCATCTTTGTTAATGTTAGTTCATAAAAATACAGCTGTTACTTACGCGCGTAAACAATTCCTGTGGCGCGAATGGGAATATTGGAGACAGTCGCATTTGTCCCACCCAAAATGACACCGCGGAAGACAATATATTGCAACTCTCACGCATTGGCCGTGAGACACACGTATTTGATTGGTTTCCCTATCAAATGTCGAGAGCGCATTATGTTATGGCAGCGCGAAAGTACATTAAATATAATGCGCGAGCGTGATTCTCTCTGCTCGCGCGAGGAATATGATGTGCCGAGCGCGAATCTCCCACGCGCGCTCTAAGATACACTTCTCTTGTAGGAATTCTCTCTCTGGCTCGCTCAGAGAATCCTGCACTTAAAACGTGTTCAGTGCAATCGCGAATCTCTCCTCTCTTCCCCAGCTAACAATTTTAGGTTATAAGAACGTTCAATTCACCCTCCTTTATATAAACGTTGTAACGTTCTTGCTTGGTTATAAGAACGTTATTCAAACGTTCAATTCTCCCATTAGGCTATATAAACGTTCTCTTAATGTTTTTCTAAGATATAATGAAAAACGTTTCATTCACTTATTAAAACCTTTCTTAATGTTTAATATATATATATATATATAATATATATATATATATATATATATATATAATATATAATGCTATAACAAGGTATCCTATATAATGCATATGAAGAACCTAAAACAAGAACTTTCAGATTTTAAAATAAAGACAAAAATATATAGAAAGATCATTTTTAAAAGACCATGAATCATGTCTATAATATGTGTAATGTAGTCCACTGAAGTCGAGTTGATTGAACCCAAGTAGTTTATTCCAATAAACCGATTTGGTTGAAGTGACAATATGATGCAGAAAATATGATGCAGAAAAATTAGATGCAGATATCTAAATCAGAGAATTCATAGGTTCGTCGATTGGCGGTGGATATTTATTTTCAACAGTGATTGGATGACTCAAAGTGCACCAGATTAATGAATAGCTTTAAAATGTGCAAAATTTTCTTACGGGGGTGCATGCCCCGGACCCCCTTGAGGTACTGGGCTACATCCATAAAAATACTGTTGGAATAACAGCTATGGTCTGTGAAAAATAATATTCGAATTATCTTATAAATGTACATGATCAGGGGCATGTCTTCTCCTCGTTTGAGCCAAGAAAACCCTCCGTATTGTCATTGGGACTGAGCCTCCTAAAATTAAAATCCTAATCAGCCCTGGTCCCCCCCAATATAAACTCATTCCTACGCCCCTGGGGGACAGGCCCGCTTTTCAGTTTATAATATCCGTTTATATAGACACGAATACTCCTTTTTTACGCACGTCATTTCACTCTTGACGCGCGAATGGATTCAAAGTGTTCAAGCGTATAACTAGACGCGGTAGGCGCGAATTTGACGCGCTATTCGCGTTTGGAGTGAACGCAGCATAGGACGACTCTCGAGTTACTTCGCTCGGTTATGCCAACACTTCTGGTGGACGCTTCTTCATTGGTGTTCAGCGGTTTCTTCTTCCGGTCGGCGGAATCGAAACTAGGAATCGAAATTTAAACTTTTGAACGATTCCGGGAAAATCGCAAAGCAAGTCCCGGTTCCAATCGATACTCGATACTCGATACCCAAGCCTAGTTACAAGCCACTCAGCATTTTCACTGGCCACAATTTTGACATTGGTACCATGAGGGAAAACTGCCATATAGATATTTTTAATATTATCTCATAATTTGGCAGCAGGCATATTAGGCTGCAGTCACTTTAAGACCTGACACACTGATCCATTATATTGATACACATGCATTTTTTTTTCAACTGTTTATGTTCACTTAAAACATGACTGTGTTTACATGAATACTCACCATTTTGACATTTTTTTGTGTGTTTTTGACTGTCACACTTTGGGTGTGATCACGGGGTGTGAACAATCCCACGCTGAAATGCAAGCCCTTTAACAGCAATAATATTCATGCGGAGCAAATGAAACGAGTGAGAGAGAGGAGGAGGGTTTGTGTCACTCGCTGATGGAGAGATGGAGAGAGAGAGAGAGAGAGAGAGAGAGAGAGAGAGAGAGAGAGAGAGAGAGAGAGAGAGAGAGAGAGAGAGAGAGAGAGAGAGAGAGAGAGAGAGAGAGAGAGAGAGAGAGAGAGAGAGCAGCAGCATCCTGCATCTATTCTAAAGAAAATGAGTATTGGAAGCGTTTCAGATATTTCAGTATTGATATGTATGGAAAAATCTGTATTTTTTACAACAATACATTGCACTTAGTTTATTATTTCAGATGCCTTTTTAAACTATATTTGAAAAATGTATACATAATATGTCAAATATGTCTCCCATTATTGAGTCATTTTGCCCTGGATGTGAAGAATGAAGGTCAAGTTCAGCGTTTAGACTAGAGCATCCCATTGGTTCCACTTCTTTTTCAAATCAATCCTAATTTATTATTGCTGTAACCGTTATCACATTCACCAGCATACACAGTAGCCTAAAACAATGACATATCTTATTTATTATCTCATATTACTATTTTTTTTCTTTCATCCTGCACTATAGGACCAGGAGCATGTATTAATAATGTAAAGCGGGTCAAATTTGATTTCATGTTGAGCTGGCATAAGGCTGAACTGGCACCGGCTCAAGTGTAAAGGGCATCAGGTAGTTGCAGGACAAACACCAGGGAGCCAAACAAGCCGTAGTGGAGAACAAGAGGAAGACGAGAAAGAGAGAGACAGGGAAAAGAGGATGTGAGACACAACACAAGAGACAGACACATATAGCGGCCTGAAAATAGAATCCAATTACTGACGGAGAAAAACGGAGGGCGTGTAGAGAGAGAGAGAACGAGAGAAGAACGAGGACTGCTGGTATGGATGGAGTGAGAGAAGAGAGATGTGAGACAGAGAGAGAAAATGTGAGGTGCTGGAGGAGAGGAGGTGTTAGCTAAGACTGTGAAGAAAACTTAAATTGAGCTTGTGTGTGTGTGTGTGTGTGTGTGTGTGTGTGTGTGTGTGTGTGTGTGTGTTGTGATGTGTGTGTGTGTGTGTGTGTGTGTGTGTGTGTGTGTGTGTGTGTGTGTGTGTGTGTGTGTGTGTGTGTGTGTGTGTGTGTGTGTGTGTGCACTCAAGCGGCACACGGATACAGTAGTGTTGTAGCTCTGGGTTTGTTTTGATGAGGTTGTGTGTTTTAGAGATTTGGTTTCTTATTCATTACTTCATCTGTTCATTCCCCGGGTGTTTCTTGTTAGTTAGTCTCATACTCAGCAAGAAATCAAAATTGTCAAAACTTTTGCATCACATGTTTCCTGGTCATACGTCATTGGTGGTACGTCTCTGAAATCTTATTTTAGATATACGCTTTGAACAATCTAGCCAATTCATGATGGACATTTTTGCCACAATATCTTTCAAATATATGCGGTATATGTTGTAAACAGCACAGCTTAGTTAAATATGAATTATGCTAAATATATTACAAAATGTACTTCAAGGACAAGAAATATTTCTAATCATAATTTTTTTTTTGTAAATTCAAAATATTAAACAATATAAAATGTATTTAGTTCACAATGACCAAAGAATGTCTCTAAAATAATATAGGATAAAAATATATTGTAAACAGCGCAGCCTAATGAAATATGATTTTCAAATATTAAAAATATTTCCTGTAAACTTTAAATGCCAAAATTTATAAATTGTATTTCAGTGGACAGGAAAAATGCATTTCAGTCATACATTTTTTTTAGTAAATGCCACATAAAATATATAAAATAATATGATGAAAAAAATAACTAAAATTATTGAAAATAAATTTGTGTAAATATATTTTTAAAATATATTTAAAATAAATACAGATAATTATCATAAATAACATATTTTATAATGTATATATATATATATATATAATCTATAAAATATATTTAAACAATATGATGAAATATAAATAACTAAAACTTATCAAAAATACATTTATGTAAATATCTTTAAAAATTTGTATTTATTGTATATTTTAAAATATATTTAAAAACATATCTGATCATTTATTTATTTGCTGTATGTGAAGTCCCACCCTACTTCTCTGCCTGAATAATATTTTACTCAGAAATACACTGATTATGGAAGTAAAACTGTCTGTACTGAAATGAATCAGTTTGTGTTCTCTAAACTTTCTTTTACCAATGTAATGAACTTTCCTCGTCTCTCAGGATTCATTTCACACTGCTGACAGATACACATTACGATTCACTGAAATATTAAGCACATTTATAGGACGTTTATAGGACGCATTAATATTTTGTGCTACACGGTTCCACTAGCTGGCGATTAATATGGAAAACTGGTGTTTAACACGCTCCTCCAGCCATCGCTCATGTCACTGAAACGGCTTCTAGAAAAGTTTAACTGTGGGCCGATAGTTTGAAAAATCTGGTCTTCGGAAAGTCATCAGACAAATTATGGACGTTTTTAATGGGAACGCATCATATTTTCTCATCTGATTGTGATTGCAGTCTATTACACAGCTCACTGGAACACACTCTTAAAACTAAAAGTTCCAAAAGAAGGTTTTCAAAGTGATGTCATAGAAGAGACATTTTTGGTGAACATTCTTAAAAGAACCATTTGTTTTCTAAGTGTGAAGAACATATTAATAATCTCATTTTTTATAGAGAACCTTTTGTGGAATGGAAAATGCCAATGCCAATAAAGAACCTTTATTTTTTAATTGTACTTGTAAACTGGAACGTTCTGCAGTCATATATATACTTAATGGTAAACATTATAATGGCTGTTAGCTTCGTGTATCATATTGCAGATTCTTTTTTCTCACAAAATACAATGAAATCAACATGTAATGCTTTTTGCAACCATTTTACTTCAAAACGGGAGTGAGATACACCATCTGGAACTGATTGGATTGTGAACGGTGTGCATTACCAGAGGGAGAAAGAAACTGACCACTTATGGAAAAAAATACAGCTGCAGGAATGAAAGTCCTGCCTTTCAGTTTAAACGAGTCAATCACTTTGTTTTAAACAGATGCTGTGCTTTAGTTTGAGCTAGATGGAAACACTTTTTATTTTTAAACTAAAGAAGCTAAACTTTATGATTTCTTCGCCATTCTAGTAGACAGGAGTTGTCATTTTTTGTGTTCATCTTCTACACTATCGGTCAAAAGTTTGGGATCTGTACGATTTTTGAACGAAGACTCTTATACTCACCAAGGCTGCATTTATTTGACCAAAAAATAATAATAATTTGATAAAAAACAGTAATATTGAAACATTTTATTACAATTTAAAATAACTGTTTTCTATGTGAATATATATGTTAAAATATAATTTATTAAGAATTTTCAGCATTATTACGCCAGTCTTTGGTCACATGATCCTTCAGAATTTGCTGCTCAAGAAACATTTATGATTGATTATTATTATTAATTGTTCATATTTGTGGAAACTGTGAATTAAACTGTGGAAGAAAGTGCATTAAAGGTACAATAGGCAGGATTTTTCACCACCAGGGGTCGCTAACCTCTTACAATAACACAGGCGTATATTGATGACGTACATTAAGCAGAATTCTGGATCTTGTCGTCAATCTGTGAAGCAGGTAAAGCAGGGCGCAATTGCTAGACGTAATACCAGCGCCACACACAACGCGAGTCCCGCGGATATAAAGGAATAAGGACATTACACGCAAGTGCTGAATAAATACTCACACAGGTCAGTTTATTAGACGAACGAAACTTGAGGTAACGCAGCGCTGTTTCACTTGCTCTAACAGTTACACTATCACACTAAACGGCATTTGAGTGTGTTGTTGAATGTTGTTAGTTTGGTTGTTTGTTGGCTGTAAGAGACTAAGTAAGCTAGATCAACATTAGAATAACATGCAGATCATATTCTAACATTTCATCATGTTGAACTAAATAACCTTGATTACTTTTATGTACATTTGCTCATCTGTCTAATAAAGTAACATGCAACACTCGCGTCTCTGTCAAATCGAAGTTTGTCGCGGACGTGGAGCTCTCGGCATCTCAAAAGATGTTGATCTTCGTTTTAGTCCTCTTTTTGTCTCAAAGTCTGCTTGCCATGGTCCATAATGTTTTAATAAAACAACAACAGTGCGAGTACAAAGCTGGCGGAAACCAGGGGAAACGCGGATATGACGCCATTGACTGGCGACTCCTCACCCTGCTCACACGCCCCGTTTCCTTGGTTAAAATCGCAATTTTCTCACGATTTACAAATAGTTGGAAAGATTTGGGATATTGTAAGTAATCAACTAAACAAAATATATAACATTGGCCTAGTGGTTTTTGGATATTTTACTGCAAAAATCCTGCATATTGTACCTTTAAGTAAATTCTGAATCAATGTCAACATTAAACTCAATAAAATCAATATTTCCACTGCATTAATATGTTAAGTAGCCATATAACAAGCCAGATCATGTAGTCAGCCAGTCTTTAATATTGAAAAATAACCCCCTTCAGACTCATATACAAGACCCTTCCCTTGCAGTTATATTTATTATCCCTCACATTTCACATTCGCAGGCTGAATCAGGTGCATGATATCAGCAATTACGCCGTCTTTTTGAGTCATTGCGGGTGTTGTGTTTTACAATGGACTGAAATGAGTGATCGTCGCTTCTAAGTGCGTCTAAGTGTGTGTGAGTCAGTCGTACGGATTCTGCTATTATTAGACTGCAGGGCGGCCTGAAATCTCAGCAAAGTGCAGACCCACACAAAAGGCATTTTTAACTTTCTTAAACATCTCACACACACACACACACACACACACACACACACACTCTCTTTCTTGTCTCCAGTGGGCTCGACTCACTTGCCGTTCTTGAAGTCTCCTGACTGCAGGCGGCTTTGCACCGTCTGCCACCTGCCGGCTTTAATGCCCCCCGTCATCATGTTCCTCACGCTGTCACTGCGGGACGGCCCCCCTCCGTCCCCAAATACACCCCCCACGGACCCTCTCTGGCCCCCGGGCACCGCCCCACTGAGGGGTCCGCCAGAGAGAGAGAAAAAGGAGGAAAAGGACAAACATTGGGAGAGAAGAAACGGTTACAGGTTTGGATAAATAACAATGATTTATCCCGTGAGAGTGTTACATGCGTGTGACCTCACAGCGAGCTACAAGACACAACACAAGTCACCCTGGGCTTTTAAAGATGCAGTGCCAAGTGCAGATCCTCCTATAGGGGGCGTAGCAGAGCCTTACGGATGGATTTACATTACAACGACCCTGAGGCTTCAAACAACCACGTTTGCTCTCCCGGTGACATGCGTAAATGTTGCAGACTTTTGTCATCGGTGTTTCATAATCGTGGTCACCGGTTTGTGGACCTGGTGAAAGTCATCATGCAGTCATCAGGAGATTTAAGGAACACCGCCGCACCACTCAAACACTCACAATACAACATCAACACCAACTACGACATCAAAAACAGCAGGATAAGAGAAAAAGAGCTTTCAGTCACAAAGCTGACGGCCGCAGATTCAAACAAAACCAGGTGAGGAAGCAGATTTCAGAGAGAAAAATTATATATGCATATATTGTGCATACTACAATAATTATTTTCAAGTTATGGCCAATAACTGACCAAACTGATGATAATAATAATATTTTACATATTTAGCGGTGATGCACGTCATTAAAATTCTGGTCAATTCCAATAAGACAATATTTATTCTCATGTTATGGTCAATAACTGATAAACGGCTGATATTATATAGTGAATACCGCCCTGGGTCGATAAAGGCCCGATGTATCCGTTTAAGGGTGAATTTAGGCATTGCAACATTATAATGTACAGTATGAAAAACGTAATACTATTTTTGAGGTTTGCTAAAGATTACGTTTAAATTATTAGTGTAACTAAGTGCTTGTTAGTTGAAGGCCAAAAAATGTGCATGCACAATTAAATATCCAAGTTCAGCCTATATTTACCAATAAATAACATAAAAAAAAATCTGTAACGCTTTATTTTAAGGTGACGTACTGTAGTTACCCGTTACTACTGTACATGTACTTACTATAGTAATAACAGTAAATTATGCAAAATTACAAGTAACTAACCCTATAAACCAAACCCTAACCGTAACTCTATAGTAAGTACATGTAGTTAAAGGATAATTCCGGTATTTAGCACTTTGAGTCTATTTTCTAGTTTGTTTTGGATGAACTACAGTGGTGGACACAGAAATGTTGACGATGGGTCCTGTCTCGACTTTTTGACTCTTTTAGAATCGCCTCTGAGCGCTTCAGAGTGGCTGTCTATGGGCATGCACAAACATGTCCTTAAAACAACCCTTAAAGTTCGTTTTCAAAACTGTGCAACTCACCGAGTGGTTAGTGCTGTTCGTTGATGATTAAAAACAAGTAGCGTAGCGAAATACAGTTTCTGTCATGTTTTATTTGTCATTTTGTAAAATCGCATGATTTCCGTTGGAGGACTCATTGCAATAACTGTGCAATAAAACACGACAGAAACTGTATTTCGCTACGCTACTTGTTTTTAATCATCAACGAACAGCACTAACCACTCGGTGAGTTGCACAGTTTTGAAAACGAACGTTAAGGGTTGTTTTAAGGACATGTTTGTGCATGCCCATAGACAGCCACTCTGAAGCGCTCAGAGGCGATTCTAAAAGAGTCAAAAAGTCGAGACAGGACCCATCGTCAAAGTTTCTGTGTCCACCACTCTAGTTCATCCAAAACAAACTAGAAAATAGACTGAAAGTGCTAAATACCGGAATTATCCTTTAATTATTACTCAGTTCTTTTTTAAATGCGTACAATGTAACCATCACCTTAAAATAAAGTGTAACCAAATATTCAAATAACAAATAATATATATTTCGAGCCAATAAGGGATCAATTGCATCCTACGATACAAGTATCTAAAATATCTATACAACATGACCATAACTAAAGACAAACTACTATAAGTGAGGAAGTGGCTGTTCCTGGTGTGTTTTGCTTGAATCTGCGGTGTGCGTCTGAAACAGCAGAGCTTCAGTGCATTCACCCACACCGCTTTAATCCAGCAGGTCCACAGAGAAAGGAGATCTGAATCACCTGAGCCACCGCGTATAACGTGTTTATTTCACTTTTCATTTTCTAGACAGGCCGGCCCATCTGATTCTGACCCCTCTGTACGACTGCCGCTGGTTTTGATGGAAACCATTTCTTTCTTTAGCGAAACCTGTCTGGATTAGGCCGGTGAGGGTTTACCGATGCCAAGATTCAGGAGTGCTGGAGGGACACATCGAGTACAAGCCCGAGAAAGGTCAAAGCACAGGGCAGAACGGGGGATACCACACCACAACCAGACTGTAACGGTCAACCCTCGACGGGAGCCTACGGCACTGAGGGTTACACACCGTTCAAGAGCGCCTTTTGGTTTGATTGTTTGTTTCTTTACTGTTATTGTTGCTGTTCGCTGGATAGCTGAAGCTGGAGGGTTGTCCGTCTCCATGGTAACACCCCATGGGGGGAGGAGGGGAAGGGGGGGGTGAAAGGTTAAAGGTCATGTGCTGAGAAGAGACAAGCAGGGCTGTAGGGAGTGAGGGACATTTAGGGTCAATCTTGCAATTTTTGGGGTGAAATAAAACAGATTTGAATATCAGGCTATTGCTATGATTAGCAAACCGTCCAATATATTGATAATGTCCCTGCAGTCCTGCAAAGCTTAGTCGAGAATAAAATCTGCATAATGACTTTCATTCATATCATAAGGTTTGAACGTGAAGTGTGCAATTTCTGTCATGAGCGTCACCACAGAACAGATTGGGCTTCTGTTTGGTGCCGAAACTATTAAAAATTGTTTTTGTTAAATTAAACAAAGCTGAAATTAAAGCAATTATAAAAAATGTTGCCTTGCCAACTAACTGAAATAAAAAAAGGTTTAAGTTGAAATAATAAAAACAAAAACTTAAAAAAATTAAACCTAAATAGAAATAATATGTATATATAATAAAAAAAAATACAAAAACACATTGACTAAGACTTAAATTAAAATTATATCTGAAAATAAATAGAAAAGCTAATTCAAAATAGCAATAAATACTATAAAAGCATTTAAAAATACTAAAAATCTAATTCAAAATATTAATAAATACTATAAAAGCATATAAAAATAACAAAACAAATATGATATCAATAAGTCAGTAAATATTATAAGCCAATATTCAATTTAAATTTAAATATCACAGCAACATTAAAAATTACTGAAATATGATAAATATTCCTGAAATGTGTTATAGAAAAAAGTCACAAATATTAAGCGGTTAAACGATTAATTATATACTTAAAGCTTTATATCTATATAGGTTAGAACTAAATAATAGCAAAAGTCGTGAAAATCTTAAAATAAGTTGAAAAATATCAGTAACGGTAGAAATTGAAAAAGTTATATAAATAAATTATATAAACATCTATTAATGTAATTTAAGTTGAATTGACTTCAACATCCAAGTTGATTGTACTCAAAAATTCAAGGCAGCAACTTTTTCTTTTACAGTGATACACATAACTGATTTGATATGGATATATTGTGCGTATCTCTATAGCAGCAGAAATGACACACTTCATCTTTCACGTATTTTGTCTTTATCTTGTCGTTTCGTCTGGTGTAATGCTACTGTACTATCCATACTATGAGTTTGGCATTATGAGTTCATTGCCATATCCTTTTGGAAAGGTGTGTTAGCGTACGGGATGCTTCCTCATCATTACAGCCCTGCCAGGGATCGGGGATCAATGTTGGGTAACAGGTGAGATGGCGTACAGTAAAATATGGGTTGTGTTAGTCTAAGCCCACAGTCCGCTCACTAACCGGCTGACGCATACTGCACCCAAATACAACAAAAACATTTGTTTTTAATAGGCGTTATGCCAATATGTTTGGTTCGCTTAATGCAACTTCTAAAATTGTTCACCAAACTGTAATATAAACAATTATTTTAATATTAATTTATTTATATATATATATTTTTCTAATATTATATAATAATATATATATACACACACTCACAATGTAATGATTGTATATGATTATATACAATTAAAAAATTATATTACAGTTTGGCGAGTCATTTTAGAATATTATACATATGTATATTATATAAAATATATTCAAATATTATTATTTGTAAGTACAATAATATATATATATATATATATATATATATATATATATATATATATATATTAAACATAACATAATAATACAATATAATATAATATATAAAAAAATGATTTAATACTTTTAATATATTGATACAAAACTGTCTAGTTAGCAGTTTTTGAGCTGGTCTGTGTGTATATCATATAAATTAAACAAAAAAACGACTGAATGATAAATATTGTGGTCAGAAAACATTCTGGGTTTTAGTGTTCATACTTTCAGTTTTGGCTTCTGGTTCTGTTCTGAATGTTAAAATAAAATACAAAATGCATTTATCCACAATACGAATCATTTTCAGGAACATTTAATTTCGTGGAATCAAATCAAATAAAAAAATATATAAAAAAACAAGCAATCGGTCAGTTCACAGCATGCGTCAGTCAGACGGTGTTTTCCTGTCTAAGTGGGCGGCTCTTGACCTGAATGAAAGACTAGACTTTCTGCTGCTAGTTAAAGTCTGGCAGCACAAATCTCAGGTGCGTTTGAGAAGGGATTGGGTTAGGGATTGGGTTAGGTGAGGTTCGGGTGAGGGATGAGTTGTGGGTCAGGGGTTTGGTGTCTCTTACCAGCCTGAACTGAGACTCACTTGAGTGAGAGGCGTGGATCTCCGTAAGGGGCATAAGGAGAAATGTTTAGTACAAACTCCTTGGGCGGGTATGAGCTCCAGCGCTGCTGCACTGAACTGCTGTCATTGTTATTCCAAAAGTCTCTGTCTAAATCACTGAAGAGACACACACACACACACACACACACGTCAGTGGAACATGAGCGACCCATTTCATCCAGCAATCCACACACCGGGAATCTCCTCTTCTTCGGGACAGGAGGAGGGAGAGGAAGAAACTGAGAGGTGCATGAAGGGCTTTTATCATCAAACAGGGAAATAAAAACAGACCCAATGCATCCATCAGGCAGCAAAGCAGAAACGAGCAAGATTATACCTGTGAGTTCATTAGTTTCTCAAAGATCAAGAGCGTAAGGGAGAGAAAGAGAGAGATGGAAAGCTGTGAAGCATCACACGTTATCAAACACAATCTCGAGTGCTCTTCGTGGTGACAAACCAGTAATGTGTTGCTAAGAAAAGAAACAAAGGTGAGAGGTCAGGAGAGATGGGTCGGGTGAACCTGGTATTGGGGGAAAAGGTCATATATGGTCAGTTATTATTTCAACAACAGATTCAGGGGAAAAAAAAATAGCAAATGTGCAGTCCTAAAAAATTCAGATTTCCACAAGCACCTGCAAGCTTTAAATCCAGAGAAGTCATTAGTCTAAAACAGCAGCTGCAGTGTCACGAAGCACAGCACACACCTCTCCCGGTGCGTGTCTCCGAGAATAACCGCCCCGTAAACAAGAAGACATGTGATCATAAGAAGAGGAAAACAACGGAAGCTGAAAGATCCTGCGCCCTCATTCAGACGCGCTTCAGAGAAACCGAGTCGCTCGAGAGGAGAGATGCTTCCTCAATGAAGCCGTGGTCATTATCAATGCATGCTCTCGCACTTGTGAAGGTTTTTCTTTTTTTTTTTCTTCAAAGCAAGTCTAGACTGAAAAACTTAATGGTGAATGAAATAAAAAAGGAAATCTTGACTTTTAGGCAGTGGAAATTTTCCAGGAGGCTGATACATAGAGCAACATTGAAAAAAACAGTAAAAGATTGCAGTAGACATCTTTTTTCAACTATTTGATCATTATAATCAACAAACTAATGCTTGTCAATATGGTAAACGAACAAAACATATCATTTATGAACTCCCAGTGCTTCTTTCAAGCTGATTTTTTAATTGAAAAAATTATGTAACTTAATTGCCTCAAATATATAAATAAATAAATGTAGCCTACAAATAAAAATTCTCTGGGCTATCATGCTGTTACATTTTTTTTTCTAATATTTTTTACATTACTTATGCGTCTAAGTTAGGCCCATTAGTAAGTACATGGATTAAAACAACACTTTTAGCTGCTATGTTCATTTTAAACACATTTTTGAGCCTCTCTTGCTTTCTCTGACGGACCGCCACTGCTTTAAGACTTCTGAAATGAATGATTTCCGTAGATTTAAAACACACGTATTTGTTGTCTATGGAGAAACAGTGAAGTTTTGTGCTGATTTCGTATTTTTCAGGCTTCGCTCCAACACAACGATCTTAAAAAAAAGCCCCAATGAACTAAATAATAAAAGTCCCTGCACCTACTTGATGGCTTTTTTCTCTCCTCTTCCTCTTCCTGAATCGGGAGACCCGACGGACTCCACTCCTGGTTTATTCCTCTTTCCCTGAAACACAGAGAGAGAGAGAGAGAGAGAGAGAGAGAGAGGAGAGAGAGAGAGAGAGAGAGAGAGAGAGAGAGAGAGAGAGAGAGAGAGAGAGAGAGAGAGAGAGAGAGAGAGAGAGAAAAGGTTATTCCCAGTCTCCTAATTGATCACAAGCTTCTCCACCTCCAGCTTCTGTTCATCTGTAGCATTATTCCTTCTTCCCTCTCTCTTTCTCCTCCCTGATGCTTCGTTCTGATTGCTTAAATCACAAGGTCCGTCCTACTAGTCTTCTCCACAGCAATTAAACCACACACAAGCCTCATATTTACATGGAAACAGCCAATTTCCTTGCCGGTGTCACAGGCCGGTGGAGAGCGTGTGGGAGAGACAGACTGACAGAAAGTGTCTTCTGAGGAGTAGATGTTATTGTGGAAACCCTTCATAGACGTCACTGCTGTCCGCCTCTCTGTGCCATAAACAACATGTTACAGGGAGTTTGTGACAACCTATATTCAGTGTTAGATTTAAGGAGACACCGGCCAGAGTTACGCAGGTTATGGGTTATGTAATCAACGGTTGAATTTACACCATAATACCAGAGGTTTTTTTTTTGTAATGAGCATTCATTAAAGTAACACTATGTAGTTTTTCAACCTTCATAATATATTTCCAAGACCCTTGTGATGGTACATCGACTTAAAATAAGTTAAATGACACGTCTGCCATAGCCTGACGGGGTCTGTATCGCTTTTACTGGCACTACAGAATTCGACTGCTTTACGTCAAGCGCTACAATAGTCAGTATATTGTTTTTCTTCGTTTCTGATGTCGCAATACATCATCCTTTCATGAAATCATGTAACATACTCTACCTTGTCTGTGGGCAAGCTGGTGTCTATTCTAAAGCTGGTGCTGGATAAACAGTGAGCGTGTGTGTGACGGTAGGCTAAATTATTTACGACAGCGGCAATGGACAATTTCGTTTCCAACCATCAGGGCGACCGAAGAGGAAAAGTTACTTGGTGTTACTTTAAGTTTAGGACTTTTTTGTACAGTATATAAACTGCCTCATTATAGTTGCTTTACTGTAAATATATACATGACACCATCTTTATAGTTTAAATGTGGTCATAAATGGTTAAAGTCCCCCTGTGGTGAAAATCAAGTTCTTAATGTTGTTTATATGTCTATGTGGTGTTTTTAATATGCTTTAAGACAAACCATGTGCAAATTCATAAGCTGTGTATTTTCTCTTTAAAACTGCAGTGAACCAAAGATGCTAGAGAAATCGCTGGTGTTTCTGATGTCATAAACTACCTTGTAACCAATCAGATCAACGTGTGATCGTCAACGAGTGGATCTCTGAGTGAGTGAGTGAGTGGAGGCGGGGCTCATTTGCATATTCATAGAACCGCATATACTAAACGAGGCAAGGGTGTAGAGTTACATTCCGCTATATTAAGGCATGAAGAATTTTATTTCAAGAAAAAAAAAACATTTATTATGTAATTTTGGTGATCAAATATGAGTTTTTAAGGGATAAGATTATTGACTACAGGAGGACTTTAAAAAATGCAATTATTGCTTATTGAACAAATCTCCAACTGTAAAAAATGTTGCTGCAACATTTTAAAATTTGTTGAGAAAACTTAAATATCCAACTTAACTAAACTAAACTAAAGCCAAACTTAATATTTTATGTCAAGCACGAACACATACTTTAAGTTGAAACAACACATTATTTCTTATTCTAATGATGAATTTTAATTCATGATAAATAATAACAGCAATCATTTTTACTAGTGTCAAAATTTTAATTAATTAATTAAGTAAATAAATAAATACTTCTTATTAGCTTCCTCTGATACTTTCGTACTATTAAAAAACCTCTAGACAAGACAAGCGACATTCAAAAGTAGTTAGTCTTAAACTTTTCTTGTTTCATTTATTTACTTGCAAGTGAAAAAGGTACTTCAAATATATAGGGGGAACATGACGAAGTGACAAGATCAGTCCCAGTATAGTGTTATTTTACTATTATTTATATACTATTAATATTTCGAAGTATTTTTAATTTTTTTTTAGTTTATAGTTCAGGTTTTAGTAAGTTTGTAATGTGCTTTTGTCATTTTTATTAGTTTCGTTTTTACTTATTTTAGTTAGCTTTAATTTATTTGATTTAAATTTTAGTTTTAGTAATTGTAGTGCTTCAACATAGTTTATTTCAGTTAGTTGCCAAAGCAACCTTTCTAATTTGTTTTTAAATGTAAGTTTTCCATTTAATATTTATATTCAATAATAATTCTGTGATATTTCAATTAAGTTCTAGAGAACGGGTTCTTATTAAAACACTAAAACCATATACATTTTTATATGCAGGTCCAAAATTGACAAAAGCAATTGTTAATTAAACTGGAATCGTTGGTGGAATCGGACCCAATAATGATCAACTCCTTATGATTGCCATCCCTAGTGATGTAACATAATGAATTGCATATTTTAGGAGCAGCACAATGGTGTAAAAAGGTATAATCTAAAACATTACAATAAAAAACTAGTCAAAATAAACAGGTACAATTCGTAATTTTGCTCTCATCCAGGACCCATCTGTGTAATTACAGCGGATACTCCTCAAATCAGGATCTGTCCCGCAGCGCTCGCTGTCTCATCCCATCTCATCGCTGCAATCCTGTCGGCTATCGTCTGAGGAGGCCTGTTGGCTCAGAGATGGCTCTGGTTGGGCTAGTTCTGCCTGGCTCGTCTCTGAGGATGTGTCCGGGGGGGTCGGGCGGTTCAGAAGGGTCAGAGGTCAGGGGTATCATTAGCGCTGGCCAGGAGGAGTGCGCAGCGATGGGCGGGAGTTAAAACAAAACTGCTTAAATTGTGCTCAGCGATTGGCCGAGGCTCCAGGAAACTCCCCGAGCAAGGACAAAATCTGAATTCACTGAAGGTTTTGTCTTTTTCTAGATGTAACCAAGCACAGGGACATGAATTGATTGCAAGAACAAATAAAAGTTCCATTCAAAATTTTTCACATTAGTAAAGTGAACAGTAAAAAATACCTTTATGTACCAATTCATATATTTACACACACACACACACACACACACACACACACACACACACACACACACACACACACACACACACACACACACACACACAACACACACACACACACACACACACACACACACACACACACACACACACACACACACACACACGGCCACTTTATTAGGTACACCTGTCAACTGCTCGTTAATGCAAAGATCAGCCAATCACATGGCAGAAACGCAATGCATTTAGACATGTAGACATGAGACGATCTGCTGAAGTTCAAACTGAGCATCAGAATAAGGAAGAAAGTGATTTTGAACATGAGATGGTTGTTGGTGCCAGTATTTCAGAAACTGCTCATCTACTGGGATTCTTTATGCATGACCATCTCTAGGGTTTACAGAGAATGATCAGAAACTGAGGAAATATCCAGTGAGCTTCAGTTCTGTGGGAGAAAATGCCTTGTTGAGGTCAGAGGTCTGAATGACCAGATTCAAGTTGATAGAAAGGCAACAGTAACTCAAATAAGCACTCGATACAAGCGAGATCTGCAGAAGAGCATCTCTGAACACTGAAGAGCATCTCTGAACACTGAAGAGCATCTCTGAACACTGAAGAGCATCTCTGAACACAGAAGAGCATCTCTGAGCACTGAAGAGCATCTCTGAACACAGAAGAGCATCTCTGAACACTGAAGAGCATCTCTGAACACCTGAAGAGCATCTCTGAGCACTGAAGAGCATCTCTGAGCACTGAAGAGCATCTCTGAACACAGAAGAGCATCGAACACAGAAGAGCATCTCTGAACACTGAAGAGCATCTCTGAACACCTGAAGAGCATCTCTGAGCACTGAAGAGCATCTCTGAGCACTGAGAGAGCATCTCTGAACACAGAAGAGCATCTCTGAACACAGAAGAGCATCTCTGAGCACTGAAGAGCATCTCTGAGCACTGAAGAGCATCTCTGAACACTGAAGAGCATCTCTGAGCACTGAAGAGCATCTCTGAGCACTGAAGAGCATCTCTGAACACTGAAGAGCATCTCTGAGCACTGAAGAGCATCTCTGAGCACTGAAGAGCATCTCTGAGCACTGAAGAGCATCTCTGAGCACTGAAGAGCATCTCTGAGCACTGAAGAGCATCTCTGAACACTGAAGAGCATCTCTGAGCACTGAAGAGCATCTCTGAGCACTGAAGAGCATCTCTGAACACTGAAGAGCATCTCTGAGCACTGAAGAGCATCTCTGAGCACTGAAGAGCATCTCTGAACACTGAAGAGCATCTCTGAACACTGAAGAGCATCTCTGAACACTGAAGAGCATCTCTGAACACTGAAGAGCATCTCTGAACACAGAAGAGCATCTCTGAACACAGAAGAGCATCTCTGAACACAGAAGAGCATCTCTGAACACAGAAGAGCATCTCTGAACACTGAAGAGCATCTCTGAGCACTGAAGAGCATCTCTGAACACAGAAGAGCATCTCTGAGCACTGAAGAGCATCTCTGAACACAGAAGAGCATCTCTGAACACAGAAGAGCATCTCTGAGCACTGAAGAGCATCTCTGAACACTGAAGAGCATCTCTGAACACTGAAGAGCATCTCTGAGCACTGAAGAGCATCTCTGAGCACTGAAGAGCATCTCTGAGCACTGAAGAGCATCTCTGAGCACTGAAGAGCATCGGTGAACACAGAAGAGCATCTCTGAACACAGAAGAGCATCTCTGAACACTGAAGAGCATCTCTGAGCACTGAAGAGCATCTCTGAGCACTGAAGAGCATCTCTGAACACAGAAGAGCATCTCTGAACACAGAAGAGCATCTCTGAACACTGAAGATCATCTCTGAGCACTGAAGAGCATCTCTGAGCACTGAAGAGCATCTCTGAGCACTGAAGAGCATCTCTGAGCACTGAAGAGCATCTCTGAACACAGAAGAGCATCTCTGAACACTGAAGAGCATCTCTGAACACTGAAGAGCATCTCTGAACACTGAAGAGCATCTCTGAACACTGAAGAACATCTCTGAACACTGAAGAGCATCTCTGAACACAGAAGAGCATCTCTGAACACAGAAGAGCATCTCTGAGCACTGAAGAGCATCTCTGAACACTGAAGAGCATCTCTGAACACTGAAGCGCATCTCTGAACACAGAAGAGCATCTCTGAGCACTGAAGAGCATCTCTGAGCACTGAAGAGCATCTCTGAACACTGAAGCGCATCTCTGAGCACTGAAGAGCATCTCTGAGCACTGAAGAGCATCTCTGAACACTGAAGAGCATCTCTGAGCACTGAAGAGCATCTCTGAACACTGAAGCGCATCTCTGAGCACTGAAGCGCATCTCTGAGCACTGAAGAGCATCTCTGAGCACTGAAGAGCATCTCTGAGCACTGAAGAGCATCTCTGAACACAGAAGAGCATCTCTGAGCACTGAAGAGCATCTCTGAACACTGAAGCGCATCTCTGAGCACTGAAGAGCATCTCTGAGCACTGAAGAGCATCTCTGAACACTGAAGAGCATCTCTGAACACTGAAGAGCATCTCTGAGCACTGAAGAGCATCTCTGAACACTGAAGAACATCTCTGAACACAGAAGAGCATCTCTGAACACAGAAGAGCATCTCTGAACACTGAAGAGCATCTCTGAACACAGAAGAGCATCTCTGAACACTGAAGAGCATCTCTGAACACTGAAGAACATCTCTGAACACAGAAGAGCATCTCTGAACACAGAAGAGCATCTCTGAGCACTGAAGAGCATCTCTGAGCACTGAAGAGCATCTATGAACACAGAAGAGCATCTCTGAGCACTGAAGAGCATCTCTGAACACTGAAGAGCATCTCTGAGCACTGAAGAGCATCTCTGAGCACTGAAGAGCATCTCTGATCACTGAAGAGCATCTCTGAACACTGAAGAGCACACTGAAGAGCATCTCTGAACACTGAAGAGCATCTCTGAACACAGAAGAGCATCTCTGAGCACTGAAGAGCATCTCTGAACACTGAAGAGCATCTCTGAACACAGAAGAGCAGCATCTCTGAACACAGAAGAGCATCTCTGAACACTGAAGAGCATCTCTGAACACTGAAGAGCATCTCTGAACACAGAAGAGCATCTCTGAGCACTGAAGAGCATCTCTGAGCACTGAAGAGCATCTCTGAACACTGAAGAGCATCTCTGAACACAGAAGAGCATCTCTGAACACTGAAGAGCATCTCTGAACACAGAAGAGCATTTCTGAACACTGAAGAGCATCTCTGGGCACTGAAGAGCATCTCTGAACACTGAAGAGCATCTCTGAACACAGAAGAGCATCTCTGAACACTGAAGAGCATCTCTGAACACTGAAGAGCATCTCTGAGCACTGAAGAGCATCTCTGAACACTGAAGAGCATCTCTGAACACAGAAGAGCATCTCTGAACACTGAAGAGCATCTCTGAACACTGAAGAGCATCTCTGAACACAGAAGAGCATCTCTGAACACAGAAGAGCATCTCTGAACACTGAAGAGCATCTCTGAACACTGAAGAGCATCTCTGAACACTGAAGAACATCTCTGAGCACTGAAGAGCATCTCTGAACACTGAAGAGCATCTCTGAACACAGAAGAGCATCTCTGAACACTGAAGAGCATCTCTGGGCACTGAAGAACATCATCTCTGAACACAGAAGAGCATCTCTGAGCACTGAAGAGCATCTCTGAGCACTGAAGAGCATCTCTGAACACTGAAGAGCATCTCTGAACACAGAAGAGCATCTCTGAACACTGAAGAGCATCTCTGAACACTGAAGAGCATCTCTGAACACAGAAGAGCATCTCTGAACACTGAAGAGCATCTCTGAACACTGAAGAACATCTCTGAACACAGAAGAGCATCTCTGAACACAGAAGAGCATCTCTGAGCACTGAAGAGCATCTCTGAGCACTGAAGAGCATCTCTGAACACAGAAGAGCATCTCTGAGCACTGAAGAGCATCTCTGAACACTGAAGAGCATCTCTGAGCACTGAAGAGCATCTCTGAGCACTGAAGAGCATCTCTGATCACTGAAGAGCATCTCTGAACACTGAAGAGCACACTGAAGAGCATCTCTGAACACTGAAGAGCATCTCTGAACACAGAAGAGCATCTCTGAGCACTGAAGAGCATCTCTGAACACTGAAGAGCATCTCTGAACACAGAAGAGCAGCATCTCTGAACACAGAAGAGCATCTCTGAACACAGAAGAGCATCTCTGAGCACTGAAGAGCATCTCTGAACACTGAAGAGCATCTCTGAACACAGAAGAGCATCTCTGAGCACTGAAGAGCATCTCTGAGCACTGAAGAGCATCTCTGAACACTGAAGAGCATCTCTGAACACAGAAGAGCATCTCTGAACACAGAAGAGCATTTCTGAACACTGAAGAGCATCTCTGGGCACTGAAGAGCATCTATGAACACAGAAGAGCATCTCTGAACACTGAAGAGCATCTCTGAGCACTGAAGAGCATCTCTGAACACTGAAGAGCATCTCTGAACACTGAAGAACATCTCTGAACACAGAAGAGCATCTCTGAACACAGAAGAGCATCTCTGAGCACTGAAGAGCATCTCTGAGCACTGAAGAGCATCTCTGAACATAGAAGAGCATCTCTGAGCACTGAAGAGCATCTCTGAACACTGAAGAGCATCTCTGAGCACTGAAGAGCATCTCTGAGCACTGAAGAGCATCTCTGATCACTGAAGAGCATCTCTGAACACTGAAGAGCACACTGAAGAGCATCTCTGAACACTGAAGAGCATCTCTGAACACAGAAGAGCATCTCTGAGCACTGAAGAGCATCTCTGAACACTGAAGAGCATCTCTGAACACAGAAGAGCAGCATCTCTGAACACAGAAGAGCATCTCTGAACACAGAAGAGCATCTCTGAGCACTGAAGAGCATCTCTGAACACTGAAGAGCATCTCTGAACACAGAAGAGCATCTCTGAGCACTGAAGAGCATCTCTGAGCACTGAAGAGCATCTCTGAACACTGAAGAGCATCTCTGAACACAGAAGAGCATCTCTGAACACAGAAGAGCATTTCTGAACACTGAAGAGCATCTCTGGGCACTGAAGAGCATCTCTGAACACAGAAGAGCATCTCTGAACACTGAAGAGCATCTCTGAGCACTGAAGAGCATCTCTGAACACTGAAGAGCATCTCTGAACACAGAAGAGCAGCATCTCTGAACACAGAAGAGCATCTCTGAACACAGAAGAGCATCTCTGAACACTGAAGAGCATCTCTGAACACTGAAGAGCATCTCTGAACACAGAAGAGCATCTCTGAGCACTGAAGAGCATCTCTGAGCACTGAAGAGCATCTCTGAACACAGAAGAGCATCTCTGAACACTGAAGAGCATCTCTGAACACAGAAGAGCATTTCTGAACACTGAAGAGCATCTCTGGGCACTGAAGAGCATCTCTGAACACAGAAGAGCATCTCTGAACACTGAAGAGCATCTCTGAGCACTGAAGAGCATCTCTGAACACTGAAGAGCATCTCTGAACACAGAAGAGCATCTCTGAACACTGAAGAGCATCTCTGAACACAGAAGAGCATCTCTGAACACTGAAGAGCATCTCTGAACACTGAAGAGCATCTCTGAACACTGAAGAACATCTCTGAGCACTGAAGAGCATCTCTGAACACTGAAGAGCCTCTCTGAACACAGAAGAGCATCTCTGAACACTGAAGAGCATCTCTGGGCACTGAAGAACATCTCTGAACACAGAAGAGCATCTCTGAGCACTGAAGAGCATCTCTGAGCACTGAAGAGCATCTCTGAACACTGAAGAGCATCTCTGAACACAGAAGAGCATCTCTGAACACTGAAGAGCATCTCTGAACACTGAAGAGCATCTCTGAACACAGAAGAGCATCTCTGAACACTGAAGAGCATCTCTGAACACTGAAGAGCACTGAAGACTCACACCAGAGACACTCCTGTCAGATGAGAACAGCAAACTGAGGCTACAATTCACACAGACTCAACAAAACTGGACAATAGAAGATTGGAGAAATGTTGCCTGGTCTGATGAGTCTCCATTTCTGCTTCGACATTCAGATGTTAATTTGGCATAAGCAGCATGAGAGCATGGACTCATCCTGCCTTGTATCAGCGGTTCAGGCTTCTGGTGCTGTAATGGTATTTTCTTAGCACACTTTGGGCCTTTAGTACCAATTGAACATCGTTCAAACGCCAAAGTCAGAGTATTGTTTCTGACCATGTCCATCCTGTTATGACCACAGTGTTTTCATCTTCTGATAGCCACTTCCAGCAGGATAACACACATGTCACAAAGCATCATCTCACACTGGTTTCTTGATCATGACAGTGAGTTCACTAAACTCAAACGGCCTCCACAGTCTCCAGATCTCAATCTAATAGAGCATCTTTGGGATGTTCTGGAACAGGAGATTCACATCATGGATGTGCAGCAACAAATCTGCAGCGACTGCATGATTCAACCCCTCTACGCCACAAACAATTGCTTCAGTGCTTTGAAGGCAAAACCAGTCTAGGGTGGTCTCTCTAACCACCTTAGTGAAGCTTGGTCTTCACCGGGCAAAAACTAGAAGTTAGTCCATCTGACCAGCTAATGTAAAGCCAGCTATAGGTAAAAGCTGGTATTTTGCAGCAGGATTCTCATATTCCAGACATCTCAATCCACTATCATCACGGCTCCAGAGTCTGACACACTGATTTAAACGAAAAAGGACAGTCCAAGAAACACCCAGATGTGCAGAGCAGCACACACACATGAGTCAGTAAGCCAGAGGGGACATTAGTGAAACACACACACACGCACACACATGCGCACACACACACACGCACGCGCACCACACACACACACACACACACACGCACGCACGCACGCACACGCATGCACGCACGCACGCACGCGCGCGCACACACACACGCACACAAACACAAACACATGCATGTACGCACACACACACACTCATTCTAATTACTACTGACTAACCCCAGAGACAATATAAGAAAGAGAAGACAGGATACTCATAGAAAAATGAATGGAAAATATTTTAATGCTTAATAAAGCTGAAGAAATGCACATGAAGTGAAATTTCAATGCTTATTTGAAATATAGAGTGCAACAGTGCCAGCACACCTTTTTCAGCGCCATATTTGTTTTCTATTCGTTTTTCCCATAGGGATTTACAAAAAGTCTTTATTAAAGTGTTAAAAAGCTATGAACCAAGACAACGAGACAAATAGCTATATAAGACAACGAGTTATATAAAAATATAACAATCAATTTTAAATTCAGATATATATATTTACGTATATATATAGAACGTAGAGAGACTAGATTATGTATTTTTATGGTGCTTCATATGAGTGGGCGGAGCTAAAGAGCAATTTTGTGCGTTGATTTTTCCGACTCTCTGATTGGTGGAATTTCTGCACAGCATCATGGGTAATGTAGTTTTTAACCACAATGCGGGCTGATGATTCAACAGAAGCTGATTAACAACCTCTGAACTCACAGTAGGTCTGTCTTTAACAGTTTATAATTTATCATTAAAAATCTATATCCCTATGGAGAAAATGAATGTCGTTTTTACTTCCTGATGCACTCTAATATGAAATAATATTTTTGTAAATAAATAAAATATGCACCAGACCAATAGAGCAAATAAAAACCAACTATCTGTTCTTTGGGCTGGATTTTCCACATATTATATAACCGGAACTTCAAAGATCACCATGATATTAGCATACAGTAATAGCTGTGTCCAAAACCATCATGGTATCAATAACCTTGACACCACATAGTGCTAGTTCACCTTCAAACAGAATCCAATAAGCAATTTAGAGCACATGGATCAATAATACAATTAAAAGCGACACTTAACAGACCATTTAAAGACAAACAGGACATGCAGTGACATGTTTTAGAGCGTTATTAGCCCTGAAAGTGTAAAGCGTGTTCAACTAAATGCCCTCAAACACTGATTAGATATGCAAATACATATCGTAGCATGACCCTGATATTCAATGAAACGTTACAAAGAAACGCTGACTCACTCAAAGATCACTAAAGAGAGCTAAAATGTCATTTTCCTAGTTTTAGTCTAGATCTAGTCTTACAAAATAGTAATGTGGTAGTGCCTTATCACAATGAGGATTTATCATTTACTCTGATAAATACTATGGTATTTGATACTGTATACCTTGAAAGTATTTCAATAGTATTACAACAATAGTATTAACATCATTGGAGTTTCTAAATTGGTACAATGAACAAAAGAACGTGGTCACACCATGGTATTTCTCTGTAAGGTTAATATTCTGTGATAGGAGACAGAATTCAATTAGCAATATAAATTACATTGAAATCAATACACTAATTAAAAAAACACCTTGACACAAGTGATATGTTAAGAGCGACATAGAAATGCATGAACACGAAGAACTAGATGTCCTCAAAGGCTGATTCAATAGTATAATACATACATGTAAAACAATTAATAAAAAAAAAAATTAATAAAAAAAATACATACGTGTTGCTTATATACTGCAACTACATTTTTAAAAAAATAATTAATTTATGCTTAAAACAAAATGCATTATTGGTAATCAAATTTTTATATTTTTTAATTATTTTAAAAATAAAATAATTTAAGATGCATATATTAATCGGAAATTTTAATTTAATACCATTAAAATTCTTAAGAAATATAAAAAATGTATTTGAAAAAATTCTCTGAAATCCCTTAATAATATACAATGCTTTAAATAAATAAGCTTTTAAAATATGTAAAATAAGGCAAAAATTCCAGCTGAAGAACATGATTTCTGAACTATATGCAGCATTTCCTTGATTTGCAGCCAAGCATTTGTGCACACATGCAAAGTCAACTATGTTCAGCTGAGAAAAATGTGTGATTTGTAAATATCTGAGATTGAAAACCATGACACACACACACACGCACGCGCACACACACACACACACACACGCAGAGTACTTACAGGCTGCAGTTCCTGGGTAAGTAGCAGTTTTTGACAGACAAGAACAAGCTATCAAAGGAAACTCATCTGTCATCAACTGTATCATGAAATGTTCACAGAGAAAGAGATGAGAGCGAAACAAAACAGGGAGAGAGAGAGCGAGAGAGGAAGAGTGTAGGAGGAGGAGGGGTTTGAAAGAGAAGTGGGGATGAAAAGTGAGGGAGGAGAGGACGCTGCCGATGATTGAGACGAGCGGAGGAAGCGACAGCTCGCCAACTGTGAGGCTCGGGGGGGAAAGTGTGTGTGTGTGTGTGTGTGTGTGTGTGTGTGTGTGTGTGTGTGTGTGTGTGTGTGTGTGTGTGTGTGTGTGTGTGTGTGTGTGTGTGTGTGTGTGTGTGTGTGTGTGTGTGTGTGTGTGTGTGTGTGTGTGTGTGTGTGTGTGGTGTGTCAAGAATCGAGAAGGAGAGTCAGAAATGTGCATTCAGTACCATGACTCGCTCTGAGCAAAGACACACACGTACAAACACTGTCACACACACATGGCTACAGGCAAAGACATCAGAAAGAGCTTTGGTCCAACAGACACACACTGTGGCCACACAATTCTCTCTCTTCTCTTTCGCTCTTTCTATCTTTGGCTGGAAAGCTCAAGAGGGCAGCGCTGTCATATATCACCATATATTCTCCACTTCTTTTTATCTTTTCTTTGTCTTCTCCAACTTTATTCTTCTCTCTCCTGCTTGGGCTTCAAACGTGCCTTTTTCTCTCTTTCTCTCTCAAATTTCAAAGTTCTTTGTGGGAGTGACTGTTCTACACACCACTCAGTGTTTCCAATCCATCAATATGAAAACTATAAAAAATAACGTCAGTTGCAGAAAAATAATATCTAAGATTTTTACCAATTTATTTAAAAAAAACACAATAATAAATAAATAAATAAATAAATAAATATATAACAAAATATAAAAATATTTCTTCGTAAAAATAAAATAAAAAATAACAATATTTTAATAACAAATAAAACAATAAAATATATAATTCTATATAATAAAGAATTTTTATAAAAAATTTATAATGCAAAAAAATAATAAATAAAAAAAAATCTGATATAATAATAAAGTATATTATAATAAAATAAAATATATGATATCAAAATAAAGTATAACAAACAAAATCTTCGTAAAAATAAAATAAAACTATAAAAATATTTTTATAACAAATAAAACAATAAAATATATAATTCTATATAATAAAACATTTTTATCAAAAATTAAATAAAGCATAAAATATATATATATATATATTTTATAAAAAATAAAAATAAAAAATAAAATAAAGTATATTATAATAAAATAAAAAATTATATAAAAATAAAGTATAACAAACAAAATCTAAAACAATATTTTAGCGACATCTCTGATGACGTGTTAGTGGCATGAGGGCGGACAACCTGTCACTCACATGATATCGACCAATAGCAAACCACAACCATCCAATCAATTCCCGATGGACAAGATAAAGCCCCACCCACAATTTTTTTTTTTTTTTTTTTTTACGAACTTTATTATAAACAATACACAGGACAATAGGTACAGAGAACACTACACTCTAAAAAATGCTGGGTGGTTTAACCCAACTTTGGGTCAAATATGGACAAACCCAAACGTTAGGTTAAAAAATGTAATGTGAAAATCTAACCCAACAGTTGGGTTTGTCCATATTTGACCCAAAGTTGGGTTGAAACAGTTTTTAGAGTGTACAAATTCTGTGCAACCTGCTCAACATGTTCTTGTTCAAGACGCCGTTTCACTCGGATATACGTCACAACAGGGAAGAAAAGACTATTGCAACTTCTGTTTCATGCAATTTTTTCATTCAATTAAATTTAAACATAATGAGATGCGCATAATAAAGTCAAGTGCAAATGACATCATAAAGAAGTTGATCATTCGACTGTTCTAACATTTACACAACATTTAAATACCGTTAAGCCAAAGGTTAGTGAACACTCCCAGTTAATAATAGTATAATGTTGTTTTAAATGGAGCACTAATGTACTTCAATTGATTAGAGAGAGGGAGAGAGAGGGGAGAGAGAGAGAGAGAGAGAGAGAGAGAGAGAGAGAGAGAGAGAGAGAGAGAGAGGAGAGAGAGAGAGAGAGAGAGAGAGATTTCACAACCACAGTTTAATGTGTTTGCTGTATTGATGTCACCTAATAGCACATAAATGATAATTATAAAAAATCCACTCGATAACAAACATCCAGCAACACACAACACACACACACACACACACACACACACACACACACACACACACACACACACACACACACACACACACACACACACACACACACACACACACACAATTACTATCAATTGCTGGGAGAAGCTCTTGATTAAACCGCAGCCAATCAGAAGTTAACGAGTGATGTGAGGAGAGAGGGGCGGAGCCGACGTCATTAGAAGACCTCAGGGCCACCGTAGGGTGTACAACAAATCAAATACTACATACTATTGTTCAAATAGCATTGTACACAGCAAATATTGTATAATGCAAATACATTAGTCAAAATGTACATGATACAACCAGAGCATTCTGAGTAGATTACAGAATCCCACAATGCAATGCACCTGACATGACCTTTTACTTGCAGTGACGCATAAACCAGAAATGAAGTGAAATGACATTTTTCACATCATCTTTACTTGACTAATCATCTGATTGACTAATACTTGACTTTAAAACTAGCAGGCAGTAAACAAACAATCCTTACTGAGTGTAGTGCAGTACATACTAAACTAGAGTTCCAGTCCAAACATACTGTACATCTGTGTGTTACTTATGCATATGTATAACAATATGCATTAAGTAATGATAAATGTCTTAAAAAGTTGAAAAAATTATCATTACATAATACATTCTCTTTCATACTATTTGAAATTATATACAGTATATTATGCTTTCCAAGTCAATGAGGTCTATAATACCTAGAGAAAGTGATCCGTTAGCATTCCCATTCATCTTATTACTCACTTTTGTTATTAGATTAATTCTTTTATAGTAAATCACAGAGCAAAATGAAGTGCACTACACTTCATCTGCAGTCTGACAACAATAACATGCCACATATTACAGGCTCTCCCAGAAACAACCCTACTGATTCTAGCCTTGCGTACTACGTAGGGTGGACACTAGTATTGTCGTGTCCGAATATTCCTACTTACATACTATATAGCAGGTGAATTCAGAGTACTCATAAAACAGTACCTGGGTGGCCTACTACATCTAAAGTGTGCATTCGACAGTCACTACTATCCCATGAGGCCACAGGAGAGCGTTTTACAAATGGATGTGAAGCGAAGCTAATACATTCAAATTCATTCATACCATAATGTACCTTTTTAGTCCCCCTGTAGTCAATCATTTTATTCCATAAAACTCATCTTTGATCACAGAAATAATATGAAAAAATATTTTCCTTGAAATAAACGTATTCATGCCTTAAAATAGCTTGAATGTAACTCAACACCCTTGCCTCATTTAGTATGCACGGCTCTATGAATATGCAAATTAGCCCCGCCTCCACTCACTTACACCAGCTCAGTGTTTTTGGTTCACTCAGTTTTAAGGAGAAAATACTCAGCAATGGTGTTGACTCATGAATTTACACATGGTTTGCCTTAAAGCATATTATAAACACCATATAGACATATAAACAACATTAAATTTTCACCACATGAGGACTTTAAAGGATTAGTTCACTTTTTAAAAAAAACTTTTGCTGATAATTTACTCACCCCCATGTCATCCAAGATGTCCATGTCTTTCTTTCTTCAGTCGAAAAGAAATTAAGGTTTTTGATGAAAACATTCCAGGATTTTTCTCCATGGACTTCAATGGGACCCAAACAGTGCGCGTTCGTGACCTTTTCAACGTAATTGCGTATTACGTGACGTCACATGAACGCCCATCACAGTACAGAGCAAGACGAGCATTTGTGCTTAAAAAACTTAAACTTTTTTATTTATTTTTGAATAAAGCCCTTTGAAGCTGCACTGAAACTGTCATTTGGACCTTGAACCGTTTGGGTCCCATTGAAGTCCATTATATGGAGAAAAATCCTGGAATGTTTTCATTAAAAAACCTTCTTTCTTTTCGACTGAAGAAAGAAAGACATGGACATCTTGGATGACATGGGGGTGAGTAAATTATCAGCAAAAGTTTTTTTTTTAAAGTAAACTAATCCTTTAACAGTCGCGAAGTACGATTCAAACCAAATGTAGCACCTACTATACAGTATGCTATTTTGGAAGCAGCTTATGTGAATTAGAACGTAGTTTAAATTCTAAAGGCTAATTCTATTTTATATCATCATTTCCAGTCACAAATCCAGCAGTCTCTTTCTCTTCATTACCGGTAATAGAGAAATAGTGTGAGGAGAAGCGTCTGCTATATCAAAAAGTGGCGTACAGAACAAGAGGTCTTCTTCAACCCCAAGACAGGATGTAATTATCCCAGCACACACACACACACACACACACACACACACACACACACACACACACACACACACACACACACACACACACACACACCAAACACACACACACACACACACACACACACACACACACACACACACACACCCTCAGCAGACTTCATTAAGGATTTAATACCAATCTGCTTGACCCCACGACAGCTAGTCATGACGCAGGGGAACCTTTAAGTCCAGCTGACTCACGGAGAGAGCGAGACTTGACTCATCCGCTGCGGGTGGAAACCAGTGAAATACTCAAAGTCAACATAGTGTTCACATCCTAAAATAAACACGGAGGTCTACGGTGATAGAATAGAGTAAATAACCTTTTGAAATGTTATTTCTTAGTTTAAACTTAAAACTGAATTAATTCAAACTTAGCATAAATTACATCATTACACCAGTAGGTGGCGATAAGTGACTGTTAAAAAAGTATTAGACATTGAATCATTCATTCAAAAACTGATTCAGATAAAAAAAAAATTTAAAAAAAATTGCCAGCAAATTAGCCTACATGTTATTTTGTTAAGTTGTCTATTCACCCTTGTGGGACATTTGTAATCTTTATTTGAAATGTGATTCTCAATTTGTGCATCTCTCTCTCTCACATATACACACATATACACACACATATATATATATATATATATATATATATATATATATATATATATATATATATATATATATATATAGTAAAAAAAACTTTTTAAAAGTTTTACTTTTTACACATTAAATTGCTAATTTAAATACTAAAATATTAAAATGAAATTATCATTTCTTTACATTCCTAAATATACAAGAAACTGGAAATTATACAACTCAATAAATTAACTATTGCTGATTAGTTTAATTAACATTATTACTGATGATTTCAAGCTTTCAAGTGCTCCAAAATCAGAGCTCAGAAAAGAGTGCAGTTTCAGTCTGGGTCTCTGAAACACACACAAGTACTAATTAAAGGCCAGTGCTGATTAGTACGTCTATAGAGGTTCTTAACGAGTCTTTGAGGAAGAGTAAATGGGTTGTGTTCAAAAAGCAGGTCACAGGCTGGTCAACGGCTACATCTCTAACAAACGCCTTCCATTGCTGCATAAGAAAACAGAGACAGTTATCGGCACGATTCAATGAAACAAATACATACTGAAAAAACAGTCTGCATGTGCATTTTGTAGAGTATCATATTTGATACATACGCCTCATAGTATGATAGTGAAAATTATAATTGAAAAGGGAATTTTTTTTGGTGGAGATGCTGATTTTATATTTTTATGAAAAGATGAATAGCTTGTATTGTAAATCAATGGGAACGTTTTAACATTGTAGAAGACTTACATAAAAGGCAAATGATATTCAATAATTCTATATTCTATAACTTCATAGAATCACCACAATTCCAAAGCCCTCAATCAAAAGTCAAAGTTCTCAACATGAACTCAATGATCTCATCATATACATGTACACGTCGATTGATTTTCTAAACTAGCAGACACATCTGAGATGAAGTTACTTGAATAAAACATAACTATATCTCCTGAGCTAATAAAAAGCAGCCTTTGAGTAATGAAATGCTCCCGTGGGAATGTCTAGCAGGTGTAAAATGTGCCTGAAACAGATCGAAAAACTACAGACAGCAGAATATGAAAATATCGAGCGCAAAAAAGCCATTAATAATTCTGTTGTCCCGTTTGTCCTTGAATGAACGGTGTATGATGTATCTACGTCTCACTCTCATTACACTCGTCTGTCTGAAACTCTTCCTGTAGAAGACGCAACCCGATCGCTCCATACGGACCGGCAACTTCATCCACCCAGCGATACAGTACAGATCAACCCAAGCCTTCACATTTCTGAACATGCGTGTTCTCTCCGCTGGAGAAATCAGTAATGTCGCATTGGCAACTAACTGAAATAAGTTTGCAGTCAAAGCACTAAAATTAATAACTAATTCAATCTAAAATGTAACTAAAACAAACTAAAACACTGAAATGAAATTAAAGTCAATCTAAATTCTAATAAAAATGACTAAAGCACATCAAAATTATTTTTATTTAAATAGGAAAATTCACAAATTTAAATTAAAATCATTTAATCGCGATTAATCGTGTCTAACATAAAAGTTTTTAAATATATATATTGTAGCCTATATTGCACACACACACACACACACACACACTCTCTGGTAACATACTGTTAGTCTTCTTTTAACACACATCCAACTAGCCGCTCAATTTAACTTAATGTTACTTGCAAAGGTGACCCGTCTGAGTGTAATGAGGCAGAGACAGGAGCAGCTTCCTGCTGAGCTGAGGTCATTTCCTGTTAAAGCTAATGAACACAAAGTCACAAAGAGTTCTGAGCACAAAACACACACTCAACAGTTTGTATCACAGCATAAAGGTAAGATCATATGAATGAACTGCTCGTTTTATCTTATCTCATCTTATTTATCTTTTAATCTTCCCGGTCTACTTACAATGCTCATGATAACTTTTCATTAATAAGTAAATCCACATAACCAGCTAATTACTCTTCGACATCGATGCCGTCAAAACATACAGAGCTACCGCAAAAACAGATGTTCAAACACAAAATTCTAAATATGGCTGCGCGCTGGTTTTTCTGGCGCATAAGATCGGCTGCAGACTTCATAATTACAGACTAAGCATATAAGCAAATAAATAAACACCATTTACTTCATTTATTACTTTTTTTTTTTTACCTTTGAGAGCATCCCCGAAAGAAGGTCTCCAAAGTATAGCAAAGTAAACACACATAGAAATTCACACACACACACACACACACACACACACACACACACACACACACACACACACACACACACACACACACACACACACACACACACACACACACACACACACACACACACACACACACACACACACACACACACACCACACACACACACACACACACACACGCTGGTATAATGCTGGTCTAATAAAAGCATAATCATAAGCAGTTTGTTTAATAACAGGGGTTATGAGAACAGCTTTCAGTGGGACAGTAAATAACGACTTAATAATGAAAGTTCAAAGCTGAAAGTTACTGTTTTTAAAGACTTTCATGCCTATTTGGAAAGTCACATATGTCAAATTCCAGCTGTCAGTCACTAATTCAAAAAAGTGCACATAGTAGCATATGTCATTGCAGTCACGAGAATAAAATATGGTTGAAAATAGTGATAGCATGCACTTTTAACAATTGCTGAAAGGGAAATAATTCAAGCAAAGTCAATGATCAAGTGCCCAACTAAAGGGAACACTAATCATCATAATGATGACTTCCAACAGACTATGGTAATGCTGTTTTTGGAGTTGTTTAATCATCCTTTGGCGAGATATTGTTTGTATTGGCAGTTGATGTCATAAGGCTGTGGCTGTAAGTTGTAGTTGTTGTGTTTCTGCTACTTTATTAACCGGAACATTGATTCAGAGTTACTTTTAATTGTTTAATCTATAGTTTGGGACCATATGAAAATGAGTAGTTTTTGGATTTTACTGTGTAAACATGTAACCAGCAACAAGCATTTTTCTTTATGAAATAATTTTGCAAATTGTGTAGTTGTTGTGTATAGCAATATGACCCAGCACCCAAAATGCTATCAAAACACTCCAACACCTCCATTCTTTGCGAAAGATGGATAAAAAGGCGCACATGAAACAAAAACCTACTTTACAAATTACAGACATGGTCGTTCGCACAGGATTAAGATCTCAGACAACCCCCCGCAATTTTTACAAATTACTAGAGGTCACCAGGTAATACTTATCCCGTGCGAATAGGGCTTAAGAAACGTGATATATATAAAACACATATATGAGTTTTTCTGGGATCATACAAGCACCCAAAAGACAACATATGCTGGTCCACCAGAAACCAGCATCCCAAGCTGGTCCCAGCGTGCAAAACATACCATATGCTGGTGAACTATGCTTGTTAGTATGCATGTGCACATAGTCACTTACCAAAACACACACACATCCGCACCGGTTCAGAGGGCATATATGAGCTCAATGACCTCGTGACACCAGCTGTGATGGCCTGTGGTCAGTCTTCTGGGAGGAATGAGGTCAAAGACTACATACAGTTGTGTTTGAGGATATTTACGATTCTGTGTCCGTGTGAAATCTCCCGGCATGTTCAATTAAGTATTTCGCTTCTGGTGGAATAAAAGGAAAATGGTTCTTTCACTTTGAAACACCATTCAGGTCACTCAAGGTTGTTCCAATCAGCGCTGCCATTTAAAAGTCTGATCAGTGGCCGTGAGGATGAAATTACGAGTCGTTGTTCGCAGCCTGGAGAGAAAACCCTTTTGGCTGCTTACAGTATTGATATTAAACACTAACAAATGTGACCATGACCAACCCATCAAAATACAATAAACTGAAATTCATTTAGAAGAGGTGAGAGGTGCTTGCCTGCACGAAACTCGCTGGCAGAATGCGAGTGTGTTCTGGTGGTTGGCAGATCACAACACATGCATGCAAACACAAGCACATGTATTCTTTATAAGGCTTGTCTAACTCTCTGGGGTTCACACACACCATCGTACATGTACTGTATGCCACATATCGGGAATCAATTAGCTTTGACTCACGAATACGAGCAAAATAAATGGCTCAGTTAAGAGCCGTCCGGCGCGCTTCCACTCCATCTGTCTAATGAGCCGCGTGACCATCCTAATCAATTAGCTTTTACATCGATTAATCGGTATGGAGACCATCTCCTCATTATTTCATGAATTTGATCGTTTCTCCTAGACAGCAATGAGACCTAACGGAAAGCAATGGAGTCTCTTGCTTCTCAGATGTTTCAGAGATGATCTCACATCTCACAAGAGAGCTTAGCAATGTCTCAAACTCTACTTAGATTTGCCAAGATACGTGCAATCAAAAGATATGTGACCCTGGATCACAAAACCAGTCTTAAGTAGCATGGGTATATTTGTGGGAATAGCCAACAATACATTGTATGCACTGTAAAAAAAGTTAACTCATTATTTTGAGTTATCTTTTTGCATGGGTTTTTTTTAGTTTAACTAACTTATTTCGATAAGTTGAGGACAAGAAAACTTAAAATTTCTTGTTGTCTGGACAATCTAGTTAAAAAAATAAGTTGAAATAACTAAATTGCTAAAATATTTTTTACAGTGTGGGTCAAAATCATAAATTTTTCTTTTATGCCAAAAATAATTAGGATATTAGGTAAAGATCATTTTTCATGAAGATATTTTGTAAATTTCCTACCGTAAATGTATAAAACATTTATTTTTGTGAGTGAATGCTGCACAATCGCGAACATAAATGGACAACTTTAAAGGCGATTTTCTCAATGTTTCGATTTTTTTGCACCCTCAGATTCCAGATTTTCAAATAGTTGTATCTCGGCCAAATATTGTCCTATCCTAACAAACATACATCAATGGAAAGCTTATTTATTCAGCTTTCATGATGTGATGTATACATCTCAATTTCAAAAAAAAATAACCCATAAGACTGGTTTTGTCATCCAGGGTCACATATCTCAAAATTAACTAAAATATTTCTCATCAAAGACCAAATTATCTGAGCCTCTATCCACATTCATTTTATAGCTTAATAAGATTACTGTTGTTCTTCTATTTACTCATTTTTATTTGCTTTTGAGGAGAATCATCTGAGAGAAAGTTGATACTAAGTGAGACCTCCATTATAGAGGACCTATTATGCCCTTTTACAAAGTCTTGATGTTGTTTTTTGGGCTCTACTTGAATAGGTTTTCATTCTTGAATGTTCATTATTTTCCCCATATTCTCTATTGTTGCAGCTCCTCTCTTCCCAGTCTGTCAGTAACGCTCTGTTTAGTTCCTGTCTCTACGAAGCCCCTCCTCCTGAAAAGCACACTGTGCTCTGATTGGTCGGCTGGAACAGTGTGTTGTTGTGATTGGTCAAGCGCCCCTTTCCATTACCTCCAGTTTAAACACACTACTAACTAACTCAACCAGGCCCCGTCCCTTTATTCTGCGTATGAATTATTTAAATGAGGAATATTGTGTCGTGTTTGTTCCCGGAAGAAAACTCAAGACTACAATGGAGGCGTTTCAGAGAGTTCAGAAACAATGACACTGATATAGAGAATAACTTTGGACTTTGGGAACCTTTTTCATTGCTCATACAGCAACAATCACACACTAAAGAAATTGAAAATGTAAGAAAGCATAATAGGTCCTCTTTAATTCTCCCAGGCTATGAAAGAGCAACTTTTAAGCAGTAAAATATTAAATCTGTCCTGTAATAGAAAGGCCAGAAACATTCAAGCTACACAAATGTACATACAAACGTTTGGTCAGCGCATTCCAAAAGTGCCACCCAATTGTACAAACAAAATGCATGTACAGGATCGTCTTAAAGTGGAGTGTGTAACTCACCAGCTTGCGTTGACACCATTTACAGACGCCGCAGAGAGCAACCAGCCAAACACCACACACGGTCATCGCCAACGACACCAGCAGCACGCTCAAAGAGAAGGAGCCTGTGAAACACACACACACACACACACAGTTAATATCTGAGAGGACGGGGAACAGGCTGACATTTACACTGACCAGAGTTTATGAAGTCTCTGAAGTCCTAAAGAAGGATCAATAGCTTTCACGATGGGAGCAAATGTGACTGTAGAGCAAAATCAGAAAGGGGAGAAGAAATACATTTGGAGAGTGAAAGATGTCATAATCATTTGTTAACAAACAAGAATTCATTACTACAATGAGCTCATTGTTTCTGCATTAAATTATTACATTGTTTAAATTAAAGGATAATTCCGGTATTTAGCACTTTGGGTCTAATTTCTAGTTTGTTTTGGATGAACTAGAGTGGCGGACACAGAAATGTTGACGATGGGTCCTGTCTCGACTTTTTGACTCTTTTAGAATCGCCTCTGACCGCTTCAGAGTGGCTGTCTATGGGCATGCACAAACATGTCCTTAAATTAACAACCCTTAACTTTTGCTTTTAAAACTGTGCAACTCACCGAGTGGTTAGTGGTGTTCGTTGATGATTAAAAACAAATATCGGTGCAATGTATGATTTCAATCCGTGTAATTTGCTAGAGTGGAACTATTTTTTCAGATACCTCACAACCACGTATAAACTTCCACTCGATATTTGAGTCTGAAGCGTTAGCACACTCCCGACCACTTGATGGCGACAACCACTTTGCCGCAGTTGCTCTGCTCACGCTCGCCTACTGTGAGACGTAGAACCGAGCGAAAAGCAACCAAATGTAAACAGACCCTTTTCCGTTTCCGGTTGAGCAGTAATATCAACGAGCAATGAGTCCTCCAACAGACATCAATCCGCTTTTACAAAATGCCAAATAAAACACGACAGAAACTGTATTTCGCTATGCTACTTGTTTTGGAACATCAACGAACACCACTAACCAGTCGGTGAGTTGCACAGTTTTGAAAGCGAACGTTAAGGGTTGTTTTAAGCACATGTTTGTGCATGCCCATAGACAGCCACTCTGAAGCGCTCAGAGGCGATTCTAAAAGAGTCAAAAAGTCGAGACAAGACCGATCGTCAACATTTCTGTGTCCACCACTCTAGTTCATCCAAAACAAACTAGAAAATAGACTCAAAGTGCTAAATACCGGAATTATCCTTTAATACCCTTTTCGCTAACTGTGATTTTTTATATGTACATTTCTGAAATACAGTTACCTGATAACAGATCACTCTAAATTGTAATGTGGACTCATGCACTTTCTGTAAAGCTGCTTTGAAATGATGTGTATTGTGAAAAGCACTATACAAATAAATGTAAATTGAATTGAATTGAAAAAGTTTTCAGATATAAATTGTGAGATGAGCTGAGCCCAAAAACATACTATATGCAAGTATGACGCAGATTTTAGTCTGAAACACATGCTGCTCAAGCACCTGACCTTTTGGTCTCTCTAATTTTATATTTGAGTTATTATATAAATTTGGCCCATGGCATCAATTCTCCATTAAGTGTGTGCCCAAAAACTGCATTAAGATCTAATTCTGTGAGAGTGCTCGAGCATCTCCTATATATCCCTCCTCACAGCCATCAAATCGAGCGGAGAGCGTTCACTTCTGACATTCAGGTAACAATAGTGTTTACTCTAAGCTTCACATTGTTTGTCATTGCTGTCATATTAAATCACTACTACAACATATACAACATAGAGCCAGCATTGGCTTAAAGTAGTCAATAGCCCTTCATTAAAGGCAGAGTAGGCAGTTTCAGAGAGGCTTGCAATACAAGCTAGCATTGAAGCATGAGAACCCATTATAAGAATACATCATTTGAAACATCTGAAAAAACTTGCCCGCCCATAGACCCTCCCCTCGAAGAAATCAGGACAAAAGTGGTTGTAAAAGGACAAGAGACGGATTAAAACACCAGGTGTAAACGGGAATGTGTCTCACTCGTCTATTACTCGTCGACCAACATGCATGTAAATACCAAACAGGGCTTTAATGTTCTGAAAGTTTTTTTTAGTGCTTTGCTCTTGAATTCACAAGTTTACATTGACTATGGATTGTGTTTCAGAAGACAATGACATATGAAATCAAGCTTGCTAGGTTAGAAGCTTTCCGCGGTAGCATACATAATAATAACGGAAATCATTGCGTCGAGTTTTGGGTATAATAACATGCATTCAGTAGATCAATTCTGATGGCTGCAGATGTGAGACACACAGAGAGACAGACAGAACAAGACAGAGAGAGAGAGAGACAGGAATTAACCTGACAAAACATGATGAATGGACACATCTGCTGATGGAGGTGTAGGGAGGAGATGGAGGGATGGATGGATAGTCGAGGGGACGGGAGTAAAGAGTGATAAACGTTTAAGATTGATCTCCCCTGTGAACTGAAGGGACAAACCATGATGCACTCATGCAGTCAGTCAGTCTGTGTGGTGTGTGTGTGTGTGTGTGTGTGTGTGTGTGTGTGTGTGTGTGTGTGGTGTGTGTGTGTGTGTGTGTGTGTGTGTGTGTGTGTGTGTGTGTGTGTGTGTGTGTGTGTGTGTGGGGTGTGTGTGTGTGTCCATATAGTACACAGCCTCTTTGATCTGCTGTTCCAGCACAACCTTGTGAAATGAAAGCAGACCCAAACCATCAGAAAGAGCTTCTGTTCCACATCTGAATAATAAAAAGATTTTGGAAAATACAATTGGTGATTTTTAGTGTATATGTACACCTACACACCTACACACACACACACACACGCACACACACATGCACGCACGCGCGCACACACACACACACACACACACACACACACACACGACCCAGAGTTGTACGTAGTTCACAACATTAACTATGGAAATGTTCCACTAACCTCAAACAATCAAACACATCAACGCCTTCATTTGTTGTTTTAAACCATACAAACATGTTCCCATCAAATGTTTTTTTCTTAAGCTATCTTTCTTTAAAATAAACGTCACTTGCATTTATATTTTTATCTACATTCACACATCTTGAGGTGCCCACATACTTTTGTATGTCTCTCTCTCTCTCTCTCTCTCTCTCTCTCTCTCTCTCTCTCTCTCTCTCTCTCTCTCTCTCTCTCTCTTTCTTACAGACACAGTCTCACACATACGAACAGTACAAAACATTATTATGAAACGCCAGCTGACTTCTTCTACAAACACCTCAGATGACTTTATGAACGGCAGTGAAATCAGTTTCTGAAACAGATCCACACGACACATTTTGCTAAGTAAAGGGGAGTGTTTGGAGTGGCGTCTTTGGCATACTACTTTTTACACTATTTAGTATGTATAATATACAGTGCACAGAATGTGAATTTTCTGCATGCATGGAATATGGTTTATTAAAATGCAGTGCACAATAAATGCATCCCATAATGCAATGCACATGACTTCATGTTCCAGTTCAAGTGTGGCAATTAATCAGAAGCGACAACTACAGTTATTTTACATTTCTTTACTAAGTCATAGATGGTTACATAATATGTATTGTTATTATTAATTTATTACATACTTTTTCAAGCAGAAAAAAATTGTAAGAATATATATTACAATTATTTTTATACCTTTTATACCATTTATTATTTCATATTATTATTGACAAAAACATATACACATAATTTTATTATTATTTAATTACATTATATTATTAATATATATTTGTAAAAAAAAGATAATTTATTTGATAAAAATAAAGATACTTTATTTGTAGAATATGTACATTTAATTACTAAAATATTTTTTCTAAATTGTTATCATTATGTGTCCCTGGGTATTGAGTGCATGACGTGAAGCAAGTTGAGCAAAAGTAACAGGTTTCATGAACAGATTCAGTTTTCCTGTGGTTTGGCATCTGGGTCAGACTATAAACCTGTGGCCTTGGTCTTCATCAAACAACAACCTTCACACACACATATACATACACATACACACAGTATTATCTGTGTCTTTTATCAGAGTGTGTGTCAGTGTAATCGCTGCTGACCCCGGGGAGCCGGAGAGAGGAACGGGAGGATGAAGGAACGTCTGCGCTTCCGGTCAGGAGAAGAATACGGGTGATCAAATCTAAACCAGAGAAGCGGTCCCCGGTGAAGGACACACACACGTATTTGTTCATCTAAATAGTGTGCAGTTCGCAGAACGAGACAGACGGTGGGCGATAAGGAGGAGTTTGGTTATTGTTTTCCGTCTGAAGATAACGCTCCTCTCAGAGGGTCACCGCCTGTCCGCTTTATGCGATTATGATCTGTAAAATATTGAGAAAAGGTCTAGATGTAATATTACAGAAAACTCACAGACTGAATCTGCACCAATCACAGACGGAGCGTATAAAACAGACAATAACTCGCTCTCCACCCTCTAAAGAGCAGAAATAACCCAAATCTCACAGCTTATTCCAAGAAATGACAAACCTCACATGAGCGTAATAGGAAAGGCCACGGGAAATAAACACCTCAAACTAGCTTTTTAATATCACAATTGTTTCTTCTACAACAATAGGACGAATCTCACAAATATACCCAGGTCATTCACCTCAAAATAATGAGAATTTTGAGAAGAAAATGTATTTCATGATCATGAATAACAATCTAACAATGGCAAAGCATGTATGATCCTACAATGGCTTCATTTTCTTTATGCAAATAATTATTTCTTATAATTTTTCTTTTGATTTTGGCATAAAATGTGAGTCTCCTGCTAATGATTTTTCTTCACGTGTCTCAAACTGTGCTCAGAATTGCCTCAGAAATCTCTATATGAACTCAAACAGTTCTCATGAAAATCTCTAAAGATCATATGATCTGAGCTGCTGTTCACATTTATTACAGCTCTTCATATATTGACCCTTTGCATCTATATTCATACGTGCAGGAAATATTGTGAGAAATTAACATTACACACTGGATGAAACATGAGTGAGAACATCCATCTCTCTCTGTCTGTGTGTGTGTGTGTGTGTGTGTGTGTGTGTGTGTGTGTGTGGTGTGTGTGTGTGTGTGGGGTGTGTGTGTGTGTGTGTGTGTGTGTGTGTGTGTGTGTGTGTGTGTGTGTGTGTGTGTGTGTGTGTGTGTGTGTGTGTGTGTGTGTGCCTGAGTGTATTAGTCTTATCAGAGGTATGAGAAGATGATTAGAGCTCAAGTGCATTAGAGTCACACACACACACACACACACACACAAACATCTATTAGTTCCCCCGATTGACTCTTAATGATTTACTGGCAGTAGTACGAGCTCACAGCGCTGCGTTAAAGCTCCTGATAACAACTTCATACCGCTTTTATGCTCTTTAGGATCTATTCCTCATCCTCATTACCTCACCATGACCAGCCGAGTCAAAAATAGCTGTTGTTGATGTGTAAATGAGTCTACAATGCAGTTTAGTTTCATATTATTAGACTAGGGAGGTACGTTTTCATACATCAAAATTAGGGCTGCATGAAAAATCCTATTTTAATCATGATCACAATTTCTGCTTCTTTTGATTAATAAAGCCTAGCTCACCGTTATATGTTGGGTCTAAAACGCGACTGCACTCATGTTTTGCCACAGGACAGCAAATGCGAGTGAATTTTCTGTCATCTTTGCAGGACTGTGATATGAAAAAAAACGTTGTTTTCGTTGCTAGAAACGGCGTCTCAGTGTGGACAAGGCCTGATATGTTATCGTTTGAAAACGCATCTTTTTCTCCCTGTTTTGGCCTTCTTCTACACAGAGACGACGTTTTAGCAACGAAAAAAGCTTTTTGAAAACGCTCTCCATTGAAAATGTTGTTTTCAGGTTGTAGTGGCCTGTGAAAAATGAAGGTATTTGAAAACAATGACGTAAGTTAAGTCATGTGATGCATATTGAACCAACATTCATGTTTATACCATATTGTGCCTGTAACGTGCTATTCACAAATAAATGTGTTACTTTTCACATTGTTGGAGTTATTATTAGGACTTTCAATGGTTCAGCTTCTTCTTGTAGGCTACCAGTTTTTATAATGCAAAAATGTTTTAATTTATATGATAATACATCAGGAAACTATAGATGAGGTCAAATAAAGCATGCGAGTTGACGTTCTCTCTATTTACAAATCAGATGAAATTTCGAAACTGACATTCCTAATTATACTTTTAGAGCAAGATAATCACAGTTAACTGTTATCGTGCAGCCCTAATCAAAATATTATTGTTGAATTTTGTTTATGAATCTTAATCAACCTGGACGCCTCTGTAGAGTATGTGAACGGTGTCAGAGGGATTGTGGGTAGGCAGTTTGTCTCCTGCGTGAGTGTGAGAGGTGATCGGATGTGAGCGCAGATGTTCCCGATGACATCGGTCCAGGACACTTTGAACTCTGACACGATGGTCATGTGTGTGTCGCTGCGTACCGTCACTTTGATGTCATATAACTGAATTAGCGTCACTGAAATAAGAGCGTCAGCAGGTGTCGTACCGTTATTCATTACTCTATCATGTGCTGTGCACACTATAATTCATACTCTATATGCCTTTATACTGCCTACTGAGTTTGTCACTCGCAATGGACAAAGCAAGACAATAAAAATGTATTTTATTATAGCCTATATATGAAAATCTTACAGGATTTTTCCAGTTTCAGTAGTTAATAAAAAGCATTTGTGGCATAATGTTTATTACCGCAAAAAATTTTTACTCATCTCTCATTTATTTAAATAAGAAGAGCAAAAACTTACAGTAAAACACATACAATGTAAATAATGGTTACTCACTGTTTAAATAGTATAGCCACAACGATACATACATTTTATATGGCGCATATATATATATATATATAAAAATATGTGTGTGTGTGTGTGTGTGTGTGTGTGTGTGTGTGTGTGTGTGTGTGTGTGTGTGTGTGTGTTGTGTGTGTGTGTGTGTGTGTGTGTGTGTGTGTGTGTGTGTGTGTGTTTTCAGATCTATATTTTAAATATATTTCAAAATATACAAAACATATATTGCTAGATTTTAAAATATTTTAAGTTACTTATATTTCAATATATTTATGTTTTTGGCTATTTTTAATCTGCTGTAAATATCTAAATATATCTGCATTCTCAAAAAAAAAAATTAAATGGCATTTTCCCCAAATGTATTTTAAGATTGCGCATGTATTTATATATTTCTGGCCATTTTTAACTACTGTAAATATATTCTATTTATATTGTCAAAAAATAGAAAAGAATAATTTCCCCAAAAATGTATGTGAAGATTGGCCTGGTATTCATATATTTTTTGTCCATTTTTTGCCATGTACGATATGTGTGTTAACAAGATTTTAGTGGGGGAAAATAATTTACAAACTTTTAATGTGCAAAATTATATCACATTTTACAACTTATGCCATAAGCCTTAAACTTTAGAGTTAAAATAACACACAAGTTTAAGCACAAAATTACATTTCAGCTTTTAAATCCTCCAAAAATCGGTCCAATTTGCGTGTATGTTTGAGTGCTATGGCTAAATGCTTATAGTTACACACAAAAAAATGGTCATGAAAAACTTTCACCTTTCAACCAAATACAAAAAAAAGTTATAAGTGGAACTCAGGAGTAAAAAACAATAAATAAATGTATGATATGCGAGCACTAAAAAATCTTTCTGCCAGAGTTAAAGCTCCATCTCTCTCTCTCTCATTTGTGGGTCATATGATATTTCAATTTGCTGTGCTGATTCATTTTATCTGACTAAAGGATTTGATAATGAAGCAAATTACACTTAGAGAGAGAAAGATCAGTGTAAGAAGGTGAAACTCTCGAGCTGAAAAGAGAAGTTTGCATCCAGAGCACTTAGCAGTGACGCTCTTATGTAATCTGCTTGTTCCTCTTAAATATTCAAAGCGGTTAGTGCACACGCTACAACTTACTGAGCCACTTGTGGCACTTAAACAGAAAAAGGCCAAAATAATACAATAATAAACCAAATATTTTGTTCAAAATGTGGGTGGTGCTCATCTAGGCGGTGTTTGATGGCCTCTAAATGTGATTTTATAAGCGTCCCTCTATCAACACTGTTGGAGTTTAATCACCCGCCAGCCAAAACTGAGAATATCAAAGATATTAGCAACTTTTACTACTTTTACTACTACATTTTTGATTATACTCTTTACTTAATCAAAAGCTACTGTGCGTTGTGCCCTTACTCAGACAAACTTGTCAAAAACAAGTTCGAATTACTATGATTTACTCAATTTTTTTGGTTAAACATTTTTACACTTTAATATTGATTACATTTTAAAGCAGAGAAATCAATAACATACTCTGTATGACCTGAGTAAATGTAACTAAAAATATTAAGTAGATCTAAATAACATTTGGTACATTAACAAATAAATTTGAGTAGAAATGATTGGGGGAAAACATTTAAAAAATATATATTATTGAGTAAAATGAACTGTTTTTATTTGAGTAATATGAACTTTTGAGAGGGTGTTCTTTAATGCTTTAGTCTCACATTGTCACGTTTTGATGTGTTCTGTTAATCTTTTGTGATCTTGTCTTCCCCTGTCTTTTGTGATTTTGGTTTAGTCCTGTTAAGTTTTCCCGCTCCTCGTTTGTGTCCAATTTTATGCACCTGTTTTCAGTTAATTATCTTGTTTGGTTCAGTTCTTTTAAGCCCTGTGTTTTCCCTCAGTGTTTGTCGATCGTCGTCCATGTGTGGTTGTGTTTTCTGATTTCCTGGAGTTTTGTTCCTGTTTAAAGTTTGGAAAGTTTTCATTTTGTTATTAAAACATTTATATTGAAGCTTTCGTGTCCTCGTCTTCAGCACCTGCACAAACCCTGACAGAACGATCGACCTTAACAAAAAAAAAAGGGAAGAGAGAAAAATGGAGAGCTGGAAGCAGGCCTTCGTAGGAACCCGGAGGGCCATATTTCGTGGGACCCGTGGAGGTCGTAGTAGGGGATGTGACCGAGTTCTGGTGGTCCCGAGTCCAGTATGGCCTGAGCCCATTGCATGCACGCCAGAGCCTGACCCGTTTGACGACCTTCCAGAGCTTCTTCCCCCAGAGACCGCCGTCCAGCCAGAGACCGCCGTCCAGCCAGAGACTTTTTCCCCGCTGGTCCCGTCCAGCCCTGCCGAGCCCTCACCGCCACCTGGTCCCGTCCCCAGCCCTGCCGAGCCCTCACCGCTGGTCCCGTCCAGCCCTGCCGAGCCCTCACCGCTGTCCCGTCCAGCCTGCCGACCCTCACCGCTGGTCCCGTCCAGCCCTGCGAGCCCTCACCGCTGGCCCCGTCCAGTTCCGAGTCCCCCGATGTGCTGGCCCCGTCCAGTTCCGAGTCCCCCGATGTGCTGGCCCCGTCCAGTTCCGAGTCCCCCGATGTGCTGGCCCCGTCCAGTTCCGAGTTCCCCGATGTGCTGGCCCCGTCCAGTTCCGAATCCCATGATGTGCCAGAGCCCGTTGACCCAGCGCCAGAGCCAGAGCCCGTTGACCCAGAGCCAGAGCCCGTTGACCCAGAGCCAGAGCCCGTTGACCCAGAGCCAGAGCCAGCCCGTTGACCCAAGCCAGAGCCAGAGCCCGTTGACCCAAGCCAGAGCCAGAGCCCGTTGACCCAGAGCCAGAGCCAGAGCCCGTTGACCCAGAGCCAGAGCCAGAGCCGTTGTACCCAGAGCCAGAGCCAGAGCCCGTTGACCCAGCGCCAGAGCCAGAGCCCGTTGACCCAGCGCCAGAGCCAGAGCCCGTTGACCCGGGCGCCAAAACCAGAGCCCGTTGACCCAGAGCCAGAGCCCGTTGACCCCAGAGCCAGAGCCCGTTGACCCAGCGCCAGAGCCAGAGCCCGTTGACCCAGCGCCAGAGCCAGAGCCCGTTGACCCAGCGCCAGAGCCCGTTGACCCAGCGCCAGAGCCAGAGCCCGTTGACCCAGCGCCAGAGCCAGAGCCCGTTGACCCAGCGCCAGAGCCAGAGCCCGTTGACCCAGCGCCAGAGCCAGAGCCCGTTGACCCAGACCCAGCGCCAGACCAGAGCCCGTTGACCCAGAGCCAGAGCCAGAGCCCGTTGACCCAGAGCCAGAGCCAGAGCCCGTTGACCCAGAGCCAGAGCCAGAGCCCGTTGACCCAGCGCCAGACCCAGAGCCCGTTGACCCAGAGCCCGTTGACCCAGAACCCGTTGACCCAGCGCCCGTTGATGTCAAGTCAGTTCCCGATCATGAGCCTGTCCTCCCCAAGAAAATTTTGGGGGGGCGCCATACGCCTTCGCCGTGGCCGGCCAAAGATCCACGGAGACCCGAAAAGATAACACCGCCATGGCCACCTGAAGGGTCTATACCGCCATGGCCACCCGAAGGGTCTTCACCACCACGGCCACCTGAAGGGTCTTCACCGCCATGGCCACCTGAAGGGTCCTCACCGCCATGGCCACCTGAAGGGTCTTCACCACCACGGCCACCTGAAGGGTCTTCACCGCCGTGGCCACCTGAAGAGCCAGCACCGCCCTGGACGCCCGAGGGTCCCACAGCTCCGCCTTGGACGCCCGAGGGTCACACAGCACCGCCCTGGACGCCCGAGGGTCCCACAGCTCCGCCTTGGACGCCCGAGGGTCCCACAGCTCCGCCCTGGACGCTCGAGGGTTCCACAGCGCCGCCCTGGACGCCCGAGGGTCCGACAGCTCCGCCTTGGCCACGCCCACAGCGCTCGCTTGCCCCGCCCACAGCCTTGCTGCCTTGGCACGCCCACAGCCTGCACCGTCGTGGCCACGCCCACAGCCTGCACCGTCGTGGCCACGCCCACAGCCTGCACCGCCGTGGCCACGCCCACAGCCTGCTCCGCCCTGGAGGCTTCCTGGACCTGCACCATGCCCTCGTCAGCCTCCAGGGCGCCCACCCTCCCACCCCTTTGGATGTTATACGGCGCGAGGACGCGCCTTCGGGGAGGGGGGAGGTACTGTCACGTTTTGATGTGTTCTGTTAATCTTTTGTGATCTTGTCTTCCCCTGTCTTTTGTGATTTTGGTTTAGTCCTGTTAAGTTTTCCCGCTCCTCGTTTGTGTCCAATTTTATGCACCTGTTTTCAGTTAATTATCTTGTTTGGTTCAGTTCTTTTAAGCCCTGTGTTTTCCCTCAGTGTTTGTCGATCGTCGTCCATGTGTGGTTGTGTGTTTCTGATTTCCTGGAGTTTTGTTCCTGTTTAAAGTTTGGAAAGTTTTCATTTTGTTATTAAAACATTTATATTGAAGCTTTCATGTCCTCGTCTTCAGCACCTGCACAAACCCTGACACACATGTCTATTGATATAGTTTTAATATCATAAATTTAAGGCAATTGTTAGGGTTCTTTTGTTTATTGTTGTGTTTGTTTGTGTTTTCTTCATTTTCAATATTTTTTGTATATATTTTGCTACTATGTAGTAACTAATTTTATATATATATATAATTGATAAAAAAAAAATTACCCCCCTTAACAGATCTTGTATCAATTTTTCTAAAATGAGCAAAAAGCTGACGTTGTAGTGATGTAATCACAACGTAACAAACTAAAAATGTTAATTTTATCTGAAATGCTGATTTTCTTAAGAATTATTCTCACGTCGAGAATGTTGATGATCAAATAGATGATCCAAAAAATCATACCAACCCCAAACTTTTGAACAGAGGCACATTCAGATCTAAATGACACTAGTTTTGTAGTAGATGAGTTCAACCCTATATGAGCTAAAATAATCATAGTGCTACCAAGCAAAGAAAACATTCATGTTATTAACATTACCCATAATGCATTTCGACCCCTTCGCAGCACATCAAGAACAGAATCAGACAAATAGGCCATTGCTTGACCTATCCCACGACATGCGTTGGTTATACGTGTGCCCATTGTTCCTCTTTTATCAAGTTTAATAGGACCATCTGATGCACGAGTCGCTGAACCGGAACACTGGACCGTGAGCGGCCGCAGAGTTTTGCTTCAGGACAAAAACAAACGCAATTCATGTGACAGAATGTTGCGTAACCCATCTCTGACCACTGTGGTGATTATTAAACGAGTATAATCTTAAATTAAAACACCTAAATGAAATAATTAGACCCGTGCTGCGGGCTCACAGGAATATTAATTAATTCCAAGACGGCTGCTTTAACAGAAGGGGTCTGAATATCTCGATTTTTTTCATTTGGTCCTTTAAAACTAGTTTCCTCTTGTGGCCGTTCTGGAACGTGATGCTCCGGCTTGCTTCTATTGGCTGGTTGTCATGGACACGGTAATTTAATCTGTTCCCCGGCTAGTCACGTGACCCAAACATCCCATGTGTGATCGTACCAGCGCTTGACGGACAGTTTTAATGCCGGGTGTGTGTGTGTGTGTGTGTGTGTGTGTGTATTATGGAACTACAGCAGCGCAGTAAATGAAACGGATGATGATGTTCTGCAACAAAATCAGATCCGCCACTTCCTGCTAAACATCCTCCATTCAGAGCAGTTATTATATAAATCTGATTTAACAGAGAAAACCGCTTCTGTGTAACGTTTTCTGTCCTGTATGTCCCGTCCTGAGGTTTTAAGGGTTCTGTGAATTAGGTGAATTCTTGAATAAAAGAGTTCATCGCACTTTGGAAACATACTGTAACTTGCAAAGAATTATCATAATTTGCAGAAATGATAGGTGTGACATCACAAGATTGGATACATTAAGGCCACCCACTTTACATGTCATGCCCATATTTGGTGTTGCCCTGTCAATCATTGGGGAAAAAACAGACGACTAAAAAAAAGTTTTTACGTTTACATGATTACGTTTGAACAAAAAAATGGTTTTGAAGCAAGTTTTAGTCTTTAGAGCAACATTTAGCCCAGTGTTATTGTTAACTAAAACTATTAAAAAAATTCGATATCTGAAAAACAGAAATAAAATATGTTAAAGTTGAAGTACTAACATTATTAAACTAAAACTGAAAAAATAAAGCTAAATAGAGATTTTAAAAAATACTAATAAAAATGACAAAAGTCATTTCTGGCCAAGAAAGAAAATAAGGGACTATAAACCTATTCCTCAACTATTGTTTTGCAATAAAGACTTTTATTCTGTGACAGGCACTTCCTGTTTTCTCCAGATGATTTAAGTACTTCCTCGCTACAGTTTGATATTCGGGTTCCCTTTTGTGTGGATTAATTATCATTTGGATGTAAATGTGATTCTCCTCCTCATGTAAATTAGATTTCACGATGATAAAGTTTGTAATAACTCGCAGTAACTCACTCCTGAAAACAATTCTATAATTTATGGCTGTTATCAAAGGAAAAACTGAACGATGTAACTGATAAATCACCTTATATTCTCTATAAAGATGAGTTGCTGTGCAGAGAAAGTGCTGTTTGTGTGATAAGTTGGTCTGAACTCTCTTTTTGTACTAGGAAAATAGTTCTCAAAAGTACACTATGTCCTCAATAGATCAAGGAAATTTTGATTCCTTATATGATACGAGCCCTTTAACTGTTCCTAGATCAGCTGACCTGAATGATCTCAGTGTGTGTCCACACATTTCTCCATCAGTCGGTGCAAGGACCGCGGTGTACGGGTCACATGTGGGTGTAGGTCAGTGGTTCTTTCTTCTGCCGTTATTCTCGTCCAATAATACAGGATCAAATGTCCAGTAGCAGGCAAACAGAGACAGCTTCACACACACACACATATTGTGCTTTGGTGTAGATAAAAAGCTTTAGCCTCGGCCTAAAGAGAGATTTATATTGCATGACCTGAGAAACTGAAAACCTCAGCCTCTCTCTCTCTCTTTTACCCAGACGACTCAGTGAAAATGTCAACCGAGGCTTAAAACTAATTCGCGAGATGATCAGACTATTAAACGGAAACAATCGCACCCGTCATCGCACACAAAAGGCGCTAACTCTCTGTGTCATATCTTCTCTATTGTGTCACGCTTTTGAAAAGCTTTCATTATGTGCTTTTGTGCGTCTGCTGATCGGTGTTGGGGAAGCTACTCGTCATTTAGAGTGGATAAACTACAGTCAAACTACACTTGTGCGTTTACAAGTAGTGCGCTACACCCTAATTTACAGTACATCACCCAAACAAAAACATGATGGATAGACAGCTGTGTGCAACTAAATATATCAACAACAACATGTGTGAAATTAATCAGTTTGAACAAACCAATTCACTAAACTGAGTTAGCTAATCTAGGCTATATGTTCAGAATATCATACAAGAACACAACCCTTTATTTGTAATATGGATACTCTGCGCAGTTTGCAAAAACAATCTGTATGCTTGTTACATATCTAAAAATCAGACAGACAATTCTTCGTAACTCTACTGTGCTTATTTTAATCTTATTTTAATTTTCTATATTTTTTCCTCTGTTTTTTTTATTCACTTCCAACGATGTTTATTTTATGTCTTTATAAAGAATATATCCTGGCGAACAACACGACTGTTATAGATAATGATAGATAATAGATGTGATAGATTATGTAATAGATAGTAATATCTGATAATAGAAAGAAGATAGAAGATAGATAGTAGATAGATGATGATAGATAGATAGATAGATAGATAGATAGATAGATAGTAATAGAAAGATAGATAGACAGAAGAAGATAGAAGATAGATAGATAGATAGATAGATAGATAGATAGATAGATAGATAGATAGATAGATAGAAGACTAGATAGAATAGATAGATAGATAGATAGATAGATAGATAGATAGATAGATAGATAGATAGATAGATAAATGAATAGATAATAGAAAGATAGATAGAAAGACAGACAGACAGATAGAAGAAGAAGATAGATAGATAGATAGAAGATAGATAGATAGATAGATAGATAGATAGATAGATAGATAGATAGATAGATAGAAATGACATAGATAGAAAGAAGATAGATAGATAGATAGATAGATAGATAGATAGATAGATAGATAGATAGATAGAAGACAGAAGAAGACAGGACAGACAGACAGACAGATAGATAAAGACAGAAAAGACAGACAGACAGAAGACAGATAGACAGACAGACAGACAGACAGACAGACAGATGACAAGATAGATAGAAAAGATAGATAGAGAAGATAGAAGACAGATAGACTAGATAGACAGGACAGAAGACAGACAGACAGCAACAGATAGATAGAGACAGACACAGGATACAGACAGACAGACAGATAGACAGACAGACAGAATAGATAGATAGACAGACAGACAGACAGAACAGACAGACAGATAGAAGACAGAGACAGACAGACAGATAGATGTAGTATAGATAGACAAGACAGACATAGAAAAAATAGATATGATAGATAGATATGATAGATAGAGTGATAGATAGATAGATAGATAGATAGATAATAAATGACTAGATAAATGACATAGATAAATAGAAAGATAAGACAGATAGATAGACAGATAGATAGATAGATAGATAGATAGATAGATAGATAGATAGATAGATAGATAGATAGATAGATAGATAGATAGATAGATAGATAGATAGATAGATAGATAGATAGATAGATAGATAGATAATAAATGACTAGATAGATAGATAAAATGACTAGATAGATAGATAAAATGACTAGATAGATAGATAGATAGATAGATAGATAGATAGATAGATAGATAGATAGATAGATAGATAGATAGACAGACAGACAGACAGACAGATGATAGATAGATAGATAGATAGCTGGATAGATAGATAGATAGATAGATAGATAGATAGATAGATAGATAGATAGTGATAGATAGATAGATAGTAGACAGACAGACAGACAGACAGACAGACAGACAGACAGACAGATAGATAGATAGATAGATAGATAGATAGATAGATAGATAGATAGATAGATAGATAGATAGATAGATAAAATGACTAGATAGATAGATAAATGATAGATAGATAGATAGATAGATAGATAGATAGATAGATAGATAGATAGATAGATAGATAGATAGATAGATAGACAGACGATGACAGACAGACAGACACACTGTAAAAAATATTTTAGCAATTTAGTTATTTCAACTTATTTTTTAACTAGATTGTCCAGACAACAAGAAATTTTAAGTTTTCTTGTCCTCAACTTATCGAAATAAGTTAGTTAAACTAAAAAAACCCATGCAAAAAGATAACTCAAAATAATGAGTTAACTTTTTTTACAGTGACAGACAGACAGACAGACAGATGATAGATAGATAGATAGACAGACAGACAGACAGACAGACAGACAGAAGACAGACAGACAGACAGACAGACAGACAGAAGTAGATAGATAGATAGATAGATAGATAAGATAGATAGATGATAGATAGATAGATAGATAGATAGATAGATAGATAGATAGATAGATAGATAGATAGATAGATAGATAGATAGATAGATAGACTCTCACTGAAGCGAGTGACTTCTGGTCATGTTGTCTCTGTAATGGCTGTGAGTGTGAACGCTCCTCTCGTAATCAGTTTGCCCATTAGCGCTGTGATTAATGAAGGCTTAAAGGTCAGACAGCCTCTCTTCTGTCATCTTCATAAACGCTCGGGTTCAGCTCATGGTCATCTTCTCTCTCAGTCTCCCTGCTCTGTATCTTTCATTTCTCCACGTTTGCTCGTTCCCTGTGTCCATCTTTTTATCCGTCCCTTCACTCTTCCTCTCAGCGCAATACTCTATTCATTTAGCAATTTGCCATAATCTACTCCTGTAATTTCTCTTTCTATCTCTCACGGTCTCACTCTGTTGTTCCCTGATAAAGCCATAAAGATGAAGGACAACAGATAAACAACTGCCGGCCTACTCTCCTGCCCTGTGGGGACGAGTGGAACGACGGCACAGAGGGAGAAAAGCGATAACATTGGAAGGAGAGATAAAGAAGTTCAGCTGGAAGAAGAAGCTGCCGGTAATGCTTTTCAGGAATGATCTGTTGAGCAGGCAAACACACACACACACACACACACACACACACACAAAACACACACACACACACACACACACCACACACACACACACACACACACACACACACACACACACACACACACACACACACACAACATTCAGCTTAAGGGCACTTTTAGAAACTAAACTGCACACTCTCATTTCATTTGTTCACTAACAATGCATATACATGCATCACATGAGCACTTCCGCAGAGTTATTTCTAGGGGATTAAAAAGCTAAAAGCAACTAGAAGCGACATCACAGTCTGCTTTTGTCAACGCTAACTGTGTCACGGCATTTAGAAAAAGTTCTTTGACGTAGGCTTGGTGTGTCACGGCCTTAAAGGTGACCTAAAGTATTATGCCCCTTTTTACAAGATGTAATATAGGTCTCAGGTGTCCTTAGAATGTGTCTGTGAAGTTTCAGCTCAAAATACTTTACAGATATTTTTATTATATCATGTTGTAAATGCCCATTTTTGAGTGGAAGGAAAAACATGGCGTTTTCGTGCATGTATCTTTAAATGCAAATGAGCTGCTGCGCCCCACCCCTTTTCCAGAAGAGGGCGGAGCCTTTACAGCTCGTGCCTTCGATACTCTGCCAAAAACTAAATATCTGTTTGGTTTTGATTATCATCTCTATCACGTTCACACTCATGTGACATTGCAGTTCTTTATCATCATGAAAATGTATTATCCGGCGCACGCGTTTTAAAGCCATATCATTCTAAACTTGTGATATATGGTTTTATGAGCACACACACTCGAAGCACACACAGATCTGCATGTCAAACGGAGTATTAAACTCACTCAATTCTCTTTCACATCTTATTGCGCTTAAACTGTCAAATACGCACATGGTTATGCCAAAAACACACAAAGTTCACATAAACATAGCCTGTTATGTCTGTAAACTCAGAATATTTATAATATAACAGACTATGTTTATGTGAACTTTGTGTGTTTTTGGTATAACCCGTTTAAGCTCCGTTTGACATGCAGATCTCTGTTTGCTTCGAGCAGGGAAAGAAATTGCATGTGTATATTAGATCTGTGTATTATACAGTAATATACAGTACCTACTGCTATATATGATGTTAATATGAATCGAAAAACAGAAAATCACTCACTGCTCTTGACTGAATAACTTTAGTAGCTTTAATAAGAATACATTTCTAACTTGAATGCTGCTGTTAAATGCTCTGGTGAGGAGATAAACATGTCACACTGTGTTCAGCTCACTGAGGGCGGAGTCTATGCTAAATGGGCGGAGTCTGTCAGCGATGTGGGCGGGGCCTGTGCAATGTGATTTTTACCATTATAGGGTGGTTGTGTACACACACTGCCGACACAAATTAATGTTCAAACACCATGCAAAAGTGAATTTTTCATAATAGGTCCCCTTTCAGAAAGAAAAAAAAAGCATGTTGGATATCCTACGCGGCTCCCCACAGGCCTGATTTTGAGAAAGAAAGTTCTAGTCTATCTTTAGAGGATTCATGTGGTGCTGTGAAACCCAAACTGAGAAGATATCGCCTGAAAACATGCATGTTCAGTCAAGTCACAGGCGGATCTAGTCATTCTGCTCAGAACAGGAAACAGTTGGTCTCTGACATCATCATCTAGGCTGACATCTCAATCACAACCAGCCCTCTCCATATTGTCTTTATTTTACTAAGGCAACAGAATCATGTCAGATTTAATTAAGAAGTTGAGGTCTCGTCTGAAAGTTTAACTGAGGAATTTGAGATTTAATGAAAAGTAAGAAGCTTATTACGCACTGGTCAGGAATGTGCATAAATACAGAACTAATTAGACTCCTTAAGATATTGACACAGCGGTCACATGCACTCAGCAAAGAAACTAATGTAGGAGGGAATCACATGAATTACCCTTAGATGTCAAGTGGGTTTTTGGGATATGAAAGCTGGTTTGTTGATGGTCTACTAGCCCTAACCAGTTCACCCATCTGGTAATCCTTATAAGAAAAGAATAGTTCTTCACCCAAAAACGAAGATTGTTTCATCTTTAACTCGACTTCATAACTTTATAGCAGAATGTCCAAGTTGCACATTTCAATACAATGAAAGTTGAATGGTGACCAAAACTATCAAGTAAGATTTTTTGTAGATAATGACTTAAATTTCGCTCAAATCTATCATAAAACTTCAAAATATAGTGCATAAATCAATTTTATGCCCCACTTTTGTCCATTTTTGCACTAGACAACCATAGTCCCCATCCACTTTCATTGTATGGAAAAGAGCAGCGTCTCAGTTGGTGTTTTACCTGATAGAAAAAAGAACTGTTTATGACAGAATACTAAAATTGTAGCTTGAACTATCCCTTTAACCGCCTAAATTAGCTTAGACCAGCTAATGACCAGCTACAAACCATGTAAAACCACCATGATCTGGCTTTAGCTGGATTTCCAGCAGGGACAGCAGCCCAATCTCATCTGCTCCAAAAACGGAGACATTTCCAGGTTCACGTCCTAGATTCCCTCCACTTCGACACACACACACACACACACACACACACACACACACACACACACACACACACACACACACACAAAGATGTGTGTTTGCAATGCCCACCCTCGAATACAGCCAGATTCCACTTGCCATAAACAAATTACTGAAGATAAATGAGCACCTGGTGTCCTCTCTCTCTCTTTCTCTTCCTCTCTCTCCCTCTCAACCCATTCATTGAATTAAAGTGCCCTGTAAAGCATGTTTTATTATAAGTTTGCACGTTGGGCTCCCGAAGCGGGCTGTTATCCCTGCACCTCTGGCCCCCGACACAAGAGCATGGACTGTGGCAGATCGGTGGACGTCTGGGAGTCTATAAAACACATCGTAAAGTGATCGTCTGCAGACACTACTGTCCTCTCTCTGCAAGTGTGTTTCTTTTCTGTCTCACTTTCTCAGTTTTTCAGTGTTTGACTGTCTATCTTCTTCTATGCTACATCAAGGAGGTCTATACCTGGAGATAGTTTTCTCCAAATATTTGGAAATTCCCTGTAGGTTTTGGAGAATAGAACCATAAAACGTAACATTTATTGGTAACAATAACAATAATTATCATTAAAAAACTTTCTGAGCACACAATAACAGCAATAAATATCACAGTCAGACGCCATTTTGGGAATTGTGATACTTGGCACTGGTTTCTTTTTCTGAAAATTATTCGATCAACACATCTTTATACCAATTAGAACATAGTCTATAGGGTTGGTCTAGCTGGACTTTCAGCTAAAAAGTCCGCAAAACCTCCTTAAAACCAGGCAACAGACAGGCCTGACCAGATTGGGAAACAAGCCAACTTAAAGGGATAGTTCACCCAAAAATGAAAATTAAGTCATTAATTACTCACCCTCATGCTGTACCAACCCCGTAAGACTTTCGTTCATCTTCGGAACACAAATGAAGATATTTTTGATTAAATCTGAGAGGTGGATCACTTCTCCATAGGCTTCCTAAGGGATTGAAACTTGACGGCACAGAAAGTCATTGAAGAAAATGTTTAAATATTTCATGTGCCTACAGTGGCTAGATCTTAAGTTTATCGAGCTACGAGAATACTTTTTGAGCGCAAAAAAACAAACTAGAATAGCGACTTTATTCAAGTATTCTCTTTGGGCCTGGAGATTTCACGTAGTGTTATTGCGCAACGCTTCGGGTTTGAACGTCACACGCATCACACACATGACCAGCGTCGGCCAATAGTGAGCCTACGTGTGACGTATAACACAGAAGCGCTGCGCTGTTACACTACGCCAACAGCTTAGGAGAATGACATGGAAGAGAAGAGATGGTTGAATAAAGTCGTTATTTTAGGGGGTTTTTCGCGCAAAAAATATTCTCGTCGCTTGATAAACTTAAGATTGAGCACTGTAGCCATTTGGACTATTTTAACGATGTCTTTAATGACTTTTCGGGGCTGTCAAGTTTCAATCCCTTAGAAGCCTATGGAGGAGTGATCCAGCTCTCAGATTTAATCACAAATATCTTAATTTGTGTTCCGAAGACGAACGAAGGTCTTACGGGGTTGGTACAGCATGAGGGTGAGTTTGACTTAATTTTCATTTTTGGGTGAACTATCCCTTTAAGCTGGTTTCAGATGTTCAGATGCCTAAAAAAAAAAAAAAAAGAAGTATATTGTGGCCACAACTTAACAAATATGTCAGCATGTTTTACTAATTTGCTTCCTTGGTTTAAGTAAACCATGCGCACAAAATAATTATTTGTTCCCACGTTCTACTAAAATCTGAACATCTGAAATCAGCTTAAGTTGGCTTTATAGCTGGTCCCCCAATCTTGTCAGGCTAGTCTGTTGTTCATTGCGAGATCATTTTTAATTCGTAACATTTAATTCTAAGTTCGTGACCACGTATATTTTTGTACTATGCAGAGCTCCATACAGTTACTTATCAAGGCAAAGTCTTAAAGCTACACTGTGTGATTTTTACCCCCAGCGGTGAAAAGGTATATGACCATCCAGTGAATATTAGTTTCTTTTTCTCTCAATTCCGATTTCGTTTTAACTCCTACGGTGGCCAATGTAGTCCAAGATTAACATGGCTTCCAGTTCGACCTCATCCATGAGTGTTTGAAGCTTGAATTAATGGGTATGTCCCTCTTTGGCTAATGTACTTTCAAGATGGAGGGGCAACATGGCGACCGACATTAGAACCCCTTATTTTCAATGGCATTATACACTGACGAGAATACTTTATTACTTGAACGAAGTAAATATACATTAATGAGCACATATATTTTTGAAAGAACTAAGTGTTTTTAGCTAAGAATAAACTAAAAAAGTTACACAGTGTAGCTTTAAAAAATGCTAAGGATTTATGCTGATATTGTCGCATAACATCTGAATGGGACCAAGATATTCCCACACTTCTTCTGGTTCTCTCCTTCATTCTTTTTCTCTTGGAGGGCACGCCTGAGGGCCGGCAGACAGAGAATGACATTTTCTCCAGAACAAATGACGGCTCTCTCTTTCCAGCGCTGGGTTTTCTTTAACCCTGACATTTGGCAGTAATTGGTGGACTGTGTGTCTTCGTCCCCCTCTCCATTCTGAGCAGGTCTCATGTCCGGAGATCACCACACACTCACACACTTGCACAAACAAGAACACACTCACAGACTCTTAGACGTGTTTGTCAAAAAAAAAAAAACTTTTCTCAAGACATTTCCACTGCAAAGGGCTCTTTGAGGAACCAGTTCTTAAAATACACTAGTGTCCTAACTGTGTCCTTGAAGAAACTACTGAGTGTTTGAGACACGGCTGATGGTTTTTAATGTGCTTATTGATCTACAGAACACAGGTACTTTTTGTTTGTGCCTCCAACAAAAAAAAAGTTTATCCATAAAAATATAAAAATCTCCTGAAACTTTATGTGGAATTGCTTTGTTCCCGAAACGTAGTGAGCACCCTACCTAGACAGCATTTCAGGTGCACTCTGTACCAGGTTTATTATAATCGGGTTTTTTTTATTATATATATTAATTGAAATAAAGCTGGAAGTTATGAAAAACTTAAAATTGAAGAGTGAAAACTCTACTAAATTTCTGACTGGAAATAAATTAAAACAAAACAAAAATGACACAATCAACAACAACAAAAACGAAATTGAAACTAAAATTAAAATGTAAACTGTAAGAGACCTATAGTTTTGTACAAATTCATGATAATAGGTATCCTTTGTGCAACAAGAAATACATGTAAAAATTGTTAAACACAATAAAATATCAGCGATCTTACCCAATATATCCATGTAATGCATCTTCATGTTTATTGGAGTACCATGTTAGCTTAGCAACATGCAAATATCAAACTCTATTGGAATCAATTGTGAGTGAGGAGTGTGGAGTTTCTTTCAGTTACATTATATTTAACTTAGAAGGCAGTTGCCTACGTAGATAGCAGACAGCAAGGGAGCTCACTGTGTTTTCGCACAGACAGAGGTCTTTATAGTGAGGCATATCAAGATTCATTTCAGCTGACAGCCTGCAGGGGGAAAACCTGGAGTTGTGAAGCTTTGAGTTCCCTTTCAAGGCGGTCACTTCGACATTACGTCACTGACGTATATGGGAACTCCCTCTTTCTCCGTTTTCACTGAAATCTTATAGGCTAACGCCAGCTGGAGACAGCTGGCCAATTGACGCGAAACATGCAAATGCTGACCGGTCCGCGGGCAGTATAAATATAGCATGTGCGCGACAATACGTCAGAATCTTTTTCTTCACGCTAGAAGTCTTATCTGAAGTCATCGTGGAAGTTGCAATAGAGGTTACTCACCATGTTTCCTCCCCGCATCCGATGGCTGCTACATGCCAGATATGTGCGGGTCCTATTGACTCGCTCTACCTAACAAGGATCAACCGAAGCCGCACTCACGGAACAGGCAATGTGCCAGACAGTGCGCGCCCTCAGGAGGAATAAACCCGGGCATCAGCGGGGACGAGGCCCACTGCCGCCAGCAGGCCGCTGGTGGGCCCTCTCCTGCCCAAAGACGGCCCGTCGCCACTCCGGCCCTTTTCGCGGGTTCGCTAGAAGGACTCGACGCGATAGTCTCTGTGGAAAATGATACTTTAGCCCGGTATCTCAACCAGGCTAAGCTACTTCAAGAAAGACTCCGTCCCCGACGACGTCCTATGGTAGCCGTGCGCAAGACGCGCGTCTAGAGGGATGAGGCAAAGGCCATGGCTCCGTGTCTAAAGGCGCGAAAGTGCACAGCCGCAATTCGGTGAGTGTTTACCCCCCTTCTAGTCAGTCTTGACTACGGGGTTGCGCAGTCGTTACCGCTTATGCTGTATGCCCTGTATCCTTCAGTGCAACTGGCCATGCGGACTTGACTACGTATTCACAGTTGTCGTCGCTACGCCACTGACGCTGTGTTTATGTATACACTGCACACTGATATGTGCTATGATGATGGTGCCGTTATATTGCCCTGTATGCTCATGACGCTGTGTGTACGTACACACCGCACTCTGTTATGTTCATGATTTATGCCGCTATAAATTGCCCTGTATCTTTCAGTGCTATGGCTATTCTGATTCAACTATGTATTCACAGTTGTCGTCGCTACGCCACTGACGCTGTGTTTTATGTACACTGATATGTGTGTGTGTGTGTGTTATGCTTATGCCACGATATTGCCCTGTATCCTTCAGTGCTACTGGCTATTCTGATACTACGTATTCACAGTTGTCGTCGCTACGCCACTGACGCTGTGTTTATGTATACACTGCACACATGTGCTATGATTTGTGCCGTTATATTGCCCTGTATCCTTCAGTGCAAATGGCTATTCTGATTACCACGTATTCACAGTTTTTTGTGCAGCGCAAATGACGCTGTGTTTACGTACAACGATTCTGTTATGTTCATGATTTATGCCGCTATAAATTGCCCTGTATCCTTCAGTGCAATGGCTATTCTGATTCAACTATGTATTCACAGTTGTTGTGCGATGCCACTGACGCTGTGTTTATGTACACTATGTGTGTGTGTGTTATGCTTATGCCACAAAATTGCCCTGTATCCTTCAGTGCTACTGGCTATGCTAATACTACGTATTCACAGTTGTTGCGCGATGCAACTGACGCTGCGTTACGTAAACACTACACTCTGTTATCTGTAATGATTATGCCATTATATATTGCCCTGTATCCTTCAGTGCAAATGGCTATTCTGATGACTACGCAGTACGTATTCACAGTTGTTGCGCAATGCAACTGACACTGTTACGTACACACTACACACTGTTATGTGTAATGATTTATGCCACTATATATTGCCCTGTGTCCTTCAGTGCAAATGGCTATTCTGATGACTACGCAGTACGTATTCACAGTTGTTGCGCAATGCAACTGACGCTGTGTTACGTAAACACTACACACTGTTATGTGTAATGATTTATGCCACTATATATTGCCCTGTGTCCTTCAGTGCAAATGGCTATTCTGATGACTACACAGTACGTATTCACAGTGGTTGCGCGACGCAACTGACGCTGTTACGTACACACTACACACTGTTATGTGTAATGATTTATGCCACTATATATTGCCCTGTGTCCTTCAGTGCAAATGGCTATTCTGATTACTACGTACGCAGTACGTATTCACAGTGGTTGCGCGATGCAACTAACGCTGTGTTACGTACACACTACACACTGTCATGTGTATGATTTATGCTATTATATATTGCCCTGTGTCCTTCAGTGCAATGGCTATTCTGATTACTACTGTACGCAGTACGTATTCACAGTGGTTGCGCGATGCAACTGACGCTGTGTTACGTACACACTACACACTGTCATGTGTATGATTTATGCTATTATATATTGCCCTGTGTCCTTCAGTGTAATGGCTATTCTGATTACTACACAGTATGTATTCACAGTTGTTGCGCGATGCAACTGACGCTGTGTTACGTACACACTACACACTGATATGTGTATGAATTTTGCCGTTGTATATTGCCCTGTACCCTTCAGTGCAATGGCTATTCTGATGACTACGTAGTACGTATTCACAGTTGTCGTGCGATGCAACTAACGCTGTGTTTACATACACACTACACACTAATATGTGTAATGATTTATGCCATTATATATTGCCCTGTGTCATTCAGTGCAAGTGGCTATTCTGATTACTACGCAGTACGTATTCAGTTGTCGTGCGATGCAGCTGACGCTGTGTTTGTGCACACTACACACAGATACGTGTTATGATTATGCCATCATATATTGCCCTCTATCCTCAGTGCAAATGGCTATTCTGATTACTGCGTATTCACAGTTGTTGTGCGATGCAACTGGCGCTGTGTACACACTACGCACTGATATGTGTAACGATTACGCCGCTATATATTGTCCTGTATCCCTCAGTGCAACTGGCTACTCTGATTACTGTGTAGTCACAGTTGTGCGATGCCACCGACGCTGTGTTTTGCACATTGTTATGCGTCTATGATTTATGCCGTTATATATTGCCCTGTATCCTCAGTGCAACCGGCTATTCTGATTAACTACATATTCACAGTCGATGTCGCTATGCCTCTGACGCTGTGTATTTTGTACACAAAAATGTAATTATGCTTGTGCATAGTCTCAGTCGTCGCTACGGCGACTTGCGCTGCATCTGTGTACATATTGAAGTGTTATGCTGTTATGTTGCCCTTCAACGTAATGGGCATTGTGTTTGAACTGCGCATATTCATGCAGTTTCGGTGGCTTCTGCGACTTGCACTGCATTATACACACAGATGTGTAAAATGTGCACACTGATGTGTTATGCGGTTATGTTGCCCTCTATCCTTCAGTGCAACAACCGGCTATCCTATCTAACTGTGTGCATATTCACAGTTCTGTCGCTACAGCGACTACACTGCACTTATGTACGTATAAGGACGTGTTTTGCTATTTTGTTGCCCTGTTTCCTGCAGTGCAAAACTAGCACGGTTAGATCCTAATCTAACCGCGCATACTCAGTTTCTGGATGCATGTACGTACACGGATGTGTTATGCTGTAATGCTGCCCCGTTTCCTTCGGTGCAGCTAGCCATCCTGATCTAACTGTACATCACAGTTTCTGTCTCTACACAGTTTCTGTCGCTACGGCGACTTACGCTGGGTTATGTACATGCATGGATGCGCTACAGCGACCTATGCTGTTACGTACATGTGCTACGCTGTTATGTTGCCTTCAATGCAACTGGCTATTCTGTGCTAACTCGTTTACTCACAGTTGTAGCTACGGCTATGTGTTTGTTTGTTTACTGAGGTGCTATGCTATTGGGGCTATTATCTAACTGCGTATATTCACAGTTGTTGTTGCCACGGCCACTAGCACTGTGTTTATGTACATTCAGTTATGTGTTGGTATGCACTTCTGTACATCGGCTATCCTTGAGATGGCCTTAATTCACCTGCTCTCGACCCAGCGAAGCACTTTGGAGACCTACGCTCATTCTAAGTGAATGATGTTGCATCGTCTCGGACTTGGTGACTGCAGCGTCACTCTCTGTCCGATACCAAGCTGCGTTCCGAAGTCGCTTACCACCGTTCAGAGCACAGATTGATCCCTGCCCGCCTTATCTGCTGAGCCGTCAGCCTCGCATGATGCCGATGCTTGGAGTGCTGTTGGCCCTGTAAGGGCTTTGCGGATGTACGTGGATCACTAGGCAGCAGTCTAAAGACCAGCTGTTTGTGTGCTTGGTGGATGGTACTAGGGACGTGCTGTTTTAGACTTGAGACTTTCTCACTGAATTCGACGCTTTTCAATGTTGGCTTAATGCCTACGGGATTTAGGTATGCTGGCTGTCTTCTCAGAACACGTTCGCCAGGGTTTCAAGTTTGATGCACTGCTGATAGCGTCGTGAGTTTTATTAAGGTACTCATGAACTGTCTCCACCAGCTGTGCAGTAGTCTGCATTATGCAGAGTTACCATTGCTGCTAACTCTGTGTATCTATGTTACATAGCTGTTTCCACATTACGCAGTAGTTTTCAATGTCCTGTTAACTCTGTGTATGGCTTAAGGTTATGCAGCTGTCACCGCTTTGCCGTCGACACTGTGTTAACTCTTGTGCTCGAGTGCTTATGGTGTTGTGCTGCCCTGTCCAGAGCAGACTTCGCTTCATTGCATAGGATATGCAACTTTGGTAGGTCGGAGCAGACGTTTCTGGTCTAGTTTCGCCTATCAGTTCAAGTACTCCTAGCGGCGCTGCTGGCTTAAAACTGTTGTCTCTCGCGGGAGTGTAGCTTGACCCCGTTCAGGGCTTATCTTCACTGCGCTCACGGCGGGATTCTATACAGTTCCCATATACGTCAGTGACGTAATGTCGAAGTGACCGCCTTGAAAGGGAACGTCTCCGGTTACTATCGTAACCTCGGTTCCCTGAGAGGCGGGAACGAGACATTACGTCAGCCGCCGTGCTCGCCGTTTGATCAGCTGTGCTAGCGTTCAGTCTTGATTCTGACGTATTGTCGCGCACATGCTATATTTATACTGCCCGCGGACCGGTCAGCATTTGCATGTTTCGCGTCAATTGGCCAGCTGTCTCCAGCTGGCGTTAGCCTATAAGATTTCAGTGAAAACAGAGAAAGAGGGAGTTCCCATATACGTCAGTGACGTAATGTCTCGTTCCCGCCTCTCAGGGAACCGAGGTTACGATAGTAACCGGAGACGTTTATCTGTTAAAAACACACACCCCTGCAGGAGAGATAAATCACAAATGGGATCTCAATTGTTTCTCCTAGACACCAATGAGATTAAATAGAGAGCAAATGGAGACTTTTTTGCTTCAAGGTGATGCGTTTCCTGACACTGTGCGCTTTCAATTCATACGTTTCATTCGTCAACTTTGGGACTAGATCCCTGCGTCTCAATGTCCATACTATCCATCCTAAACAGAATGAGATTAAAATAAGTGTGTCCCAAAGAATATATGTTAAAAAGAGTATGAAGTCCCCAGATGGTGTGTGGATCCGTGCTCACTATGGCTGCGTTCCAGTCCAAAATTGTCATGCCCTTCACTCGCTAACTTCCCTCCGTCTCGTTCACTCGGATGTACGTCATTACTTAGGTTCCATGAGTGCCCACTTCTGGCGGAAACTGCAATGGGCTGAACTGGAACACCTTAAGCCCTTGATCACTTGGAATCAGCTATGGAGTTAATTTATTTTTTTATTTTTTTTACCTTTAAGAATTTGTTTTATGCAGCATCCAAATGTATATAGATGTGTTTGGGTTGTTTTAAAAAAAAAATCATATATCATAGAGTGTTGGTGATTAGACACACGTCACAATCGTGCATTGTGGTATATGGAGCTGCCTGAAGTGTACATATGAAGTAGACTTGCTCCCTCGATTTCCCTCGTCCACTTGCACTTCAAAATGGCGGCAGGGATTCCCCCGAGGGGAAGTGCTTAGGGAAGTTCGCAAGTGCGTGTCTAAGTGGATTGGAACGCAGCCTATAAAGGATAATATTGACCACAACCCATTGCGCTTTGGAGGAGGAACTACAAACACGAGTAAAAGTGTTAAAAAACTACAAAACATGGCGGCTATGCGTGACCTGAGAGGTTCAGATAAAGGTTTGAATGACTTATCAAAGTTTAACCGGATAAAATAAAAAAAAATTATTTAATGTTATCCATGTTATATTCCATATGCAATAACTATGTAGACTTTTATAAAGATCCGTTTGGTCATTAACTTTTAAATGCATCATAATGCATTAATATGAGGAGAGTCTTCGAATGAAAGACCCGCGACTGCAGACCAACGTGCTTCTGCTTTTCTCTCCGGTACTTTTTGCTACACACTCAAATACTTTTTCTTCACAAAAAGAGCACATATCTTTAGGGCGTAGTAGGCAAATTGAGACGCAGCATATGTTTGATCCAGCAATGGAGGACAGAAGGCAGAGGGGACGGGAAGAGAGTTTGGAAACAATAATCACCAGCCCAATCTATTTGGTGTTGTAAATGGAGCAGAAACTGCACACTAGAATCCAAACAATCATTTGAAGCTGACTATTTACTTTCTAAATGGTTTAATTGTGCATTATTCGCTGGTGCATGTTATTGTAAAGAAACAAAATGTTTGTTTTAGAGCTCCTGCTTCTCCGATTTTTCTCCCGACAAAAAAGCTCCCAGGAATCTCACATGTGTCTCCATTAAGTCTCCGAAGCTACGAGAGAGCAATAAACTTATCCTCCGGGTGTCTAAACGGCTCGCTTCTGAAGGTAATAATGGGAAATGTTTAAAGGCAAACAAAGGCGTCGTGGTTCCAAAGCAGCAAAGGAATAATTTCCCCGGGTCTGCAGGTTTACAGAGGCGTTTGCGAAGCTAGTAAAATAATTACGGCTCTTATGCGTCTGACCGGCCACAAGACAAATTATAATAACACCCTGTGAATATCCAGTGCTTATAATGCATTAAGACACTACGAGTGCTCATAAAACAAGATGATTGTTGATGGTCCTTAAATAGATGAGAGTTAATGACAGGAACATTAAGATAACTCAGTTTCTCTCAGAGACAGCGCTAATGTCACAATCCAAATGAGGCTGAATGGAAGTAGAGGTTTCATTAATCTTTGACACACAGATGAAGATTTTTTTAATGAAATCTGAGAGATTTCTGTCCCTCCTTTGACAGCTACGCAACTACCACTTTGTCACTTCAAAAAGTTCATAAAGAGATCGTAAACTAATCCATATTAATTGAGCGGTTTAGCCTGAATTTTCTGAAGAAATGCTTTATACGATGGACAGATTGGGCTAGGGTGGGCCTTAGAAGTCGCGGAAGCCAAAACAGAAAACAGGGGGTTTACAGAAAAGTACTTAGGCATAAAAAGGCCTTTATTAGCAGACGTTTTAGGCCTAAATGGGTTAACGGAAGTCTTATGAGTTTGGATTGACATGAGGGTGAGTAATTAATGACAGAAGTTTCATTTTTGGGTGAACTTTCCCTTTAAGGCAAGCAGAAAGTCTAGACTAACAACATAGACTCTGACTTTTAAAGAATGTAAGGACACATTTGATTAGAACATTAATATGAAACACGGCCATATGGCTCTGGTTTGCAATTACACCTGGCTGGGGAAAATGGAGCAGCTCTACAATATGTTCCATTACTGTCAACATTTATGATGATGAATTCACAGGTGAAGGTCGATTATGGACCAGTAAATAGTTTCAAAACATCCAAAGGATGCATGGATGTTGGGTTTGTCAAGGCCTTCAAGCTCAGAAGCTTACAGACCCAGCCTAAAACCCATTCACTTCATATTATATTTGAAGGACCGTCATCTTCAGAACAGCTTTACTGTCCACTGTAAAACCCACAGCTTTATAGGAAAATCATCTTTACTGTTCACACATAAAATGTTACTTTCTCACATATGACTCAATGGACTAAAATACTAAAACTGTCTCTTTTAAGAAGCATTATTTAAAGGTGTTTACGCCTAAAAGAAAATGTCACCAATTTCCATTGTCGCCTCACACGTACGTGCAATATTCCACTTCAAAGCTTGAGATATCGAGTTTAGTTTGGCGACAGGGACTTTTAAATGCTAAATCCTTTCCAGTTACTGGACACCTCAAAGCCACAATTTGGACAGCTAATCTGCTTTAATTCCTAAATGTTTTTTTTTCCAGGGGAAACATGGACAGAGAGGCTGCCTACACAGTAAAGTTTATGCCGTGAATCCACTTCAGAGATGGATGTAGAGGAAAAACCCAAGGGATTGCAATATGGTCACCAACTTTTGCTTCAATACACTTGCACCAACTAGAATATTACACTAATTGTGCTTTTAGAAATCCAATTTGCTGTATCCCCGCTTGATTTCAACTTGATATTGTACTTATTTTGACTATTTTTACATTTAGATTATATTTGGCGTCATCAAAAAATACTCACTCGGAAAAAAACCCCATTAATTTAAGGTTACATTTAATTTATTACATTTACATACAGTATATAAATCTTAAATGTAATCTTTATCAAACACAATGAAATGTCAATTTTCATATTGATATGATTCCACATCTCAAAAAGGATCCTTTTTGCATTATTATCTATCAAATCATCTGTCATATTGTGCGCCAGTGTTACCCAACTAAAACTAGAAGTCTGTCCCCTTAATAGTGCCATATTTAAGGGTAGGGGGCAAAAATATTTTTTAAACGCTGCTTTTCGTCATTGTGATGATTGCTACAGTAGTATTATAGTTTTGTGTGAATTTATCTGTTAAAGTTCAATGCATTCTAAGAGTTGATTCAAATGTCCACTGTAGCTTGTTGGTTGAACCCTAACTATCCCTTACCAAGGTTTGGCTAGTTAGCTTGTAAATGCTGTATCATCCAGCTACAGAACGTCAATAATTATCTGTGTACTTCTGTCTGGGGATACTGTCATGCTAACGAATAGCTCTCTCCTGGTATACACACCTCCTTGGCCCAGACAGAGAAAGAGTGGACGGCTCTGAGAGGCTCTTGTCCTTCAAGCCTACCGGCTTTGCCCTGGTCACAGCGAGACAATGGCTCTAAACGTGAGGCTGAGAATGATTTGTTGGTGACTTGACCTTTCCAGCACTTCAGAGGGGCTCTTTTAGCGACAGAGAGAAAGCAAGAGAAAGAGAGAGAAGGCTATCTGTGCGGCACGGCAGCTCAGCGGAGAGCTGTTTGGCTGCTATCGGGATCAGATAAGATTCCCCTGTATTCAGGGCGGCACAGCCTGGGGAGAGAGACGAGGCCGGGGGGCAGAGAGGGCTTGCTGCCAGACGGGGAGTGAAATAATGTTATGTGCGCTAAACAGAGGACGTATGTGCAAACATGGATGTTGAGCTTGCATCATGTATTAAAAACATAAGATGTTAGCCTAACCGACCCAAAAAAACAACTCGACCCGCATCAAGAGGGATCTGAACTAGTCGCTAGCATGTTTCTTGAGGACAGGGGAGTGAGGTTTACATGCACACCACCCCTAAACCTCACTCCCACCCGGGTCACGGCACCAAAATGTAACCATTTGGTGGTGGTTGATGTGATTTACTCTGTAAAGCGCTTTGAGTACCCAGAAAAGCGCTATATAAATGTAACAAATTATTATTATTATAAGTCCTATTCGACCCGCTCCGAGCCGGATTCGCATCGGGATCTCTAGCGCAGGAGGTGGGCACGCTAACAAGGACGCTAAAGACCGCAGCAGCTAGCGTCAGGCGCTAGCCACCTCTTGAGGCCAGGGGAGTGAGGTTTATACGCACAGCTCTACGGCCGTTACACTCGTCGTGTTGATATATAATCTATAAGCATTGATTGTACACAACCTGCTGCTGCTTTAGCTACACAAACATTATTTATCAGACACATTAAAGAAACACAGAGGGAAACGTTACAGCTCATATGTTGCTCTTCCATGGCATATTGCAGCTAAGATAATTTGCACTCTGAAAAATTGGTGAGATCAATTTGAGTTCATATTGAGATGTCTTACTTTTAATTGTAGATTCGGTACATCTAAGCAGTTTGAGATGTTGAGATCTCTTCTGAAACCAGCCGAGACACTTTTGAGATCTTTTTCATTGAAAGTCTTCATTTTCAAATCAAATCTTATTTTTATAGCGCCTTACAACAGTCAAAAGGTGCACAAGGCGCTTTCCAATAAAAGCATCAATAGACAACAGAAGGGGGAAAACAAAACAAAACACAAATATCAGCCAGAGGCGGAGATTACATGTTAAAAGCTTGTCTGAACAGATGTGTTTTTAACTGTGATTTAAAAACACTCAACACGGTGATACTTCGTAGGAGTGTAGGTAAAGCGTTCCACAGTTTAGGGCCCTGGACAGCAAATGACCGGCCTCCAAACTTTTTATATTTAAATTTGGGAATGACCAGATAGGTGTGTTCAGATGAGCGGAGAGTTCTGGGTGGATGATAGACCGTTACTAAATCGGCAAGGTAGACTGGGGCTAGACCATTGATGGCCTTGAACACAAACAGCAGGACCTTATACTCCACCCTAAACCGTATCGGGAGCCAGTGGAGCGAGCGGAGGACGGGGGTGATGTGCGAGCGTTTAGAGGTGTTGGTGAGGAGACGTGCTGCCGCGTTTTGAACCAGTTGAAGCCGATTAAGAGATGATTGATTAAGTCCAGTGTAGAGGGCATTACAGTAGTCTATCCTCGAGCTGATAAAGGCATGAATGACTTTTTCAAGGTCAGCTCTGGACAAGAATGGTTTGACCTTACTGAGAAGCCTTAGCTGGTAAAAGCTTGCCTTAACAACAGCACTAATCTGTTTGTCGTACTGCAAATTTTTGTCAAAAATAACACCCAAGTTACATACAGTGGGTGCAAACTGAGGTGTTAGAGGACCAAAACTGAAAGAACTATTGTGAGAGTCAGGGCTGAACAGGATGTACTCTGTCTTTCCTTCATTCAAGTGAAGGAAATTCTGGGAAAGCCACTGCTTAATGTCCCTAAGGCAGTCATAGACGGGGTCCAGGGCAGAACGATTGTTCAGAATCACAGGAAGGTAGATCTGGAGGTCGTCTGCATAGAAATGAAAGTGAACGTTATGATTGGAGATTAGTTGTCCAAGTGGCAGCATGTAGAGAGAGAACAGAACAGGACCAAGAATGGATCCTTGAGGCACACCGGATGACAGAGGGGCAGATGAGGATGAAAAGTCGTCGAGCATTACTGAAAAAGTTCTATTAGTAAGATATGAAGAGAACCAATTGAGCACTGCACCCTGCAAACCAACAAGATGTTGAAGACGGGAGATGAGGATGGAATGATCCACGGTGTCAAATGCAGCGGTAAGGTCCAGTAGTACCAAAACCACAGAGCTTTTACTATCCAGAGCTCCAAGAATGTCATCATGGACCCTCAGTAACGCTGATTCAGTGCTATGTCTGGACCTGAAACCGGACTGGAATTTATCACTAATGACGTGCATTTGTAGGTGAGACTGAAGCTGGGAGAAAACAAGCTTCTCCATCAACTTAGACAGAAGTGACAGATGAGATATTGGTCGAAAATTGGACAGTATGGTGGGATCTAAGTTGGGTTTTTTGAGCAGCGGTCTAACAATAGCGTGTTTGAGAGCAGTGGGAACAGTCCCCAAACTTAGACAGCTGTTTATGAAGGTGACGAGAAAAGGACCTACGATGTCAATAGCCTCTTTCAAAATCCTGGCAGGAATAGCGTCTAGAGGACAGGTGGTAGACTTCAGCTCATGGACAGCTTTTTTGAGGTCCTCCAGAGTAACTGTTTCAAAGTTCTCCAGCATGCATTGTGTCGCTCGGGAGGAAAAGACAACAGCAGGAGCTTGTGTGATAGTTTGCCTAACAGACGAAACCTTGTCCAAAAAGTGTTGTTTGAATGCATTGCATGTATTTTCAGATACATCAGTCAAAACAACAGACACCGGATTAATGACAGAATTAACAGTGCTAAACAGGATTCCAGGGCGGTGGCTATTGCTATTGATAAGATTAGAAAGGTATTGTCCTTTAGCTTCTTTCACTGCTATCTGATAGGTGGCAAGACTGTCTCTGAACATCTGCAGTGACACCTGCAGCCTATCCTTCTTCCATTTACGCTCAGCCTGTCTACAATGGCGCCTGAGGGCCCAAGTTGAATTATTGAGCCAGGGGACCGATGGACCTTTGGTAGTCTTTACCTTGTAGGGCGCAACAGAGTCCATAATCTGGGAGCAGATGGTGTGGAAGGAGGAGAGGAGAAGGTCAGGACATGGAGGCGATGTCAGTTCAGCAGTGGGAGCGATGTCAGAAACAGAGAAGGCAGCAACAAAGTTATCGACTGTGGATGGAGTAATAATGCGACGAAGATGGGGGGCAGTAGATGAGGGAGCAGGAGGAACAGCACAGATGTCAAACCGTATGAGAGAGTGGTCAGAGATGGGAAAATCCAGAACCTCACAGGTTGACACTATCACCCCACGAGAGATAATAAGGTCAAGAGTATGACCTAGCCTATGAGTGGGACAGGATATGGACTGGGTAAGGTCCAATGAATCTAAAAGTGCCTTAAAATCATTAGCAGGTTTATCAGAGGGGCAACAAACGTGAATGTTAAAATCCCCACAGATTAAAATATTATCAAACTTTGCCAGAAACTCTGTCAGAAACTCTGAAAACTCATTTAAAAAATCCTTATTTAGTTTTGGTGGCCGGTAGATTACTGCACATAAGATGGGACAGGGTAGTGTGAGCACAAATGCTTGTAACTCAAAGCTGGAATACCCTCTAGTGGACAGCTGGCGGCATATCAAGGACTGTCTGTGTGTAGTAGCTATCCCCCCACCCCTACCCGTTTGCCGCGGGGTGTTTAGGAAAAGATAGCCAGAGGGGAGGAGTTCCGAAAAGGCACTGACGTCACCTGGGGGAAGCCAGGTTTCGGTGAGGAAAAACAAATCCAGATTGTACGAGGAGATGACATCATTGAGGACAAATGTTTTGTTATTGAGCGATCTGGTGTTACATAATGCCATACGAAACGTGGTCGAGTTGACAGGCGGCGATGTCACACGAGGAATTGGACGGAGGTTTCTTTGGACGCAACCCCGGGTAGATGTTTTGACGCGTCGGTGACACGGAAATGGAACGCCAGTGTTGGAATTAACCGGCCGAAGCCATCGGTAGCATTCCCACGATCTTCTAGCACTGCCAAGTCCTGATTGATTTCCAGTCCTCGACGACGGAGAAACCAGGTGAGTCCTCAGCCTGACATGTAACCCCCTTCTCCGACCGCGTCTTCTGCGACGCTTGCTGCCTGGTAGCAGACAGATAGGGCGTCTCAGGTGAGAAGGAATTAGTGTCAACAGTGGCGGTGGTGGTTTGAAAGATTGGGTATTTAGGAGGTGATTAGTTGTAGAACGCAATTCCAGCAGCGTAGTGCGATCATAAACAATAATCGGCGAAACGGTAGCAAAAACAAACATGAAAAAACAGAGAAGCAAGTGGCAAGCCAAACATAGCGGCGCCATCTTATTTTTGTCTCACTGCGCCATCTTATTTTATCTCACTGCTATTCAGGAGAAAAATTTGGGTGAAAAAAAGGAGTCTCGCTGTCTCAAAAGAAAGTTAATGAGGTCTTTAGATATTTCATTTTTGATTTTTCTTTGCAACAATTAGTGATTATTCTAAAATGTATGCATGATGTGTCTAAGGCTACGTTCACACTGCAGGCTGAAACGACCCAATTCCGATTTTTTTTGCCCCTATGCGACCTGTATCCGATCTTTTCATGACAGTCTGAACGACACAGATCCGATTTTTTCAAATGCGACCCAGGCCACTTGGGTATGTGGTCCAAATCCGATACGTATCCGATCTTTTGAAATGCGACCTCAATCTGAACGGCCAGGTCGCATGTATCCGACCCACACGCCGTTGATATGCGACAAACGTCATAATTCTGCGTTGAAGTAGGCGGGAATGAGAAGATAAACAAGTTAGCTATCGTACGATAGCACCGATAGCACGCACCTGTCAATACACTCCAACGCGTTGCACTGTTATGGTCCGCCACAGACCCGTGAGTTAATCGAAGGCGCTCAAACGCTCTCCTCCTTCTTAATTTTCTTCTTAAAACGAAAAGATTGTAATTGTGCTGGCTCTGTTGGGAAAATAACTTTGATATTGCTAAACGAGCTCCACTGTTGACATTCATGTTTAGCTACTTCCGCAAACAGCAAGTGACGTGACCGTTGAGTACTCTTCTGCGCATGCGGGTCACTTCTGGGTCATTTCACGTTCACACAGGAGATCACAAAAGATAGCATTTAATTGGAAATGTGAACGGCCTTGCAAAAAAATCGGATTTTTTCAAAAAATCGGAATTGAGCATTAAGCCCTGCAGTGTGAACGAGGCCTAATTGTTCGGTCAGGTGATAAGGGTGTTTTGTGTCTTTTAGTCCATGTCTGTTAGCTTTGAGGCTAACGTCTATATGCTAGTGCTAATAACTTTTAGCTGATGCACACATTACACAATCAGAAAGTCTTTCTCTTCCAAGAAAGCAGAGCAAAAATAATGATGACATCATCCTGCACTCAGGGGCGTATGCAAATTTTTGTCCAATAAAATGCAATCCAATAGAATGAGAGTGTCCCCCTAACTCACCTCAACTTTCTGTTTCAAAAGTGGTGTTTAGAGATTTTATATGTGACTTTTCTTTCTAACGAGGAGTGTTTATCCTAAAATGACTGTGTATGCATGTGTCTAATTGTTGAGTCAGGTATAATGAGGGTAATTTACATTTGTTTTGAATGACTCTGAAGTGATTTATGAGTGGTAATGAAATAAAGAGCGAGACGATAACGGTGCAGAGAGGAATGTGAAGAGGAAGTGAAGACCAAAGACAGTGAATGCAGCGCAGAGAGAGATGATTCAAACGGAAAAGGAAACAAAAAGACAAAGAAACGAATGTCTTTGGCAGCCGGTGGCGTCACAGGTTCAGGAAGGTTTAAGCAGCGGCTCTGGGAATATTCCTGGATGGAGTGATGCTTCACACGGTGGGAGATTCTCTCCTTCCTCAGATCGGATGACAAGGTCACACCAGCGGACATGAATAAACCCGGTGCTTGGGGTCGAGTCCAGCCCAACTCAAACAGAGAGAGGCTGGCACACAACACAACAATGCAATGCGTTAGTTATGCCTGGAAGCACATGCTGGCTGTTACCAATGCTGAAAAACAATCCTCGCTGAAGGGCACTGGATTTTATCTGCATACTGGAATTTTTAAAAGAATAGCTTATGGACTGAATTAATAGTCATTCAGCATTAGTAGTGAAAACAAAATCTCTTGGTGTGGGTTTGTGCGTATTGTGCATAATTTTACTCATTCCCGTAGATTTTGTGCTCACACACCTAAAGTGCGGCCGCCTCTCAGCACTAAATTGAGTTCGTTTTCGCTGCTTATTGTGCTTAAAGAGTCAAATACACAATTTGGCCATTAGATATATATGCGCCAACTCCAGTTTGAATCCAACCTTTGTGATGAGTAGCGTACAGCCAACTCGACAATTGCGAAGATTGACATAGAAAACTATCAAATATTATCCTTATAAATATAATATACCATAATAAATCTATTATACTGTGCAATGTAATCATTATAAGCACAAGTTGTAATTGCCATCCAACACGTTTGTTGTGTCTGCTTAAAGGATAATTCCGGTATTTAGCACTTTCAGTCTATTTTCTAGTGTGTTTTGGATTAACTAGAGTGGTGGACACTTTTTGACTCTTTTAGAATCGCCTCTGAGCGCTTCAGAGTGGCTGTCTATGGGCATGCACAAACATGTCCTTAAAACAACACTTAACGTTCGTTTTCAAAACTGTGCAACTCACCGAGTGGTTAGTGGTGTTCGTTGATGTTCCAAAACAAGTAGCGTAGCGGAATAACGTTTCTGTCGTGTTTTATTGCACGAGTTATTGCAATGAGTCCTCCAACAGAAATCATGCGATTTTACAAAATGGCAAATAAAACACGACAGAAACTGTATTTCTTATTTGATCATAACTCTCACAAAATTCGATGAAGGACAAGTTAGTTACGTCTTATCAACAAAACTAATGACGGTTTTCAAACAGGTTTTGTCCTCGTCTTCCATTGTTTGGACAAACACCGTCACCCCAAACTGTTGCACTCTATAATTAGAGAGTGTTTATACTCTTCAGGAACTCAACAAACCAGTGGTTTACTTCAGGTTGTCTCTGCACATTAACTGCAATGGGAGAAAATAAGTATTTTAAGTCCAAAACATTACACACTTCGCCTTTAAACATATATTACTGCAGGAAACTCCACGTATTTTAGACACGCTAGTCAAAACATTTATATTTCTTCTTCTCTGTTCCATCTGCTACATTTATATTTCATGCAGTACATATTTTATAACCAACGGCTCTGCCTGTGCACTGTTCCAGGCGGCAGCTGTGATTGGCTAATCTAAAGGTTAGCTGTGCTCTGATTGGCTGGTTTCACATTAACAGTGATCTGTATGCTAGTTGGATTGATGGCCCACGCTTCCAGACCCCTGTAAGACCCGTGTCATTCGCTCTCTTTTTCTCCAGCCATCCGTCCATTCATCCATCTGTTCTCACTATCCTCCCACTACTGGGTCTTATTCCGGTATTTTGTCTTGTCATACTGCTTCTAAAGAAAATACGAGTGGCACTTATTGCTGCAAAATTTGCTGCCACAATCCTACAGTGTTGCGGACGGTTGACTGGACGCGGCTTTGTGATTTTACCAAATATTTCAATCATCAAAAATATTTGAATCCTTAATTACTCAATCAATACATTTCTACAATACAAAAGTTTGAAACATTAAGATTTTTTTAAGTCGAAATGCTCACCAAGTATTTATTATTTATTTGATCAAAAATACAATAATAATAGTAACATTGTGAAATTATTACAATTGAAAACACATGGCAAAGCTTCAGTTTTAGCATCATTACTCCAGTCTTTAGTGTGTGTGTGTGTGTGTGTGTGTGTGTGTGTTGTGTGTGTGTGTGTGTGTGTGTGTGTGTGTGTGTGTGTGTGTAACCATGATACACTACTATTCAAAGGTTTAGGGTAAGTAGCCTAATATTTATTAAAAGTAATAATACATTTATTTGGCAAGGCACATTCAAAATTCTATCAAAGTATCCTGAAATAAATGATCAAGGTTTCCACAAAAATATTAAGCTGCAAAAATGTATAATATTACTGTATGATCAAATAAATACAGCCTCGGTGAGCATTTTTGACTTCTTTCAAAAACGTACTCGGTTACTAACGTAACCTCGGTTCTCTCTAGAGAGGGAACGAGTACTGCGTAATATCTTACGCTATGGGGAAACACTCTTTCCTCGAGATATTGAAGCCAAAAATTATCCTTAATTTTTTTAATCATGCAAAACGCTTTTGCAGCAGCAAGCAGACAAGGGCGAAACAGCTCGCGCGCCCATTGGCTGCCTCGCTGGAAAAGCTGCAGCCTATCGAGTGAAGGCACTGCGTGACGTAATGACGAATGAAGACGCTTCGCGCTCATTTCGTCATGTCCCGCCAGTATAGGCGTGGTCTCGCCCTGTAAATACCCCTCGATAGCTGTATTTCTCTGATTTTGTACACCGAAGCGAACCAGAGCATAGTTCAAGCACGGCAAGATACGCAGTACTCGTTCCCTCTCTAGAGAGAACCGAGGTTACGTTAGTAACCGAGTACGTTCTCTTACGAGAGTATCTCTCGTACTGCGTAATATCTTACGCTATGGGGACCCCATACAAAACGCCGTGCGGACAGGGATCCAACACCAGAGTCCCGGGGCCAAGCCCGGGGCACATCTAGTGCATAATCACCATAACTCACATAGAGTAGAGGAGGAGAGGCTAGAAGCATCACTCCTTCATAAAAGTCCCGTAGGGGTACCGACCCGTAAGGGCAACATAGCCGCATTGGCGGCCGATAAGCCCGAAGTTCAGACCGCCAAAAGCTTAGCTTGTAAGGCGGGCACCTCCAGGTTATAGTACTTGATAAATGTCGACGGCGAGGCCCAGCCCGCAGCCGTACAGATATCCTGCAGGGAGACCCCGCTATACCATGCCCACGACGAGGCCACGCCTCTTGTGGAGTGCGCTTTGACACCCAATGGGCACCGCAGGCACTTGGAAGTGTAAGCCAGCGCTATGGCATCCACTATCCATCTGGATAGGCTCTGTTTTGAGGCGGCGAGTCCCTTAGAACGGCCGCCAAACAAAACGAAAAGCTGCTCGGTCTGCCTGAACTCAGGCGAGCGGGACACATAAGCCCTTAACGCCCTGACAGGGCAAAGGAGACTCGCGTCCCTCTCCTCATCGAGAACCGGAAGGGCTGACAGGGAAATTACCTGGGCCCTAAACGGTGTATTGAGGGATTTCGGCACGTAGCCGTGCCTCGGTTTGAGTACGACCTTTGAGTCGTTAGGCCCAAACTCCAGACAAGACGCGCTTACAGAAAGCGCCTGTAAGTCCCCTACACGCTTCACTGAAGCGAGAGCCAATAGAAACACCGTCTTAAGGGACAGGTGCTTCATGTCCGACAGCTGGATCGGCTCAAACGGGGCGCCTTTCATGGCCTCCAAGACCGTGGAAAGGTCCCAAGCCGGGACTGAAGGGGGCCTGGGAGGGTTTAACCTCCTCGTAGGAAACGCACGACTAAGTCGTTTTTCCCCAGTGACTGGCCAGACACCGGTTTAGCAAACGGTGCTATGGCCGCCACGTAAACTTTGAGCGTGGATGGGGTCCTTCCCTTATCCATCAGCTCCTGAAGGAAGGCAAGCACTTCCTTAACCCCGCAGTCCACAGGTGAAAAGCCACGGGCTCGACACCAAGTAGAGAACACCGACCATTTCGAGGCATAGAGCCGTCTGGTAGACGGAGCTCTAGCCTGCGCGATCGTGTTTAGCACTCCTTCCGGGAGGCTAGCGGGTACCCGTTGATGGCCCATGCGTGCAGGGACCACAGTTCCGGGCGAGGATGCCAAATCGAGCCCTCCGCCTGAGAGAGGAGATCTCTCCTCAACGGTACAGGCCACGGGGCAGTGCTGGCCATCCGCATCAGGACCGGAAACCAAGCCTGGTTCGTCCAGAGCGGAGCTACAAGCAGCACTGGGCATCCATTTTCCCTGATCCGTTCCAACACCTGAGGCAGGAGCGAGACAGGGGGAAAAGCATACAGGGGACCGCTGGGTCAAGCATGGGCCAGCGCGTCCCTGCTTTTCGAGAAGAATACTGGGCAGTGAGCGTTCTCGCGGGACGCGAACAGGTCCACCTGCGCTCTGCCAAACGTTTCCCACAGCAGCTGGACCGTCTGCGGATGCAGCGACCATTCTCCTGTCGGGACGTTGTCTCTGGACAGCTTGTCTGGACCCGTATTCAGGTGCCCAGGCACGTGCGCCGCTTTCAGAGAAAGGAGGTTGCGCTGGGCCCAGACCAAGAGGGGTTCCGCCAGCCTGCAAAGGCGTGTGGACCCGATGCCGCCCTGGCGATTTATGTACGCCACCACTGACATGTTGTCCGACCGGACCAATACGTGGTGGCCTATTATCTGGGGACAGAAGCGCCTTAGCGCTTTGTCGACTGCCATTAATTCCAAGCAGTTTATGTGAAGGAGCTTCTCCCGTACTGACCATAGGCCAGCTAGTGGTCTGCCCTCGAGCAGCGCTCCCCGCCCCGATGTGGAGGCGTCCGTAGACACCACCTTCACACCCGAGGCGATCCCCAGACTCACACCTGACTGATACCAGCCGGTCACTTTCCTCGGTTTCAGAGCTGAAACGCACTGAAGGTCGACCCTGAGGCGAAATAGACCTGCGGTCCACGCCCTGGGGGAACTCGTGCTTTTAGCCATAGCTGCAGTGGGCGCATGCGGAGCAGGCCCAACTGGAGTACGGAGGCTGCTGAGGCCATCAGACCCAGCATTTTCTGAAACCTTCTGAGCGGGACTATAGAGCCGTGGCGGAAGGATCTCGCGACGTGCTGAATATTTAATCCGCGCTCCGGTGACAGGCGTGCTGTCATGGATAGCGAGTCCAACACTGTTCCCAGAAGGAAATTCTCCGACTGGGGAGCAGTGAGCTTTTCGCCCAATTGACTGTAAGGCCCAGCTCCTCGAGATGCTCGAGTAATGCGGCCCTGTGTTCTATGAGCTCCGTTCGTGAACGAGCTAGAATCAGCCAATCGTCCAAGTAGTTCAAAACTCGCATGCCCCGAAGTCTCAGGGGGGCGAGGGCCGCGTCCATGCACTACGTGAACGTACGGGGTGCTACTGACAGGCCGAACGGCAGGACTGTGTATTGATATGCCTGGCCCTCGAAGGCGAATCTCAAGAATCGCCTTTGATGGGACGCTATTTGTATTTGAAAATAGGCGTCTTTCAGATCTATTGACATGAACCAGTCTCCTTGGCGCACTTGCGCGAGGATTTTCCTGGTCGTAAGCATTCTGAACTGGCGCTTCCCGAGCGTTCTGTTCAGCAGTCGCAGATCTAGAATGGGTCTGAGCCCACCATCTTTTTCGGTACCAGAAAATATCTGCTGTATAAGCCCCCTTCGCCCTGAGATAGAGGTTCTATAGCCCCTTTTTCTCAGTAGTTTCGCTATCTCGGCTCGAAGTAGATGAAACACTTCGCTATACACCGTAGTTTCGACTCGCGCCGTATAACGGCGGGGGCGTCGAGCGAACTGTAGCGAACAGCCTCTCGTTATAGTGTTCAACACCCATTCTGATACCCCGGGAAGCCTTAACCACGCATCTGCGTGAATAGCTAGGGGTAGAATGAAATCTGGGCTCTGGCCGCGGCAGGACGGCGGCTCGAGAGCCCCTGTGTACTGGGAACACAGCACCGTGTTTACAGCGTTCGAGGCGGGGGGCGCGCTGATCACAGCGGGCAGCCTGGCCGCGCTCAGCTTCTCTATGGCGGGACGCGCAGAGAAAGCGAGCGGGGCGAATCCTGTGGGATTCGGCGCGTGTGAGGGAATGTGGGCACATTTACTAAATGCGGCACATTTTCTACACTGAGAATACTGTCAGCTCGCGCGACTAAATCACTGCTGTGTATACAGCGTGCGAGGCGCGCGCTGATCAAAGCCGGCAGCCTGGCCGCGCTCAGCTTCTCTGTGACGGGTTGTGCAGAGAAGACGAGCGGGGGTGAATCCCGTGAGATTCGGAGTGTCTGTGAGAAATGCGGGCGCGAGACAGCGGGCACATTTTCTGCACGGAGAATGCTCGGCTCGCGCCGACTGAATCAACGCTGTGTTCACAGCGTGCGAGGTGCGCGCTAATCACAGCGGGCAGCCTGGCCGCGCTCAGCTTCTCTGTGACGGGTTGTGCATAGAAAGCGAGCGGGGGTGAATCCCGTGGGATTCGGCGTGTCAGTGAGGAAATGCGGAACAGCGGGCACATTTACTGCACTGAGAACACTGTCGGCTCGCGCCGACTAAATGTGTGTTAGTTTCGTTTTTACAGAAACCAAGGGACACGCATCGTGTAGTGTAAGCGGGCATTGTATGGGCGCGTTCACCACATTTTCTGCACAACCAACATGAGTTGGTTTTATTTGTGCTAGCCCTGCACCGTGGCGGGCTGTGTCTGGGTGTGGGAATGGGCACTGGGACGTGGGCATTCTTACAACACTCGTAACACCATCGGCCGTGGCCGGAACACCAGAAAATGCACTCTTTATTGGATTTATCTGGGTAGCCATAGAAACGGCTTTTGTGCGCAGGCAAGCGGGCTGAGACACCGGCTGCTTCACTGCGAAATACACTGGGACAGTCACAACGCATGGAACTGAACGAGCGAGAAGTTTTGGTGGAAATCCGGCCGCAGCGGGATCTGAACACCGTCACTTTCCTAGAGAGACTAGGAAGGCCTTGAGACCTCGGGCTTTACCTCAATCCTCGGCCGGGGCCCGCGCTGAGGGGGGCGGCGTCCAGCAGAGCGAGAGCGCGGTGTTTGATCTCGGGCCTGGCGGCGCTGCTAGTTAGCCGAAACGGCGGCCTTTGTGCGCAGGCAAGCGGGCTGTGGAACCAGCTTGCTCACTGCGAAATACACTGGAACAGTCACATTGCTTGGAACTGAACGAGCGAGAAGTTTTGGTGAAAATCCGGCCGCAGCGGGAACTGAACACCGTCCCTTTCCTAGAGAGACTAGGAAGGCCTTGAGACCTCGGGCTCTATCTCAATCCTCGGCTGGGGCCCGCGCTGAGGGGGGCGGCGTCCAGCAGAGCGAGAACGTCGAGGAACACGGAGCGCTCAGCTTCCGTCATCTCGGATAGCGTTAGCCACAAATGTATCTCACCATTCAGGCCGATGTAATCCACGGCTTAGAGAGCGGACGCATCGGCTCAGTTTCAATGCCGTCTCCGGTAGTTTGTCGAGCTCAAGTGCGGACGCGGCGGCAGACGGCGGCCGCTGTCCGTCTGGGAGCGACTCGAGCGAAGCCGGCGAAGCTGGCGGGCGAACCGGCGAGCTTTGGCGGGCTGGAAATAGCTCGGGAGCGCGCAGGGCGCGGCGCTTCTTGCGGCGCGGCATCACGGCGGGCTGGGATGCGGGCTCGGAGAACGACGCCAGGCGAGTCCGCAGAGTCACCATAGGCAAGCGTTTACAATGATAGCATCCGCCGTCAGCGAGCGCGGTGGCCGCGTGATCCTCACCCAGGCAGGACACGCAGATGACGTGGCGGTCCTCGTCGCTGAGTGGGGCTCGGCAAGAACCACAGGAAAGCATCTTTAAAAAGACGCAGCTCTTTTAGAACAGTAGAAATGGGTGTTGCGTCACGTAAGCAAACACACACACACACTTAGCAGAGTAAAAGGATATAGTACGCCGGAAAGCGCAGCAGGTACGGCAGTTGAAGGCGGCTGGGCCAGCGACTTCAGAAGATGGCACGTCCCGCTGAGAAGGCTACAAGTCAACGGCGCGGCTTCTCACTCTGGATCCCGCGATGCATGAGCTTCGCGTGAAGAATGAAAAATCAGAGAAATACAGCTATCGAGGGGTATTTACAGGGCGAGACCACGCCTATACTGGCGGGACATGACGAAATGAGCGCGAAGCGTCTTCATTCGTCATTACGTCACGCAGTGCCTTCACTCGATAGGCTGCAGCTTTTCCAGCGAGGCAGCCAATGGGCGCGCGAGCTGTTTCGCCCTTGTCTGCTTGCTGCTGCAAAAGCGTTTTGCATGATTAAAAAAATTAAGGATAATTTTTGGCTTCAATATCTCGAGGAAAGAGTGTTTCCCCATAGCGTAAGATATTACGCAGTACGAGAGATACTCTCGTAAGAGAACAACAAACAATCCTAAATGTATATACTAATTTCTATCAACTAATTACTCATCAAAAAAGTGAAAAACTGCTAAATAAAACCTGGAGAAATATTTGTTATGCACTTGATCATGGAGAGTGTCAACGAGTGTACATTGGTTGTATACTGTAAATCCGTGCTAGGAATGAGTGGTTATAAAATGTATGAAATTAAATGTACCAACACTACAAAACTAAAATAGCTGAAACCCAAGTTACAAAGCAAAACAACATGAAACGTCATTCATAACCAATTTTCCTTCTGTAATCAGCCCTAATAGTGACGTTTGGCTTAGCAAACACTGAATAAGTCGTAGTTTCCTCTCCACACATCAGCCTCTTTCTCCTGCTGTAAGATTTATCCCTTCACTTCTATCCCTGAAGTGCTCCATCCCTCCCGATTTCTCTTTCTCTTTCTCTCTCTAAGCGGTTTTATGGCTCCGTATGAGCTGTGCGGAGAGCATTAGATGTCAGTGAAGCTGTAAACACCATGTTACGGAGAGGAGGAAAGAAATATGAACACCCGATAACCGCCAGCCTTCCTGGAGTCATTCCCATCTTAAACTTAGTTAACCTGTGGTACCTTTACAACCTTTCCTTTCTCTTTCCCTCTCCAGCAGGATTTATTAACTATCCAGGATCAGGATCAGATGTGAAGGGACTGGCAGGAACTTTGTGAAATGCAAATAAGAAACGGATTAAATATATAGATGTCATATTACAACGTGTAAATATGTCATGGGTGTGTACGGGTTGTGACGGCATTAGTTCTACATCACAAGCAGGAGCTGTCGTGTTAAAGGTGGATGTTGAAACAAGCTGAAGAAAAATGTGTATTGTTTTATCATTTGCCAGACAAAAAGCTTAAGAAGAGAAATTAACCTGTCCTCAACAGAACACATTGCAGGATAAATTACGCACTTGTGGCCTTCCAGGTGTGTGTGTGTGTGTGTGTGTGTGTGTGTGTGTGTGTGTGTGTGTGTGTGTGTGTGTGTGTGTGTGTGTGTGTGTGTGTGTGTGTGTGTGTGTGTGTGTGTGTGTGTGTGTGTGTGTGTGTGTGTGTGTGTGTGTGTGTGCGTGTAGCGTGTCCATGAATTAACACCATCTGTCCTGAAATATTCATGACATTCATTTCACTGGTACATATGGATTTGTTCGTCTTTAAATATATGATCATCTCTCTCCGTGTATCCTGAGGTGTCCTCAAAGGAAGGAAAAATCACAAATGAGATTTAAAGGTGCCCTAGAATGTGAAATTGAATTTATGTTGACATAGTTAAATAACAAGAGTTCAGTACATGGCATACAGTGAGTCTCAAACACCATTGTTTTCTCCTTCTTATTTAAATCTCGTTTTTGAAAAACACCCCTGAAAAACAGGCGAATCTCCACATAACACCGACTGTGACGTAACAGTCGGGATCATTAATATGTACGCCTCCAAAAATATGCATATGCCAGCCCATGTTCAATGCCAGTCATATGCAGCCGAACCATTGGAAGTTCTGCAGGTGAAGAAACAAGTGAGGATCATAGGAAAAATGGCAGATAAATGCTATGTTCCAGGCTGTACAGGGGATGTGAGGACTTTTCATACCCTTCCCACAGAAAAGAAATTTCAACAGGCGTGGCTGATGTTTATCTATAATCGGATACCACAACAGTGTAATTCGAAGTTGTTAGTTTGCTCTGCCCATTTCACCACAGACTTATTTTCTAACCTGGGACAATATCAAGCTTCTCTCAGTGAATAAATTATATAAAGAAAGCGATCAAAGAACAATCTTTCCACACAGCGCGAGTTTATCTGGACACTTGCCAAACTCGTTATGAAATCAATGACGCTGTTACACTGCACCACGAAGCTCTTACTGTATGTACATCATCGTGTTTGCATTGGTGATAGCGTTAGAGAGAGTGCAGAAACTGCGTTGCAATGATAAGATCTTCAGTCTCGCAATCAACAGACTGTCATCTGCTCAATGCTCATCACGGCAACATTTTATGTGATGGAAATAGATTTAAATACTTTATAAACATCTTACGATTCGTTAATCTCGATAGCTGTAATAGTAAAAACGTTTAATAGCTGTAGTAAAAGTAGAGTTTCACATGTAATACGTAGCTATTTCATATGCAAGCGTGTCAGCCAATCACAGCAGTGGCCGGTTACACTGAATACCACAGTAGACACGCCCCTTCAAACAGAGTGTTCAAATCAGAGGCTAAAATCAGGCTAGGAAAAATGCCTTTTATTTCTAGATGAAATTATCTAAAAAACATACTAACACTATAATGGCAACCCAGGAAACATTATAAAATAATAAAATAACCCCATTCTAGGGCACCTTTTGTCTCAATTGATCCTCCCAGACAGCAATGCGATAAAATAGACAGCGAGAATATGTAGGGTGGGACAATATTTCAGGTAATATTATGTTTTAACCAACCCAAACACAAAGGACTCACTATAGGAAAGAGCGCATGATTGTCTCATGATATGGCAAATGACAACGGTTGCTAAGACAGGATTGGTCAATAATGGTTTATGGTGGGGTTTCGGGAAAATTCATCAGATTCTGATTGCTGGATCATTAAAGGGAAAGTTTAAAAAAAATGATCTCATAATTTACTCTCCGTCAAGTCATCCTAGGTGTATATGACTTTCTTCTTTCAGAGTTATATTGTAAAATATCCTGGCTCTTCCAAGCTTCCAAGCTAAAATATCACATCCATCCATCATAAAAGTAATCCATACAGCTTCAGGAGGTTAATAAAGGCTTTATCGTTATAGTTAATAAATAATAAGTGTGCGAGTCAAGTTCCGGCGGATTGACCTCTGACCCCATGCATGATCTATTCTAGGATGTAGGAGTAACGCAAGCAGGTACAAACAAATAGACAAAAAACTCAAGCATCTCCCACATTTTTCTTCAAAAGTTCTCGTTTTAGACTTTAGACTCGTTTTAGACTTGTTTTGTTTTTCTCTATCCTCTGCGCTTTTGCGTCCGTCATTACGTCATGCATCGGGTCAGAGGTCACTCTTCAGCCGGAACTAGACTCGCTACGGCTACCGGAAGCTAGTGATTATTGTTTATAAAAGTTATAAATACGATTATTTTTCTAACAAAAACGCTTCAGAAGGCCTTTCTTAACCCCCTGGAGCCGTTTGGATAACTTTTACTATTTTAAAGTTACTATTCACTACCATTATAAAGCTTGGAAGAGCCAGGATATTTTCTAATATAACTCAGATTGTGTTTGGCTGAAATAAGAAAGTCATTTACACCTAGGATGGCTTGAGGATGAGTAAATTATAGTTTTCATGGACAGGAATATGCTTTTTCACGTTTAACATCACACATATGAGGGATTTATGATGACAAAGATTGAAAGAAATGCTAAAGCTCTACTAATATCACTCACACACTTCTTTATATCATGCTGAGGACATTCCTGCATTTTTACATAATCATTAACATTATTTAGCATGTCTACTATGCCGTTTTCCTCAAGGGGACTGTTCTGCACAAAGAAGGTGATTTCAGCTTTTTCTATTCTGCTGGCGACATTTGGTCCCTAAAACGTAGTCAAACCTGACCCGAACTACACAGATCCATTATGTGACACGGCACAAACATCCCTCTTACACAGATCATATTCACAGTGTGTGTATGTGTGTGTGTGTGTGTGCGCTGAGCAGTTATGTAATCTCTGTGTTCATTTTACGTTCTCGCAAGTGTAGAACTCGCACAGCTTTCTGCTTTCTCCATCTTTCTCATCTTCTGTCGTCTCTCGCTCTATAAAAAACTAAGCCCGAAACACACTCACTCCACCTACAAGACTCTTACAAATAATAAACAAAACAAAGAGAAGGTGGACAATGCATAGAAACAATTGTGCAAATTAATCATCATTATCTTTTTATATATTTGATAATGAGGACTCATGTTCAACGAAGGACAAAAAGAGAAATAATGAGAGTTTGTTTGTGATCGCTGATGTTCTGCATTAGCATCAGATTTTCCCAGGCGTTGCGTTTTGTAAGTGCAGTATGACGACAATTCTAGGTCAAGAGTAAATATCCTTTTGTAGTCAGCTTTATGAGTGCGTGCGGAACAATTGCTTGAGCAAATATACTCAGCATGTAGGGTGTGTTATCTGAAGCAAATCTCAACAACAAGAGCTTTGAGGAAGAGTACCTGAATGAGAACACGTGCCCCGCCCCTTTCACATCACATGAGGTTCTTTGCTGAAGAGGAAATGTGTTTAAAATAACATCTGATATACCAAATCAGTATCGATTCAAAAGAGCCACCCGTTCAAATACTATATAATGCAGAGATTAATCCGAATTGAATGCGAGTTAAAGGATTAGTTCATTTTTAAAAAAAGTTTTGCTGATAATTTACTCACCCCCATGTCATCCAAGATGTCCATGTCTTTCTTTCTTCAGTTGAAAAGAAATTAAGGTTTTTGATGAAAACATTCCAGGATCATGTGATGTCACGTAATACGCAATTACGTTCAGATCTCGCATCACAGAACAGAGCAAGGTGAGCATTTCTGCTTATAAAACTTAAACTTTTTTATTTATTTTAGAAATGAGCGATGGTTTCGCTAGATAAGACCCTTATTCATCGTCTGGTATCGTTTAAAGCCCTTTGAAGCTGCACTGAAACTGTCATTTGGACCTGGAACCGAAAAATCCTGGAATGTGTTATGTGGTAGGATGGAGAACCCAGGCGCAGACAGCAGATGCAATTTAACACAGGATTTATTGACACAAACAGGAAAACAAAACCCACGAGGGGGCAAAACAGGACGGGAACAGGAATGACTAAACTAGACTAAGACTTGACTAACAACTAAGACAGAAACAAACACTTCTTTAGACAGAACTCTCAATAGATTACTCAAGGCAAGACTCACACAACGTATGACAATGAATCGCACAGGACAGAAAATACACAGGGGTTAAATAGGAAACACTAATGACGAGGATAACAAGGGGGCGGGGTAACGTAACGAGACACCACAAGCACATGGCCAAACAATCGGCCATGCGCTTGTACACAAAACATGATTCTGTCATGATCCTGCCTCACGACTAGGAAAATCAAGGATATAAAGGCAGAATCATGACAGAACCCCCACCTTAAGGAGCGGCTACCAGACGCTCCTCAAGGGGACATTAAACACGGGACATGACAGACTGTGACAAAGACAAGAACCAACAAAACATGGAAAACACTAACAACGGTAAACACGAATAAACCACAACAGGGTTGGGGTGAAACATCAAATACAACATACAAGGCAAGGGGGGTGGAGGAAACACAGAGTTCAAGAGGGGAGGTCCAGGGTGGATGGGAGGACTGGGGGTCTTGGGTCTTCGGGACGAGGGCTGAGGACGGGGAATCCGGGGGACTTGGCTGGAGACACATGAGGAGAAGACTTAGGCGAAACAGTCCGGGGCTTCATGGTGACAGGGGAAACAGTCCGGGGACAAATGGATACAGGGACGAAAGGGGAAACAGTCCGGGGACTCGTGGAGACAGGGACAAAGGGTGAAACAGTCCAAGGACTCGTGGAGACAGGGACAAAGGGAGAAACAGTCCGGGGGCTGGTGGAGACAGGGACAAACGGGGAAACAGTCCGGGACGCAGCAGCAACAGATTCAAACACAGGGGACACAGAGGACATGGAGGAAACGGGACTCATGACGGGGGACGTGGCAGGCGAAGGAACAGGACTGGGTGCTGCGCTCCTTGCGGCAGGCGTGTGTGCTGCGCTCTCGGTGACAGGCGTGGGTGCTGCGCTCACAGTGACAGGCGTGGGTGCCGCGCTCACAGTGACAGGCGTGGGTGCTGCGCTCACAGTGACAAGCGTGGGTGCTGCGCTCACAGTGACAGGCGTGGGTGCTGCGCTCACAGTGACAGGCGTGGGTGCTGCGCTCACAGTGACAGGCGTGGGTGCTGCGCTCACAGTGACAGGCGTGGGTGCTGCGCTCACAGTGACAGGCGTGGGTGCTGCGCTCACAGTGACAGGCGTGGGTGCTGCGCTCACAGTGACAGGCGTGGGTGCTGCGCTCACAGTGACAGGCGTGGGTGCTGCGCTCACAGTGACAGGCGTGGGTGCGGAGGACAAGGCAGGACAGACAGGGGGTTCTAGTATCTTGACAAGACGGGACAGGTATTCCGACAAGGTGTTGGCCGCTAAGATGACAGGCATCTCCTGACGCGCCGAAACAGCCTGCAGGACATCCTTAGCGGCTAGATCGGCCGCAACTCTCTCTGCAGAACCTGGGACGGCGCTTACTGTAGCGGGCTCATGGACAGCGCTTGCTGGAGCGGGCTCATGGACAGCGCTTGCTGGAGCGGGCTCATGGAGAGCGCTTGCTGGAGCGGGCTCACGGATGGCGCTTGCTGGAGCGGGCTCATGGACGGCGCTTGCTGCAGCGAGCTCTGTGACGGCGCTGACTGCAGCGGGCTCTGTGACGGCACTGACAGCAGCGGGCTCTGTGACGGCACTGACTGCAGCGGGCGCGTGCTCTAGGACAGGCAGGGGTGAAGGACGAGAAGCTCCCCTCCTCCTCCTCTTCTTCCTTGGACGAGGTGCAGAGATTGTGGCCAGACTGGGGACTGGAGAGGAAGGTGAAGCAGAAACCGTTACAGGAATGGGGGAACTCACAGCAGGCGAGGAGGATTCCGGGCAGGAAGACTCCGATGCTGACTCCCACGACAGGTGCCTTCCACGCTTCCCGTGAAGACTGATGGACGTGGAAGGTGTCTCTGGAGTCACGGCAGGACTGGCCTGGTTCCCCTGCGAGACAACGGCCAAAACACTACCCTCCGGGATTACAGGCAGACAGGCAGAGGGTGGAGATCCCGAGGAAGAAGTCTGCGGACCCTCCTGGGAGAAATGATCCCAGAGTAGGGCATAATTCTTCAATATCCACTCCCCCTGGGACGGGACTGGACAGTTGACCCTCTCTCGGTCGGTGGGAGTCGACAACCACCATTGTTCCGGTCGTAGCCGGAGCGACATGCGGTCTGCTGGGTTCTGTTGTTGGCGATTCATTCTGTTATGTGGTAGGATGGAGAACCCAGGCGCAGACAGCAGATGCAATTTAACACAGGATTTATTGACACAAACAGGAAAACAAAACCCACGAGGGGGCAAAACAGGACGGGAACAGGAATGACTAAACTAGACTAAGACTTGACTAACAACTAAGACAGAAACAAACACTTCTTTAGACAGAACTCTCAATAGATTACTCAAGGCAAGACTCACACAACGTATGACAATGAATCGCACAGGACAGAAAATACACAGGGGTTAAATAGGAAACACTAATGACGAGGATAACAAGGGGCGGGGTAACGTAACGAGACACCACAAGCACATGGCCAAACAATCGGCCATGCGCTTGTACACAAAACATGATTCTGTCATGATCCTGCCTCACGACTAGGAAAATCAAGGATATAAAGGCAGAATCATGACAGAATGTTTTCATCAAAAACCTTAATTTCTTTTCGACTGAAGAAAGAAAGACATGGACATCTTGGATGACATGGGGGTGAGTAAATTATCAGCAAAAGTTTTAAAAGTGAACTAATCCTTTAAATATAAACTGAATGGGAGATAAATCTCCCAAATGAAATGTAAGATTCAGCACAGAATCCTAATCTGCATTAGAAAAATCCTAATTGAATGTGAATCAAATCTGTATTGAATCTGTATGAAATTGTAATTGAACCAAATCTGTACACTGAATTTCTGGCTGAAATAGTGAAATTGTAATTGAATCAAATCTGTACTGAATAATAAGATTCAGAACAGATTTGATGTATTTACAATTTCATACAGATTCAAATCAGATTAAATATGAATTGAATCTGCATTAAAAAAAAAATCCTAATTAAATATGAATTGAAACTATTGAATCTATATGAAATTGTAATTGAATCAAATATGTACTGAATAATAAGATTCAGTACAACTTTTATTCAATTACAATTTCATACAGGTTCAATTCAGATTAAATATTAATTGAATCTGCATTAAAAATCAGTATTGAATCTGTATGAACTTGTTATTGAATCAAATCTGTACTTGAATCTTGAATCATTTTTTTATTATAAATTATTATAAATTAAATTAGAAGCTACTCTGAGCTCTGAAGTTGATGTGTATACAATACTACTTATATATGAATCAAATATACCATCTAAGCTGAATTAACTAAAAACTGACTTTGTCTTTGAGGTCAGAGCTCAGATAGTCACTAGTGAAGGGTTCATGACGCTTTAGTGGTGCCATTAGCGTTAGTTTCCTGTGGCTGTAAAGCATGCACCAGCTTAGCATCCTCCATTTGCATGAAAGGGAATGCTAATGCATTGCTCCCTCCAGGTATTACAGACCCCCCTGGTGCCAAACATGGATGAGAGGAGATTGAGAACAGAGCTGCCCAACTGTTGTCGGATCAGGAGAAGGAACAAACAGGGACACACAAATGTGTGTGCACGTGTTCTCTCTTGGATTTGGTCTGCTTCGACCATATTGTGCCTGCTCTTCTGGTTTTCCCTATCTGCGTTCACATCTGTGTGTGTTCATTTATCTTTCACTTTAATTATGTGGAGGATAGCAGCAGTGTGTGTGCAAACAGTACTCAAACACATACACTCCTGCCAAGTGCTCTCAGGATGGTGAGATCTCTTTATATGTCATCTGTTCACTTTGTGCATCATGTGTGTTTCACTCCACAATGGCATTTCACATGTCAGCTGTCCGTCACTCCACTGTTTTTCCTCCTATAGTTTTAGCTCTGACCACCAGGGGGCAACAGAGTCCATTTTAGGGTCAGTGTGTCTTCAGAATCAATAACTAGAAGCATTTGCAACAGTGACAGAAAAGGCTGCAACACTTAAAAACACGTCATTTGAACTGGACATGGTGGTTTTCTCAAAGCAGATTTCAATTACGTTCATGACATCCATCTCACTGATCTAGGAAGCTTTACCAAAGGATTTATGGGAAAAGCCTTTTAAAAGTGCACTTCAAAAAGTTTTCCCAGTAAAGAAGTGAGTAGAACTTCTGAAAAATGTTTAAAAGCATATACATCTAGACTCATGACATTAATTGGCCAACAAAATGTTTAATTCACATGAAGCCTCATAAGAGACACCATTTTGAGATCAAATGGCCAGCTGAACATTATTCACTTTATGTCAGCAACCTAACTAATATCAGACACTTTCACTCACATATAATATATTAATCATGGCTTACTGTCAATAGTGCATTTCTACAATGACAATAACTGTAGTTTAAATGGCCAGGTCGTGGGTTCGATTCCAAGGGAATCCATAAACTGATATATAATGTAAACCTGTAATGAAACGTAATTTGCATTGAGTAAAAGCATCTGCCAAATGCATGAATGCAAAAAATGCTGTCACGTTGCAAGACTCTGGTGAAACATACTAAGTGCAAATTACTGGATGTCATTGAAACTTCGCCCTTTGATGGACGGCTTCTGTTAATGAGAAGGAATAATTGACTAAACAAATAAGCAAACCCCATTCTTTCAGCAGGGGTGCTGAAAATCATTATCACTTGCTAACTGCATCTATTCACGAAACGTATTTCTAGCGTCAGGACTCATTATTGCGTCTGAATATCTATAAATAGACTCCTGTGAAAGCAATTATCCAGCAAACTGCAGGTATGAGGCTCGCGAGTGAGCCAATGGCGGGCCGGTGGGGAAAGCGAGAGGTGAGGTTACTTAACGCAAGATCGTATGAACGACAGACTTGTTGGAACCAAGCATACGTGAGCCGGAATATTTGTCCGTGGCCGTTTTTGAAAGGAATGACATTGAGGGCAGAGAAAATCAAACTATAACAAGCAACCTGGAGGGGAAATTGAGAGCGACGGCCAGTTGACAGTAGTCAGTAAACAAACATGATGGAATTCGGAATGTTGGTGGTGTTCTATCCTCCACCTGCTGCTCATTATGCATCCAACGCCTCAGAATGTTCAATATTCATTGAGATCATGCATATTTAACGAGCCCCTCAACTGATTCTTATTGATAAACATTTAACAGGTGATCGCTGGGGACGAGTACAAAGGACAATGAGAAATGAATCTGTCAGGTCGTTTAAGGAGTGTAATGGCGTGCTTTTCTTTTGATCCCCGCTGCCGCTCTCAGGCTCTTTATGGCTGCTTTATTGCCAGACATGATAGACAGACAGACAGATTGGTGAGTAAATGGAAGGACAGATATACAGACAGACAGATTGATTGATAGAGAGAACAATAGAATGGTAGACAGACAGACAAGAAGGACAGACGGATAGATGCATAGACAGAGAGGCGGATAGACATATTGATTGGGATGGATGGATGGATGGATGGATGGATGGATGAGATGGATGGATGGATGGATGGATGGATGGATGGATGGATGGATGGATGGATAGTTAGACGGGTGAGTAGATGGAAGGACAGACGGATAGACATATTGATTGATAGAGAGAATGATAGATAGAACGATAGAAAGATAGATAGATAGATAGATGATAGATAGATAGATAGATAGATAGATAGATAGATAGATAAAAGAGAGAGAGAGAGAAGAGAATGATAGATAGATGGATGGATAGATAGTTAGACGGGTGAGTAGATGGAAGGACAGACGGATAGACATATTGATTGATAGAGAGAACGATAGAGAGAATGATAGATGGATGGATGGATGGATGGATGGATGGATGGATGGATGGATGGATGGATGGATGGATGGATGGATGGATGGATGGATGGATGGATGGATGGATGGGATAGTTACACGGGTGAGTAGATGGAAGGACAGACGGATAGACATATTGATTGATAGAGAGAACGATAGATAGATAGATAGATAGATAGATAGATAGATAGATAGATAGATAGATAGATAGATAGATAGATAGATAGATAGATAGAGAGAGAGAACGATAGATTGATAGATAGATAGATGGATGGATGGATGGATAGATAGATAGTTAGACAGGTGAGTAGATGGAAGGACAGACGGATAGACATATTGATAGATAGATAATAGATAGATAGATAGATAGATAGATAGATAGATAGATAGATAGATAGATAGATAGATAGATAGATAGATAGATAGATAGATAGATAGATAGAAGATAGATAGATCGATAGATAGAGATAACGATAGAGAGAACGATAGAAGGATGGATGGATGGATGGATATGGATGGATGGATGGATAGTTAGACGGGTGAGTAGATGGAAGGACAGACGGATAGACATATAGATAGATAGATAGATAGATAGATAGATAGATAGATAGATAGATAGATAGATAGATAGATAGATAGATAGAGAGAGAGAGAGAGAGAGAGAGAGAGAGAGAGAGAGAGAGAGAGAGAGGAGAATGATAGATAGATGGATGGATAGATAGTTAGACGGGTGAGTAGATGGAAGGACAGACGGATAGACATATTGATTGATAGAGAGAACGATAGATAGAGAGAAATAGAGAGAATGATAGATAGATGGATGGATGGATGGATGGATGGATGGATGGATGGATGGATGGATGGATGGATGGATGGATGGATGGATGGATGGATAGTTAGACGGGTGAGTAGATGGAAGGACAGACGGATAGACATATTGATTGATAGAGAGAACGATAGATAGAACGATAGATAGAACGATAGATAGATAGATAGATAGATAGATAGATAGATAGATAGATAGATAGATAGATAGATAGATAGATAGATAGATAGATAGATAATGATAGATAGATAGAAGAGAGAGAGAGAGAGAGAGAGAGAGAATGATAGATAGATGGATGGATAGATAGTTAGACGGGTGAGTAGATGGAAGGACAGACGGATAGACATATTGATTGATAGAGAGAACGATAGATAGAGAGAATGATAGATAGATGGATGGATGGATGGATGGATGGATGGATGGATGGATGGATGGATGGATGGATGGATGGATAGTTAGACGGGTGAGTAGATGGAAGGACAGACGGATAGACATATTGATTGATAGAGAGAACGATAGATAGAACGAATATAGATAGATAGATAGATAGATAGATAGATAGATAGATAGATAGATAGATAGATAGATAGATAGATAGATAGATAAAAGGACTTGATGGAGGTAGAGGAATGAAGGAATGAACAGACTCTGAAGACATGGCACTCATTCAGCACAATCTGTCCATCTCAACACATTGCCAGATTTTAACACACACACACGCAAACATGCACGAATCTCTTCTAACAATCTTGTTTAAACACACACATGAAACTGAGTTTTCTGCATCATTTGTTATGGATGAATGTCCACTGCCTTTTGTGTATTGCTGAATGCTGTATTATTTTATTGAGGGTGTTTGTTTACCGGTTCATTAGCCTTCAGCTACACTCAGACTTCTGGAGATACAGTTCAACCGCAGCTACAGCTGGATGATGCAATATACATAAATCCTGTGCATAACATATATGACGACCTATAAATAAACACAAACACACATGCCTCCATCAACTTACAGAGAAAGCACAACCTCACACACATTCAGTTTCTTTTCTCTTGCTCAGTGAAACACACAGACACACACACACTCCCTCTTTCCACTTAGCACAAAAATATCAAACATGAATAGTGAGTCACACACACACACACACACGCTCTCTCTCGTTCTGTCTCCAGCCCTCTGGAGAGGCTCTCTGCTCTCCGGAGAGGCAAGTGATTAAAAGATTTTTCCCTGTTTTTCCTTTCACAGCTCCTCAAAAGCTCAGCGCACAACATGACAGGCCTTAACACACATGTGTGTGTGTTTGTGTGTGTGTGTGTGTGTGGTGGGGGGTAGTGATGTCATTCCTCAATCATTATCTAGTTGTTGTCACTGTGCTTTTTGCTTGTTTTTTTTGGTATTTTTTAAATCTTTTTAAACGCTACCTGGTTTTCTGTCTTTGCAGATTATTTTGTCTCCCATTACGCTCTTTCCATAATTCAACAGTTCTGTTTTCTTAGCTGGAGCTCTCCAAAGCAGGAGAAGAAAAAGAGTGATTATTTTGAGATGAGATGAGATGAGATGAGGATTAGATGAGATGAGATGAGATGAGATGGTGCACAGGAAAGACGAAAGGAAAAGGAAAACATGAGAGGAGAAGAGAATCTTTTATGCTGCTCGTATTGAACCAAGGGATGGTTGTATAACACATTGCATGCATTAAAGCACACGTCTCACACAGACACACACAGGCACATAACATGTAGCTGTATGACGGCTTTCATCTCTGGTACTTCCTGTGCTCCTCTCATCCTCAGTAAACCTGCTCTCACCTCTGAGTTTGCTCTCGCTCACACACACATTCTCTCGCTCTCCTCTACATGACCTTGACTGAAGTATCACTCCAGGGGGCTTCGCTCGCTCTCCTTCTCTCCGTCACTCTGTCATGCACATTTTGACATATTAATCCTGCTTCAAAAACATAAAATTGTCTGAGAGTCTGGAGACATTCCTGAGAGAAGAAATGAGATGAGACGAGAAGAGAAAAGGAGTGGTGGGATGAGGCGAGAAAAGGTGAGATAAGAAGAGAATAGACAGAAAAACTAGAGGTGAGGTAAGGCTAGACTATGTGATGAGATGAGGCAACATGAAAATGAGAAATGAGAGAAAAGATGAGAAAATGAGAGGTGAGGCAGAAAGCAGTCAAGCTGAAAACAACTGAGAAAAGAAAACAAGAGGCAAGACTAGACAAGTCGAGTTGAGAAGTGATCAGAAGAGAAAAATAGAAACAGAACAGAAGAGGAAAGGAGAAATGGAGATGAGAGGAGATGAGAAAATGAGACATAAGGCTGAAAAGAAACAATCAAACAATAGTTGAGGAAAGACAAAATAAGAAATGATGAGGAAAGTAGATGAGACAAAAGAGAAAATGAGTTGTGTTGAGACAAGATGAGAAGAAAGACAAGCAGAGAAAAAACAAGCAAACGGATCTGAACAGAAGAGACGAGAACAGAACAGAACAGAATAGAATAGAAGAGAAGCGATGAGAACCAGAACAGAACAGAACGGAACAGAAGAAATCAGAACAGAACAGACTAGACGAGAAAAGAACAGAACGGAACAGAATAAATGAGAACAGAAGAAATCAGAACAGAACAGACTAGACGAGAAAAGAATAGAACGGAACGGAAGAGAAGAGAACGGAAGAGAAGAGAAGAGAAGAGAAGAGAAGAGAAGAGAAGAGAAGAGAAGAGAAGAGAAGAGAAGAGAAGAGAAGAGAACAGATGAGAATAGAAGAGAACAGAACAGATGAGACGAGAACAGAACAGAAAAGACGAGAACAGAACGGAACAGAAGGGAACAGAAGAAATCAGAACAGAACAGACTAGACGAGAAAAGAACAGAACGGAACGGAACGGAAGAGAAGAGAACAGAACGGAACGGAACGGAACGGAACGGAAAAGAACAGAAGAGAACAGAATGGAACGGAACGAAACAGAACAGTTTGGAATAGAAGAGAACAGAACAGAAGAGACGAGAACACAACGGAACAGAAGAAATGAGAACAGAACAGAACAGACTAGACGAGAAAATAACAGAACAGAACGGAAGAGAACGGAAGAGAGGAGAACAGAACGGAACGGAACGGAACAGAACCGATGAGAATAGAAGAGAACAGAACAGATGAGACGAGAACAGAACGGAAGAGAGGAGAACAGAACGGAACGGAACAGAAGGGAACAGAAGAAATGAGAACAGAACAGAACAGACTAGACGAGAAAATAGCAGAACGGAAGAGAAGAGAAGAGAAGAGAAGAGAAAGAGAAGAGAAGAGAGAGAAGAGAAGAGAAGAGAAGAGAAGAGAAGAGAAGAGAAGAGAAGGGAATGGAACTGAACGGAACGGAACAGAAGAAATGAGAACAGAAGAGACGAGAACAGAACAGATCAGAAGAGAAGAGAAGAGAAGAGAAGAGAAGAGAAGAGAAGAGAAGAGAAGAGAAGAGAAGAGAAGAGAAGAGAAGAGAAGAAAAGAGAAGGGAATGGAACTGAACGGAACGGAACAGAAGAAATGAGAACAGAAGAGACGAGAACAGAACGGAACAGAAGAGAACGGAACGCAACAGAAGAGAACAGAACAGAAGAGAACAGAACAGAACAGAACGGAACAGAAGAGAACAGAACTGAATGGAACAGAAGAGAACAGAACTGAACAAAACAGAACTGAACGGAACAGAAGAAAACAGAACTGAACAGAACAGAAGAGAACAGAACAGAAAGGAACAGAAGAGAACAGAACTGAACGGAACAGAAGAGAACAGAACGGAACAGAAGAGAACAGAACGGAACAGAACAGAACAGAACAGAACAGAACAGAATTGAACAGAACAGAACAGAACAGAACAGAACAGAACAGAACAGAACAGAAAACAGAACAGAATGGAACAGAAGAGAACAGAACTGAACGGAACAGAAGAGAACAGAACTGAACAGAACAGAAGAGAACAGAACAGAACGGAACGGAACAGAACAGAACAGAACAGAACAGAACAGAACAGAACAGAATGGAACAGAACAGAACAGAACAGAATGGAACAGAACAGAACAGAATGGAACAGAATGGACCAGAACAGAACAGAATGGAACAGAACAGAAGAGAACAGAACTGAACGGAACAGAAGAGAACAGAACTGAACATAACAGAAGAGAACAAAACAGAACGGAACGGAACGGAACGGAACAGAACGGAACAGAAGAGAACAGAACTGAACAGAATAGAAGGGATGAGAACAGAACAGAAAAGAAGAGAAGAGAAGAGAAACAGGGGATGAAGCGTCTTCCGTCCCTCTCTGAATGACAAGTGAGTCTGGACCAAACTCAAGTCCACTCTGCTGGAGTGCTGCGATCTCTATTTTAGACTGAATTAATACACTCGCTCTTGTCAAATGAAGGATTTCAGCCAAACCCATGCTTTTAGAGCTGGAGTAAAATCAAGAGTGTGATCTCTATCACTCTGCACAGGAGAAACTATCTACATCATAAACCCCATATGAAGACAATCATCCGACTGCACATGCATTAGATGCATTCATTCGTCTATAGTTTTCTAAATCACGTTGCATGCTTCAATACTGACTGCTGACAAGAATATGACCTAAAATCTCCTGCGTCGTCTCGTTCAATGCCAAGAGCCGAACGTGAGGCTATTTGAGGAGCAGACTCTATTTCAGGTGCCCTCACACAATGCCTGTAATTAGCTCCCGTTGTAGTAGTGTGTGTGTGTGTGTGTGTGTGTGTGTGTGTGTGTGTGTGTGTGTGTGTGTGTGTGTGTGTGTGTGTGTGTGTGTGGTGTGTGTGTGTGTGTGTGTGTGTGTGTGTGTGTGTGTGTGTGTGTGTGTGTGTGTGTGGTGTGTGTGTGTGTGTGTGTGGTGTGTGTGTGTGTGTGTGTGTGTGTGTGTGTGTGTGTGGAGAGAGAGAGATCCCACCACCAGCTCTTTACACTGAACAACATGGGTCATGTAAACAAAGAGCTGCTAGCATCACAAAACAGACAATCACTTTCACATCTCATAATGCCTATTCTTCATGTCATTTTACTGGGGTGGTTTTCCTGCTAATGAAAATGAGTACGATCACACACACGCATTTTCCTCTCTCTCTTTCAGCTATCCATTTAAATTACACCCATCCAAACAGACTCAAGCATTAGTGTGGACTCACAGGAGTCGTTCTGTCTCGATCCTGCCAACTAAATCTCGTCCAAACACAAGCGGGACACACCCAGGGCAGCAAGACGGCACAGATGCTGGCAATAAGACCTCAAGATAAATACACAGATATTGAGGAGCAAATCCCCACTACTACTGATGCTTTTGAATTGCTTGAAATATGATTGGAATAACTTTTAAAAAAAGAAAATACAGTTAAGTGCAACATGTCTGTCATATACGCTACATCAAATTATAATGAGAACATTATAATTGTGTGCTTGAGACGTGGCTTTTAATGGTGAGACTTTTGTTTTTGTAATCAGGCTCTCAAAAATTATATAAAAATTTGATTTAGATTTATCTGCCAATATATCAGTTATCTGCTTTCAAATAAAGAATTATTGGTTATCAGTATCGGACAAAATCGGTGCATGCCTGATAAACTGATAAAAATATATATAGCTATACTTAGTTTGATAAAAGCATCTTCCAATTGCATAAATGTAAATGTACACAGAATTTGCATTGACGCGATTACAGTATATACCATATCATATTTCATAAATATCATATCATATATCATATGCATGCAAGTGATTAAAGCCAATAAAGGAAACAAAATTACCTAAATAAAATGCCATTTACCCATACATAAAATAGGTTAACCATAACTTTTTGGATTCATAGTGCTCAGGAAAATTCTCCAAATTGTTTTTTGACTACAATCTACATACTATTTTGCAAACTTCTCACTAATCTACACCATTTATGTAGAGAGAGATGTGCATGTACAATTCATTTAAAAAAAACACTTCCTCTAACTGGAAAAGTGTCCAATTGGAGAATTTATACATTGTATGTCAGAGTATACAGTGTACAGTAAGTGCATCGTACATCATTTGGGACACAATAAAATCTTTGTATCTTCCACGCGAGATAAATCAAGTTGATGTTTTCAATCAGAGATGTTGTTATACACAACCAACCAAATGGCGTTTAGCTTTCATGCTCTTGTACACTTTAATTTAGCTTGGCATGCACTGCTTTTAGTGCCGACCTCTGACACTGCAGCATTTGAGGTTTTAGGATGATAGCTGCAGAAAATAATTTTCTCTCATTCCACAGTTTAAAAAAAAAACAAGTCATAGCACTTGAAATTGAAGTACACAGAAGCAAGCACTTTGAGGGTCTAAAAGTAGATATGCGAAGCTCATCTTTTGTTAAAAGCATTTAAAAAGAACTTGAATATCATTGTCTAAATCATCCTTTAACTTCTGTTGAATTTCTGATAACATAAATTCTGTGCAGTTTGCTTTTGGTATTCTTGCACAACGGTATCATAAGAAAATGACAGGGATTACAAACTTCAAATGAGTTGTACAACTTGCTAACTTGAGACTAATGTGAGAGCAACCTTTATTCTAAATGTCTAAATATTATTTTCATTGTAAGTGCCTTCTGTTTCAAATGCTGTCGACGGAGCTTCATGTAGATATCAAGCAACAATGTTGTTCTGCAACGTCCGACCTCCGTTCTCTCTCACATGCTCTCTTTTCCATTGCTTGCTAATCACTTTGATGACTCATAATAACCTAGATCGCTGTAAATTACATTAATGGCCAGCAGTGCCACTGATTTGTGAAACAATAAATATTGCTTCAGAGGATATGATTCCTCACAGTCACCCCGGAACATATTTGTCACCGTGCACTGGGAGAGTTCAGGCCACTGTTTTGATTCGGTCCGAACACGGGGGTCGAAATTAGCATTAATCAATAAGACAGACAGACCTTTAATCGCTCATCAGACTGCTTTATCTGATTGCCATGTTTAAAAGAAAAAAATTATGAACAATAATTACATTAAAGCTGCACTTAAAATTCTCAAATTAAAAACTTCAGTGTCCTTCAATGGACCACTTGTGTGTTGCCATCACGACAACTGGAATTGAAAATGTAAAACGTGAAAATCTGGAACATAACACGCTCAGTCATAAGGTCACATAGTTCTCTCTGTTTGTGCTGAGCATCTGTGGCAATAATTGAATTTTACTGCAGAAGAATGTGCTTAAGAAGAATGGAAATGAACCATGGGGCCTTCGCACTTCATTCAAGGTCACGTCCACACTCCCATTTGCCAATAAAATCAATCGCGTGAAAGAGAACGCAACACATCATTTCTAAAGAATCGTGAGCGGCCACATTAAACTTCGATGCACACGGACATATTCATTAGCTGACGATTTTGCCCTCTAATATTCATTATGATGAAGAGGCTCAAATTCACAATCAATTTCCTGTTTCTCATAAGAGCAGGGTAAGATCCAGCAGAGCCTAAAATCAATGCTCTTCCCTCTCACCTCTTTATAATAGCTCGGTACTGGTTTCCAATTACTCTCCCTTGTCGTCCGAGCTCAGGTACTGTGAGTAATATTGTGAGGAACGCCGGGTCAGAGGAGAGACTCTCAAAGGGTTCTGTGACCATCTTCGACTTGGCTTTTCAAAGGTTTTTAAAAGCTCTTGAAGCTGGAAGTAATACATTTGTGGTGAAACAATGGCTCTGTAGCTCTTTGGATGGTGTTGAGACAGAATTATGACTATCTGTGTTTCGATCGCGCATGACTTTTGCGTACGTTTTTTTTAAGTGAACAAATCATTCAAGTTCAACCCAACCTTCCTTTATAAAGTGCGTGACTGCGTTGGTGACTTTATCCTGACTATCATTGGTTGAACCTACTAAACGAATATGAGAATCTAAGCATGAATATGCATATAGCTCGAGAACAAACTGTCTTTCGTTCAGTCCAAAACACATTTCTGAACATAGAAATAGCGCTAATTGCCAGTAGCCCATTGGGAACGCATTGCTTTGGCGTACAACTAGTTTGCTCAACACTGTTAAAGGACATTATAATACAATTATCATATAAATCATCATTCATTTAAGCAGTCTATTGTTGTCTTTTTTCTGTGAATAGATAAAAAGCCAAGCTCAGCAGTCCCATAAAATGATTGAAGCAATAATAGTTTGACACTGTTTGTCTTAGCAGATTTGTAGACATGGCAGATTTACTCATTCATATTATAATAAGATATTTCAGTTTTGAACAGTTCGGTAGGGTTCAGCAGCTTCAGCGTCAAGCCCAGCTAGTAGATGCTATAACTACACCATTATTTGGTCAAAAGGCATGTTTATTAATTGACGTCTATTAAAAATGTGCAATGTACAGGGGTTGGACAATGAAACCTGGTTTCAACCTTTTTCAGCCAATACAGCATCAGTTCATCTTGGGAATGACAGACACAAGTCCTTCAAAGCGGCCAGAGCGAGTTTGAGTCTGTTTTTTGACTCGCTCCTCCAAAATACCCCAACATTGCTGAACAATATTTAGATCTGGTGACTAATTCTTTCACCTTTCTTTCACCTGTCTTGCTGTGCGTATTGGTGCATTATCATGCTGATACACGGCCCCACCTTGAACCATTAGATGCACACGGTCCTCCAGAATGGTTCGCTAGTCCTAGGCCGAGACGCATCCATCAAGTAAAGTAGAGAAAGCCATGATGTTGAAGCCCAAACCATCACTGATCCACCCTGTGCTTCACTCGGGACAGCAACAGTCCGGGTTGAGCCTCTTTGGTTCTTCTCTACACCGTAACTCCCACGGATGTGAGAAAGACAGTGAAGGTGGACTCATCAGAGAACAATACAGTTTCACATTGTTTGGCACGAGTGACTAAAAATTTGGCTATGGAAGCTCGGCCATGAATATTGACTTTGTGAAGCTTTGGACAAACAGTTTTGGTGGAAACAGGAGAGTCGAGGTGTGTATTTAATTCTGCAGTGAGTTGGGCAGCTGTGGTTTTATGTTTTTGGATACAGTCTGGGTTACATCCCTCTCGGCTTCCTCTTGTGTCGTCAGTTACTCCTGTTGGATGTGGTTTGTCCAACATGGTGGTTTGCCAACATCACCCTGTATAGCATAGCTCTCGATATACACCACAAAGACTTGCAGTCCTGGTCACAGATGAGCCAGCGAGACGCACACCAACAATATGTATTATGTGTGGATTGTAATATTTTATGTGCTGTGCTAATGCTCAGCTAATTCAACCTTCACACTCGGCTCTTCCTGATGTAATGTAAAATCAGAGAAGATTGGCCAGGCCGCGCATATACAGGCGGGAATTCTCCAACACTATATTGCCAGTGTTTCAGTTTCATTGTCCAACCCCTATAAGCAACTTTTAAATTGCTGTCATTAAATGCTTCACCAGTTCTTCACTAGATCTTTTTGGGGTGGTTCTTAACAGAATAAAAGGGATTTTTCCATGACGTTTACAGCTCAGGTGATTGTGTGCTCATAAAGCAAAGATGGCAGCATCCAGATCAATCTGACATTAAACTGAATGTCAACGCAACCTACTATAAAATCAAAAGAATCAAACCAAAATGAAACAAAATACAGCTATAAATACAGCTGTTCATCAAGAAAAGTCTATGGAGGTGAAGACAATTTGTCTATTTTTATTTTTATTTCTGTTTGTCTGTGTCTCTCCATCACTCTCTCTCTCTTTCAGATCAACAGGATTGCATGAATAATACATGAACTGTCAATCATTTCAGCACATTATACCCCTCCTGTCATCTTCTGTGCCTCTGTGACACATCCATATTTACACACATACACTTTTTTTCACCGTTTGGTCCATTCCCTCACTTATCATCTGCAATCTGTCCACTCAATTTAATAACACACACACACACACACAAACCTATCCAGCATGAGGGCCCAATTGGACAAGATAAATGAAAACCAATTCCTGAACTTTTACATCTAGTCACCCAATCTTTAATATTTGGTCCATACTCGTGAGTGCCTCCATATATCAATGACATCAATCGATGAAACACACACAGACGCAATAATCAATAATGGACCTGATTTTGTTTCTTCATTCTCTAAACTGTATTGATAAAGGCCTATAGGAGCATGAATGACTGCCAGACACATACAAGAGCTTTGCTTAGTTTGAAGCTCCAATCAAATCACATTTGCATTGTCATCCGCATAAAATGAGTCATTGAAGGAAGAGTAATAAGCATGAAAGGTAAATATGTCTCACAGAAACATGAGGAGAGGGGGTGAGGCTCCAGATTGTGTTTAACATCTTTACAGTCTGTTAGTGATTAGGTATTCGTTCTTCAAAACAAGTTATCTCAAATATCAAATATCTTATTATCTCATTGGCATTTTTAATCAAACACAATTAGTAGGTCATTAACCCACAGTTGTGATCATTCATGTGATAACATTTGCAAAAACATCTCTTTATCAATTAACTCATAAAAATGACCTAGAAACACATCAACTGTAATAAAGTTTGTTCCACTTTGAAACGAGTGAAGAATTAAAGCTACACAAAATCACCTGTGAAAAACTTCATCAATTAACTCCATCAATCACATCCAAATCAATTAAACCATCAACAAACACACTCCCCCAACATCTAGGCTTTCGGTTCATGACTGAAATTAAATCCCAAATGAGTGAGTGCGCCTGCTGATGGATTGTGTACTAGTGGTGGTTTGTTTGTGAATGAATCAGTAGAATCAGTTCTCGTTGCACGTGACCAATAGCATTCAAACACATTCTATGAAGGAGCATTTCATTGGTTGAACACACTGAGGTAATTTACTAAGGCCTGGGACACACTAGAGGATTTTCAAAGCTTAACCGATTTTAAAACTGTGGGAGACACAGACCTAGACCTCAGCCGATGTTTAGCATTATAATCCTCCGAATGCACACTAAGATTCGTTGGCATGTTTGCGGCTGCCTAGTTTCATAAGCACACAAAATCCGGATGGTGAAGCTCGCTCTCATAGATTGGCGCAGGGATGACATCACTTTATAGGGAAAAACGCAAATGCAAATTGCATTTTAGCACTTCCAGTTCCATCGTCCTGGAGTCAATGGGGTTTTTGAATGGGATTTCGGTTAAATGGCTGAAATAATGTCTGTGGTGAACACAAGCTCAAGACACTTTCATGTTTTATTCTACGGCATGAAATACATCAGTATTACCCTACTCATGATTTTTTTTTTTTTTGCTGTTACGTGTCTTGAAAAAGGCGGTTGCTAACAAGTGGCTAAATGAGACTACAGAGTCTGTCGAGGAGATTAAACGGAAAATGTTTTAGATATGTTGTCGGAGGATAAGTGATGGTGATGTTGAATTTGTGGGAACATGATGTAGTTCGTTATAGCCTACCTTTAGCTTTTTACTTCTTAGGCTTCAGAATTCATGAAAGTTGTGTTCATTATTTTGATCACAGAGCATGTTTTTAGCGATAATCCAAAAGCCTGGCTAAATCCTATTGGGTTTTTGTCGAGGGAACCAGCGTGATGCTAACTGCCGATTGGCCTACAAAGTGACATCATACCTGCACTCTATTGGCTGTCGCGGGTATCACGATGAAGAGTCGTGTTTGATATTTACATGTTTGATATTTATGATTTGGGATCGTGCGGGGGGCTCCGACGCGATCGTGAGAGGTAAAATAATCGTGACGCTCCCACACAAATCAAAAGTAGCGTTACTTCTGGCAGGTCCCATTAGTCAAGCTCGCATCACCTGACTCTCGGCTGATCCACGTCTACCTATAGGAATACGACGCTTATCACTGTATACATATTTAAGCTCCTTTAATAGCTTCAGTAGGGTGGTTTACTATATTATGTGCCGTATGGACTGACGCGCTACAGCGATCTGTCTCATTAAAACACGCCAAAGCGTTATTTAGTGTGTGAATAACGTACAAATATCGACAGAATCTGCCAGCTGATAATTTGTTACATATTAAAAGTAACCTTCTCTGTCTTGTCTCTGTCGGTCTCTGTGTCCGCGATTTTTCTCTGCTTGAGAAAATGGATGTGTGGCGTGTGAAAAGGGTCAATTGCGTGAGTCTCACGCCGAATGCGTGAGAGCTGGCAGCCCTGTGATGCTTATGTAACCGGTTAGAGAGCACAGTTGCTAGTACACCTCTTGAGATCAGGGGAGTGAGGTTTACACACACAGCTCTTACTGGCCTATGAAAGTTTTATTGTCGGTTTACCAAGTTTCTTAAAAGATTTGCAAACAGGCGCAGTTTATTAAAACACAGCAAAACTGTCTCGCTCATGTGAATGACTCAATGACACTCACAACAGACAAAATATACGCTTGTCTCCACCTACAGGCGTAACGATGTAGAAAAGGTCACTGACTGAATCACTGAACAAATCTTTAATGAATCGCTGAGATGAATCAAAGTCCCAGCCACTTGTAGCTACTACATGTTCTGCTAACCTTTTGGGGATGAGTAAAAAAAGCAAAACCTGACTGAACCTTCTCATGGGGATTGTTGACAAATTGACTAAATGATGTCTTAATTAGAATTACATAACAGTAATTATGATAACCTTCAAGCAAACACGGAACATTTCCTTATACAGTAGGCCATGCCGTGTGATCCTGTTTGGTTATTTTAGGGAACCAGTTCACAACGTTCAAGCATCTTTATAAAGAAACTTTGCAAATGTTCATTATGCGTGTACCTATACAAATTCGTGTTTGTGGGATAAACAAGTCAATGTGAAGGTGCAGTGGGGGGAAATCGAATTAAACACCTTTTATAAACCAGAACCCATTTCTGAACGGGTTTGTCCTGATATTTGAGGGCTTATCCGTGCCCACCTTTTCTTTCCAAACCCATAGTTTCATGCACGCTACGGTTATCATCTTCTCACGGCCATTACCGCATATCAAACACCGTCTTTTGCTTGCTGGCTCTCGGTAGCAGCAGGTGTTGCTGGCGTAACCCGAACGCGCCCACTCTTCATTCCAGTCACCTCTGTTCCGGAGCCCCGAAGCGAATTCATTTACCGTAGGAGGGACACCGGGGAAAATTGTAGTGGACACCCAGCGAATTCACGGGGAATCACGCTACGGAAACACGTGGGAGAGCTGACACAAATAACAGCCCACGATACCCCAGCGAAACGCCCGCGGAATCATCACCCCCAAAAAATCAGATTAACACAAAGATCCGCGCGCAGTGATGCGGATACCGGGGACGAGGCACCTGCTTTGACCTTGTGTTTTAGTCGTATGTCCTTCCTCAAGTCTCTTCATCTATCAAGGACGAAGCGTACAACAAGTAGCTCTGATCGATCCTTCGATCAGAAAGCATGCACGCAACAACAGACCTTCATGGGACCTCAAATCAAAGTTATATATCAAATACAGCATGCAACAGTAATCGCTGTCAACGCAAATGCCCTGAGAGCGCGTGACAATGTCAAACAGTCATTAGTGCGCGCGCGCTTGTATGTGTGCGCCTGGACAATGATGTAAAACAAGGGGGCAAAGAAGTGATGACCCCCGTGACAGGTGCCTGGCATCTCCAACACCCCCCGTGCCTCCACACCAGACCTGTCCGCGCCACAGGCACCAGTCCAAGGGGAGAAGATACTCCTACAAGTTTAATGGCAACAGAAACAAAAGCGCTCACCTTTGCTGTACTCCTCCTCCCTGTTCAGATACATGTCTGCAGATTGATGACGGACTCCTGGCTGGATGATTTAAGTGCTTATTGTTACTCCACCGGGGGAAACTCTCGCGGTTCCGTCAGTGTTTTTTGTGTCGTTGCTCGGCGGAGAGTCCTCCTCCTCCCAGAATTACGCGCGAGCAGGTTGTCTGCACACATCCACTTTCTCTCTCTCTCTCTCGTTCCTCACACACTCTCACGGTGACGTGCTTTGAGACATTGCCCCGCGGGTGGGGTGGGCTGGGGTAGCGGATGCTTCATAGCTGTTATTGTGCCTATATGCATCCCTATATAACATCCATCAATGCTCTGACTATTTAAAATGTGTTTCTCGGATGCAGCCTGAATGGTTTGAGCATGTGCAAAATGTCTGTGCCAGGCTATAGGCTGCCTTGACATTTATTCCTTAAAAAACAACTGTAATCTAGGCAATATTTATTTAAATTACTTAAATTACTTATTATAAGTAATCCAACGGTACATTTTTCTTTTCTTTGTTATTGTTAATCAGAAAAAAAATACAATAAACACTGAATGACTTTTCAATCTCATTAGTACATATATTTAATATAGTCTCTAATCATTAAGTCACTAGTATTATTGAAATAAGAGCATTAGAGCATGTCTAACTATTACTCTGTTACTGGTAACACATTTTTGCAATTGAGTAATCGTATAGCTTGTATCAATCAAATACTAATTTCTGACTAGTTCACACTTACAAATCAGTCGGATAGATTAAATTGGTAAACATATTTGGCGTGCTGTCCGGGGAGAGGGCTCTGATCTTGGTAATTGGCCCGAATTGGCCCCACAACAGTGTTTTCAAAACTTTCAAAAAGAGGGAAAAAATAGAGATTGATTATGGCAGTCAGAAGACAGAAAGATGTCACTTTTTTGTAATTTAATACAAATGTAGGCTAATATAATACACAGTATAGTGTTATAAATATGTACATATTTAATGAAAATATAAAAAACTTTGCAGGATGACCTTTAACCCCGATTAAAACTCATCATCAGTCTGTGAGTAGTCTTCCGTTGTAAGTAGGCATACTGTGATGTGAATAGACATGTTAGTAATATTTTTGGAAAACACTAAATATTAGTAAAGCTGGATTAGTAGGCTAGTAGTGAAGTACAAGTACACGTCACGGTTGTATTAATTGCTAATTTAAAAGAAAAGTACATCTAACAGTAGGCCTAGCCCATTTAAAATTATATTTGAAATGAATTCGCGTTGCCGTGATTGTTGTGTCTCGCGCTGGGATGCGTAACACAATCCTGTTTGTATCCTTTGAGTATTGAACATGCACCTGGTACCGTACATAGCCAGTGAAACACTAACTGAAGCTGTGCTTTATTAACCCGTTGTTGCATAACATCCAATTTATGCACCGGTGGCGCAGATGATGCTCCGCAGGTGGAGCTGCTCGGCCACCATCCCGATGGAGAAGGAGCCCGTGTCCCAGAGGCTTCCACCCGCCCCGCCTAATCATCCCTGCTCGCACGCACAGACACGGCCTCACCGGGCCCGTGAAGAGGAGCAGGACGACAGAGTAAATGCAACCGATCGTCCTATCCCGCAGTAAACCGCTAAACCCCTGCGTGTTCGCTCATTTCGCACGCCATTCACGCCTCACACACACCGGAGGTGTTGCGCGTCGAAGTGGCGACTTCTAGCGGCGAGACTGTGCCATTACACGCAGATCTCACGTACAGTTAAAGTACCACAAAAATCAAAATTGTCAGCATTTTCTCACCCTCAAACATTTATTGTGTTGTTTCTTCCCTGGAATTCAAAAGGAAAGAAGTTTTTCATACAGTGAAAAGGAATGGGAGAAGGGCAGGTAGATTATATCGTAAAATATAGCCTAAAAGTATGAACTTTGAGAAAGAAGTCTCTTCTGCTCACCAAGGCTGCATTTATTTGCTGAAAAATCAATAAAAACAGTGAAATATTTACTTAAATAAATAATTAAAATAATTTATTCCTGTGATTAAAGCTGAATTTTCAGCATCATTTCTCCAGTCTTCAAAGTCACATGATCCTTCAGAAATCATTCTAATATGATGATTTGATGCTCAAAAACATTTCTGATTATCATCAATGTTTAAAAAACATTTTTTGCTGTAATTTGATTGAGCTTGCAGGGTTACACATTATTCAACATGCATTTACAATTTCTATTAACAATCTGCACATTGTATAAATCTGACACAAAATGTTTACATGAGATTTTAAATAGTTTTTGAGGTGTTTACATACATTTTTAAACCTTTCCCTGACAAAAAAAAAGGGGAAACCGTACCGATTGTCAGGTTATTAAACATAATTGATGTAAGATTGTGTGTGTACTTGCATTCATTCTGTATTTTTATGTATGTTTCATTCCCACATTTGAGCAATCTACAAATATTGCTCAAATGTTAATTTCAGAAAAGTCAACATATCATTACACGAGTGGGTAAATCTTTGTCCCTGTTCACACCTGGTACAGTATTAAGATGAGTTTTGGTGGATCTGATCACAAGTGGACGACATGCAGGTGTCTAAAACATTTTGAGCTTGTCCACTTTCCAACACTTCCAGAGAAAGTAGAAAACACATTAGACCGGATTGCTTTCGTAGTGTAAACGCTCATGTGATCGAATGTGTTCAAACAGCCACAGAAGACCGTCTTCTCTCCATCTACTGATCTAATGACTAACATTATGAAGAGCTCTAGACAGACAGGATTTGAACTTTATCGGCTGAAGACCCAAGTTTAGTTTGAAGATGAAAAACTTACCAAGCACAATGTTCTCTCACCATTCCTGATTTCTAACACACACTCACAGCGTTCGGCTGGTCTTGTGTCTGTCAGAGCAGAAACTAAAGTTGATGCTCTGTGTGTTTTTCCATCGTCTCTGGTCTCGTTCATATGTAAACTGTGTGAGATTATTTTGTCCATTAGATCAAAAGATCTGAAAAACTCATACATTTACCTGCCCATAGACCCTCCCCTCGAAGAAATCAGGACAAAAGAGACGGATTAAAACACCAGGTGTAAACATCCGGTCGACCCATTTTAATAACAGGGTCTTGGATTTGTTGGCATCAGTGTAATTATTGACACCCCGCAGAGATCTGCACTAATGCTCTTGTACTAAAAGTCCTGTCCTTCTAAACGAGTGACTTTTGAAAAAGAGATGGCCCTGATTTCCTCTCTCTCTCTCTCTCTCTCTCTCTCTCTCTCTCTCTCTCTCTCTCTCTCTCTCTCTCTCTCTCTCTCTCTCTCTCTCTCTCTCTCTCTCTCTCTCAGTGTGGAGTATGGGGAGGATCATTTATGCAGTGGAGAAAAACAGCAGGCGACCTTCTGAGAACATTATCTCTGGCCGTAGAAATGAATTTCTAGTAAATTCCAGACCTTCCTCTCACAGGAGCAAAAGTCCCTGCTGCGAATCATTCATCTTTAATGCTGGTTAGTTCATTTTCTTCAACTTAATGATTTTGAGAAGCGCCCCCCTACCGGCCCGGTTAATTCAGACAGCAGTTTGGTGGTTGTTGAGACGGATAATGTACCGGAGAGACGGAGCAAAGGTCAGTGATTGAGGTGAGCGCTCGCCGCTAAAGTGAGGAAGACAGATTAAACCGCTTTTGTTTGGCTCACGTGTGATCTATAAGCTTCGATTTAGAAACATTAACAGTTATTTAACTGCACGGGATGAGGAATAAATCCAGCACATTCACCCTCGGGACCCTCAGTGAACAGCACAGATAATAATGCTCTTATATAACCTTTAATAAAACTGCCGGAAGGATGAGCTGATGCTCAATGAAGGGTGTCCGATGGCATGTGCTGCTCTTACGGCCACCGTGTGTCACTTCAGTGTGTGTGTGTGTGTGTGTGTGTGTGTGTGTGTGACCTGCTGAAGAACTCATGCTTTTATTCTTATTTTACAAAAAAGTACACGTTGCATATTGTGTGTTTTGTAAGCCTGAGAAACGTTGATTGACTGAAGTGTTGCTAAAAAAAATTAATGATGGAGGTTTGAGTATTGTGTGGAATTCAAGTTCATTTTGAATTTTGAAACATTTAGAAATTTATTTTGAATTATTAGATTTTTTTTAAAAAAATATGCAAATTGTTTTTGTTTTAAACAAATATGGCTGCCATGAGGCAATTTCCTGTTTGTTTTTATTCAGTTGATCCCCTGAAAGTCTTATATCTTGTCTTAGATGCTACAGTAAAGTTTGCTATTTAAGAAGTACAGTAGTGCAGATATACTGTACATGAGACAATGTCAACGCAGCATCTTCCAGCAGTGTGTGTGTGTGTGTGTGTGTGTGTGTGTGTGTGTGTGTGTGTGTGTGTGTGTGTGTGTGTGTGTGTGTGTGTGTGTGTGTGTGTGTGTGTGTGTGTGTGTGTGTGTGTGTGTGTGTGTTGTTGTTCCGAGAAGAAAGGACATGGCAAACCTCATCCAAGTAATTACCCACAATTCATTCTGATCATCTCATGCAAAAGTCAGCATTTACATGAGGTCAATTAAAAATGCAACACTCACACACACACACACACACAAGTCAGAAACAGCAGCATATGAAGATGAATGGTTTATGCACACAATGACAGTGTTTGCTCACACTGATAGCGCTGTCTGCGCTGTGATATTTTAGTTGTTTTCCATAACCTTTTTGAATAATGGGAAATGCCAGGATTTCACATGTAAGTGATGCTTCACGAGCTGTTAATGATTCTGAGCGCGATGAATGAGACTCATTACTGTAATCTCACGTGCTGCTGCTTTATCTATCTATCTATCTATCTATCTATCTATCTATCTATCTATCTATCTATCTATCTATCTATCTATCTATATCTATCTATCTATCTATCTATCTATCTATCTATTACTATCTATCTGTACAGTCTTATTCTGTCAGTCCATCACAGTTGCATCTGCTTCATGTGTCTCTCTCTCTCTCTCTCTCTCTCTCTCTCTCTCTCTCTCTCTCTCTCTCTCTCTCTCTCTCTCTCTCTCTCTCTCTCTCTCTCTATAAATATCCCTGTCTTCTCCTCTCAGAAAACCTGATTCCCATTGATTTAGTGACCTATATACACATTACCAGTCTCTCTGTCTCTCCCTCTTCCACATCCTCCATTCGCTTCAATGGTCATCCTTCCTTCTGTCTCTCTCTCTAAAGCTTATTTCTCTTCTGCCTTCACTTATGCTAACTGCTCTTTCTCTCTGTGTGTATGGATGAGTTGGAGATGGGCTAATAATATATAATCAGGGTAAATGCTTAGACAATATATATGTTTATGTTGAATATAAGCTCTCACGTTCTTGACGCTTAAAGGAACAAAGTAAAACTGTGGTCACTGTAAATATGGACGTAACTGTATATTTTTAAATTTAGTCTGTTAAAGGTGAAGTAAGCGATTTCTGAGAAGTGCTGTTGAAAGTGGATCGGATCGGGCACCAAAAAAATACTTGTAGCCAATCAGCAGTAAGGGGTGTACCACTCATTAGGGGGGAGGAGCCTGTGTTGCATAGTGTGTTGTGAATTTGGGGGTGGGGCTATCAAGATAGGGGCGTGGTCATTTGGGGTAGGGGCGTGTTTGTTTTGGTGATTTCAAATATCATGTTTCTCAGAAATCGCTCACTGCACCTTTAAAATAAGCCAATGAAGTGTAATTTATGAAAAGAGTTCAAAATTGTACAACATTAGTCAAATAAAATTAAATAATTACTGAAACTTTTTTTTTAGGTAAGCTTTCCCTTTAAAGGTGCTCTAAGCGATGTCACGTGTTTTTTAGGCCAAAACATTTTTTGTCACATACAGCAAACATCTCCTCACTATCCGCTAGCTATGGCAATATGGCAAGCCGTTTTAACTTTTATTCATTTTCAGGATATGAATCCTTGATATCAACAATTCAATTTTCACTAGTTAAAATTATAATTCTTGATATCAACAATTACATTTTTGATATCAAGAATACAATTCTTGATATCAACAATTGCATTCTTGATATCAACAATTGCATTCTTGATATCAACAATTGCATTCTTGATATCAACAATTGAATTCTTGATATCAAAAATGTAATCGTTGATATCAACAATTGAATTCTTGATATCTGTAATTGTATTTTCACTAGTGAAATGTCACCATAGGCTGCCATTCAAAATCAATTGTTGATATCAAGAATTCCATTTTTGATATCAACAATTACATTTTTGATATCAACAATTACATTTTTGATATCAACAATTACATTTTTGATATCAAGAATTACATTTTTGATATCAACAATAAAATTTTTGATATCAAGAATTACATTGTTGATATCAAGAATTCAATTGTTGATATCAAGAATTATATTCCTGATATCAAGAATTAGATTGTTACTAGTAAAAATGCGAATTCCTGATATCAACAATTGAATTGCTACTAGTAAAAATGTTTATTCTTGATATCTGAAAATGTATTATTGATATCAATATTATTTCAGATATCTAAAATGGCTTTCTTACTAGTAACAATCACATTCATGATATCAGAAATGAACATTGTCACTAGTGAAAATGTAATTATTGATATCAAAAATGAACATTGTTACTAGTAGCAATTCAATTGTTGATATCAAGAATAGACATTTCAACTAGTAACAATTGAATTATTGATATCAGGAATTCGCATTTTTACTAGTAACAATTGCATTCTTGATATCAACAATTGAATTCTTGATATCAAAAATGTAATTCTTGATATCAACAATTGATTTTGAATGGCAGCCTATGGTGACATTTCACTAGTGAAAATACAATTACAGATATCAAGAATGCAATTGTTGATATCAAGAATGCAATTGTTGATATCAAGAATGCAATTGTTGATATCAAGAATGCAATTGTTGATATCAAGAATGCAATTGTTGATATCAAGAATGCAATTGTTGATATCAAGAATGCAATTGTTGATATCAAGAATGCAATTGTTGATATCAAGAATGCAATTGTTGATATCAACAATTGCATTCTTGATATCAACAATACATATCCTGGAAATGAATAAAAGTTAAAACGGCTTGCCATACTCTGTGTGCAATGGCCTTTAGTGCACGGATGAGGAGGAGGGAGGGTCTAGCTAGCCTCCGTTTTGTTTGACAATACTTTAAAGGTCAACAAGAAGTGACATCACCCGACATCGCTTAGAGCACCTTTGCTCTATATATAACCCCCCAAACCCACCCCCAAATCTTTCTTGTCGGTTATTGGCTGGAACGGTATTATGTTTTGTGGTGCGGGTTGCTGTTTGTTTTTGTTGCCATTTGTGGAGCGTGAGGTGTCTGAGACCGCGTCTTTTTACGGTGTGTTCAGGGGACAGGCAGCTAGGGGATACTGACGTGTTTGGTGTATGTGACAAAAAATGTTGGCCTAAAAAACGCATGACATCGCTTAGAGCACCTTACTCGCGGGTTGTGTAATATTAGCTACTTCATGCTTCAGGCTCTCTCTGGTATCAAAGCCGTTCACCCTAAAGCATTCATCTAAACTTAGCAGTGATGTTCTCTTTGTGTTTACCTAGAGTGCACTTATAGTAAATGTGCAGTGACTCACTGTCTGAGGTCACGCATATAGTGACCGAGCAGTGAATGAGATCTGTAGTAAACAATGGCGCGGTCGATAAGAAACCTAATCCTCAAACTACATTGAATTTCACTATGGACACACACAGGCTGTCTTTTGTGTTTGTTTGTGTGTGTGTGTCCCAGCCGTGTCCGATTAAATTTCCCGTCTGGTTTCCCCTGGAAAACTAAAGACGGAAAAGAAAATCGAACTCTCGTATAAATCGCATTAATGTTGTTTTTTCCCAGTCACCACTACTGGACGAGTAACGTTAGATAATCAAACTCAGGGGAGTTTTTGTGGAAAAAAATTAATGCGTGTTTTGGACTAGTTACCCTCAGTCATCTTGTTTTATAATGGGTGAATGGATCATATTAAAAATTGCAGTGCTCGTGTCTTACAGAATCACGTAACTCATATTTTCATAACTGTGGCGTTTCCACAGAAATAAAATGTTTAGATCAGCTGCACCACAGCGACACCCAGCGGCCATGATGAGTACTGCACAAACTCAACGACCTTGAGAAAACACCTAGTGGGAAATGAAACAATAAAAAATACTAAAGCAAATTCCTAAAATACATACGCCTTTAATGTTTACAGTTTTACTCTTTTGGTATAAAAGTAACACTTTTCTCTGCCACATATATGACTGGAATCTCATTGTAAACATGTATTATCAGTTCATTTTTTTCACAGTTCAAGTGTAAAATGTTTTATTGTATGACTAGTTAATGGACTAAATTGGTTAGAAATTTTTTAACTGCAAAGTGTTAATAGCTTTTCAGCTTTTATGACTCTATAAAAATGATTGCATCGTTCAGACAGAACCATTACAGGCACAGAATACGTTTATGAACAAATTCATTTTATTGAACAACAATCTGTGACAAGGAATTCAACATGATCAGCGTGTTTCTGCAACAATGACTAAAACGACAGGCATATTTCAGTCTCACACATGTGACTGTTTGTGTATCACTCACAACACTCACTCGACCTCAACATACAGATTGACGCTCTTCCAGAAGGGCCACATTGTGCATTTTGTGTATGTAGTTAAAGTGCGTTATTGCACTTTTCCTCGCAGAGGAGGAAAGCAAAGGCGTTGTGGAGGAAGGAGGATCTATATATAACTACAGGTCAACAGCAGCATGATTAAACCACATGGAGAATACGGGTGAAACTCATGAAAAATGTTTCGGTCATATTTCACCCTAAAAATGTATAAAAACTATAATAATAAATGAACCTATTTTTAGAATATTTGAAACTTTTTTGTACATTATTTTTAGTAAAATAATGCAAAAAATAAATGTTGTGAAATGTCACAATGCAAAAAAAAATAGCTTTATTTTCTTTTGACATTATTTTCATGAAAGTTACTATAATACAGTTTTTTTATATTTTACATAAAGAAAATTAAGACTTTTTAGGAACCTTTAATATTTTTTTGCATTGTGACATTGTTTTCATGAAAGTTACTGTAATACAGTATTTTGTTGCTTTATTATTATTATTATTCAAAAATTTTGTGACATTAATTAAATTAAAGTTACTGTAATACAGCATTTATTTGCTAAATTTTCATTAAAATCATGTAAAAATACCCCAAAACGTAAAATGTTTACTTGATTAATATTATTATTAAGGTTCCTTAATATATCATATATATATATATATACATTTTAGAGATGAAATATGACCAAGACATGTTTTCACGCGATCCAGCCATTGTTGTGTATTTTGATTATTTCTTAATTATTGCATAAATATGTGCTGGTCCTTCTATATACTCTTCATTATATGAAGAGCGAAATTACAAATATCTAACATCTAATTTACTAAATAAGAATGAATACTATCAATTTACATCGATTATACGATTCAAAGATACATTCTCTGGTTTGTCGAAACAAACAGGCGATACGTTGTTTATAATATATTGAATATTGTACGATATCTAAGGGCCGTGTGAGTATTGCGCTTGTGCCAGATCTGTTTTTGTGCTTGGATCGTAAAATCATCAGTGCTATTTTTGGTGTTTTTTGCCACCTGCTGTCTAATTCCTTCAAGAACAACGAAAGGAAGAAGGACAGATGGTGAAAACGAGGGAGAGAGAGTGAATAACACACTTTAGTGATACAAAAACGACGATAGAGAAACGCACGACACGGAGCGCACCGTTGACCCCTCACACAACACACACGACAGTTCACAAACACAATGAGTTCAAGTTCACAGCTGATGAAACATGATAAGAACAAAAATAAGACTAAATCATCATCATCATGACACACAAATAAAAATCAGAAGAACACAAGAGAAAATAATCATCACAATAATGAAAATAATCACAGATCTTAAGATACGTCATAGCTTTTGGAATGTATAGGAAAAACACGCTCACAAAACAATTAAGGTCATCAAATTAGGCATAAAACTTCCTTCCGTTTGCATTTACTTCAACGATTAACGATATCTGAGGTAACCGGTCAAAAGGGTTCTGCGTGTGTTGACCTTGCTCAGTCCGACCTATGACCTTTAAACAATAAATAAGGGCATCTGAACAGTTTTAAATGGCATAAAGCTCATTGTCACAGAGACTAGAGATGTTTACTTGTGTTAGACAGCACCATAAAACCCTCTGGGGACCTCAAGCCAATTATTATTTAGCATCATATTAATTAGTGATATCCTAGAGAGTTTAAAAGTTCATTTGGGGTCGGTAAGATTTTTGAAAGAAGTTTCTTCTGCTCACCAAGGCTGCATTTATTTGATCAAAAATACAGTAAAAACAGTAATATTATTACAATTTAAAATTGTAAAACATGTTTTAAAATGTAATTTATTCCTGTGATCAAAGCTGAATTTTCAGCATCATTACTCCAGTCTTCAGTGTCACATGATCCTTGTGTTCATGTGCAGAATTACAAGTAACTTGCATCATGTAATCAGATTACTTTTTTATGTAGCGTGTAAAGTAATGAATTACTATAGAAATGTACACATTAATACTTAAGTTACTTCTTTTTTTTAAGTAATGCATGTTGCTTTTCTTGATTTTAATTGCTTTAACATTCTTGAAGAGATTTTTCTTCAAAAGTAACAAAACGCATTACATTCAACTTTCGATAAAAACACTTGTACACTTGTAATATAACCAGTAATGTTAAGAGATCTTTCGTATGGCATATATAGCTATAGCAGTCAGGATATATTCTAAACGGTCAGAATATAATACCATTATAGGGCCAGATTTAGGGCAAATATAGCGTAAAAGCCTGTTCATACCGGGACGAATTTCACGTGCCATATTCGCCGACGTTTAACGCCTCGTGACTAAACAAAGGGCGCCAATGTGAGTGTGCACACTGACGCGGAAAACGCGTTTTTTTTTTTTTTAAAATGCCTCGGGTTCGTTTTTTTGGTCAAAAACTATCCGACCAATGAGATTGCTTACGTGTCTGGAGCTTCTGAAGTTACAGTCAAACAAAACATGGGGGCGCTCAAACACAAAACGGACTTGCCGAGCACACATACTTAACGGCAAAGAAGATATACGCCTGGTAACGTCTGCCGGGAAGAAATAAGACGAGGACGATGCAAGGCAAGATGAATGTAGAGTGAAACTGGTCTCGTTGGTGTCGGAACATAAAGAACTATATGACAAACCTGCTCTCTTCTTCTGAGTGACAAGCGAGTGTCAGAAGCGTAAAGTTGCGCAGCGCCACTTTGTGCACCGGGGTATTTCTGTTTTACATTAAGCGCCATCTAATGTCAGGGAATGAATTTGCATGTTCACTCGGCTCATCGTCAGCGAAAATCAAAACGCGTTGAAAAACGCTGACGAATAAAGCTGCGTTCACACTACACGCGACCAAGCGACACGATACCATTCATTTTCAATGGTGAGCGGGCGACACGCGCGGTCGCGACCGTTGGCGACTGGATGGGGCGTGTCTGTCGCGCGACAAAGTTGAGATCTGTTTAACTTTATGCAAATGAAGAGCGACTTTCAGGAGCGACAACCAATAGGAGTGAAGTCAGTGGAGCGCGTCACTCTTCAGTGCTTCAGTTTGACCGAGGCAAGGTGAACGAGAAGCTCATTTTAGCAGTCAGAAACTGTCCTATAATGTATGATGTATCTCCGTGTACATACAGTGGTGTTCACCGTACTGACTCCGTGCCTGGATGGTTTCGGGAACCCAGATAGACCGGTATGTGCCCGTTTGCTGCAGTTAAATAGCCGCGATGGCAACGAACACTCACTGTTTCTCGGTCATCTTTAATATTATGCATTTTATGTACTGATTCCATTTATATTTAGACTTTTCCTTCCAAAATGTGTGTTTGTAGCGGCAAGAAAACTTATTTGTTGTCTAACATAGAGTAACATGCGGGAATGTCACTCACAAACATTACTAGGCAACCAGTAGTGGGAACGCCCTCCAGCGCAGCCACTGGTGACCTGCAGCGACAAAGTCGCGTGTAGTGTGAACGCAGCTTAACGCGCGCCCATATCCGTCCCGGTGTGTACGGCCCTAGAGGGCAGATTAAAAAAAGTGAGTGTAAAGTTGTGCGCGTGATCTACTGAAGAACACAGACACAGCCGGATCATTTTCAGAATGACTAACGCAAGAGCAGCGTAAACTAGCGTCTGGTTTAAGACGGTAAATAATGGCATAAATAACAGTAAATTGACAAGCGCAAACCTTAGTAAATCACCTTTAAATAAATCTTGCGTCTGAAAGGGAAAAGCGTACAAATGCATATGCAATAAGGTCAGCCACAAAAATAACCGTGTTCACGTTAATTTATCACTGCGTGTGTTTAGTAAATCCTTACAGTCGTTTTTTAACACCAAAAGAGGGTTAGCATTAAGCTGTTAGTAAATCTGGTCCTATGTGTGTTTTTCAAAGAAAGTGAAGGTTTATGTTATATAAGCTGTGTTATTGAATGCATTACCGCAATAAACAATTGCAACAACAAAAAACTACTCAAGAATTAATAGAGCGAGAATCAGCCATGAGTAATGTAACGGATTACTTTCTATAAAAAGTAACTAAGTAACGTAATTAGTTACTTTTTAGGGTGTAACGCGATATTGTAATGCAGAAACGAAGCTGTCAGGATTCTTTGATGAATAGAAAGTTACATCATTATAAATGTCTTTAGTGTCACTTTTGATCTATTTAATGCATCCATTGCTGAATAAAAGTATTTCTTTCAAAATAAGAAATCTTACTGACCCCGAACTGTTGAATGCTAGTGTACATTGAGTAGCAGGACGATATTAACCAGACGAGTTTAGGAAATCAGTAATGCTGAAACTGGGAAAGGAGACAGAGGTATTATCGGCAGGGATTTGTTCAGGGAAAGTTTGGCAGTATGAAACGGACTCGATTGTTTGTCAGCACGAGACAAAGAAACGCTCCTCACCGCACACACACACACAAGCTTTATCTCGCTCTAGCCGACGGCGTGGATTGTGAGCGAGAACATTGGGTTTTCGGCTGCAAGTAAGAAATAAAAGCAAACATTAAAGGAGAACTACAACCTGAAACCGTTTGATTTGGTAGTGCACACATGAACTAAAAGCTCACGATTCCAACACTGATACATTGCAGGACCGGCTCAAACGCTGTAAACTGGCATATTAACTCTTCCAGATGCCAAAAACATAAACTGAAGGATCGGGGAGGTGTGCAAATAAGCCATCGTATACAAAACAATAATCATAATTTCATCAAGTAATCAACAATGATCATACAAACAATCAGACACTGATAAAACGATCCATACAAATATATAGTGAGATATACTATAAGTGTGTTTACATCTATATAATCAGGATTCTCATAAATATGACTTCAATCCAAAGTCTGGAACGTCACTCCGTAAGTGTGTGCTTCTCGGATTCTCCACAAAACTGGAATGACTGTTAAAGTTCCATGATCCTGGCAGACAAAAGCATTAATATTCATAATTAATAGCCCCGCCCCATCGTAGATTCACCAGGCAGGCCTTACAATCAATATGCACGATACTTTGGCGTCTGAGGTTTTTAACCTAGCATGTTGTTATTCTTTCTCGAATCTGATCCGACAGATATGAACATAAACATCTAGGGGTTGTGAACTTTTAGTGGGATATCTATAACTAGCTAAAGTTGGTTTGCAGTGGGTGGGACACAGCTTTGCTCATGAATATTAATTAGGTGACGTTTGATTCGGTACATACGCATGTTATTTATATACAATTATAGTTTTTATTTATACTTTGAATTAGCTTTTTTATTCAGTCATTTTGCTGTGTTATTTTAATATTTTGAAATAGATTTTCGTTCAGTACTTTGCCAAGGCAACATTTCTAATTTTTATTTAGTTTAATTTCTTCATCTAATATTTTTATTATACATTATATTTTTTTCAGCTTGATTCCAATTTTACATTTTTTTTTAAATGTTTTAGTCAGGGCTATTATTGTAAAATAATTATTGTAATTAAAATAGCAATTAAAATAATTATTATAAATAGTGAAACTAAAAACAAACTGAAATAAAATAAAATAAAATAAAAAAAAACTTAAACTTATTTTTCAGCTAGTTGCCAAGGCAAAATTCCCAAATTTTAATTTATTAAAAAAAATGTTTTAACCTGAAATATAAATTATTAAAAGCTATATAGACATATTGAAATAAAAACATACAATTAATAAAACTGAAATTAAAATGAAATTAATTCAAATGAAAACACAAAAAATCTAATTCAAAATAATAATAAAATCTATAATAATATCTAAAATAGCACTGGTTTTGGGTGCAATAACTACTGTACACTTTTTGTGACATTTCATGTGTCCCATCCCTAAATAATAAAAAAAGATTTTGCATACCCAAAATGTTTTAATTAAACCTCAAACTACCTACAAAGGTGGTTTAAATGAGTCTTTAGATGATATTTAATGCTATTTCGCTGTTCTGACTACAAATAACGAAACAGATTTGCGTCGTATAATTGTTCCTGTGCTGTGGCCATTCAAAACGAATCATTTAATCTATAATAATCATCTCCCAAAGTGTGAGGACATTCAGGAATTTTTATCAGTCGCTATGCCCCTGGTTGGAGGCATTTCCATTTAGATTGGGCTAATTTGAGAGAAGCTTTCAAGTTTAATTCACTGATACGTCTCTCACAGCTTTTCAGAGGAAAAACTGATCGAGTTAACCGACACGTAGGCTAATCATTTCAAAACATGCGCTTGGATATGCAGAAACATATGCTACTCTCAGGTCAGCCGAGAATATGCATCGCACACTTCACACTTCCTCAAAAAAGAAAGAGGGCAAACTGATCAACATTACACATCTTGTTCCAGGATATTAACTATTAAAAAGAGCTGATATTTGACTACATCATAAACAAGAGCTCTACGATTCAAAGTGTCACGATTGACCGCTGATTTTACGCTTTAAATGTCTCGAGATAAGCGACGACTTCCCGGATGAAACGCTCGTGAAAGGATATGGTTGTGTCTCAGCGTGAGACCGGGCGAGACAAGAACAGGCAGCTTGGCAAACACAACCTCACTTTATGCTCAGTATTAAAACCAACACATTCAGATAAAAACACACGGCGCTCGAACAAAAAACGGCACGACAACAAACTATTCAAATCAGTCAGACTGGTTGGCGTTACGCTTTGATCCTGGGGTAATGGTGCAGGGCATTATGGGTCGGTTGGGTTAGTTGTTGTGTTTGGGCAGACAGCTCAAGATGTATTCGCCCACGCCGAGGAAGTAGACGACCTGAGCGATGCCGAAGAGCGGCGCGATGACCAGAGCTCGACAGTACGCACCCTTCAGGAAAGCAGTGGGGCCCTCGTTGCGTAATATCTTCCTGCGGTCACGTGGGAAAAAGGGAATCATTTTAGACAAAATTGTACCCGAATTTGCTGTAATGAATGATATGGTCACACGATGAGGTCACCTGATGCAGTCCGTCACCCCGCTGTAAGTGTCCTCTTGACTGCCTCGTGTTAGCGACTGTAGTCTCGTCTTTATCACTGAAACACAGAAGCCGGTGTGAAACCGCTGTTTCTAAAGCTCACTTATCATAACCATAGACAGTAAGAGAAATCAGAACAGAGATGAAACCTGACATCTCTAGACATTAGCATGTGTATCAGACAAACTAATTTATTTTTTATATCTAGTATTTAAAATACAATAGAAAAAAATATTGAAAAAATGTAATAATATTGTATATTCCATAGTTACAAAATGGGTGGGGGGGGGTAATATTACAAAACATTCAATATTTAATACTCAGTATTTTTTTTAAATAGAAAAAATAATATTCAGTTCTAAATACAGAGAAAACTAATATATTTCAATATATAATATTCACTATTCAAAAATAGACAGAAAATATTCAATATTCAGTATTTAAAAACAAATATTTAAGAAATATTCCATATTCAAAATTCAGTATTTAAAAAATAGAAAAAAATAATATTGAAAAAATGTCATTATTTTATATTCAGAAATAAAAATAGACCAAATGAATATAAAAGTATTTCATATTCACTATTTAAACAAATAAAAATAAATATTGAAAGAGGGTCTAAAAATAATATTGAAAACAATACAATATTTAATATACTGAATTAATAATATTCATTATTTCAAAAAAAAAATTTGAACTATGCAATAGACAACTTAAATAAAACTAATATAAAAATATTAATATTCAGTGATCAAAATATAGAAAAATATTGAATATTTGATATTCTCTAATAAAAAAGACTAAACTAATATATAGAAATATTTTATTAATATTATTTTGAACTATTTTATTGATATTTTCAGTACTGAATGAAATGTATTTGTCATTTCTCTGTCCTTGCACCTGATCTTGAGTGTGTGTTTTTCACACAGAGCATTCTGGGATTCCCCTGACTGCTAAATTAGGCTGAAACGAGTCAAGAGGGAATAAATCTTTGCATCGGGTGTGTTTCTAAGACGCTTTCTGAAATGAAGCAGAGCAACGGGATGGCAGGAATTATCCAAGTTTCAAGTTTGGTTTATTTATATAGACCTGTTAAAACAGCAGCAGCTGACCAATGTGCTTTAAAACATCGGATCAATAAATACAAGCAAAAGCAGAAAAAAAAAAAATCACAAATAAAATCAAACTAAATAGAAAGAGAAAATCAAAATACTAAAAAAAGTCAAATACCAAAAATAATCATCAAGGAACATTAAAAGCAATGGAAAAATAATACGTTTTAAGCAAAGCTTTACAAATCTGTACTGAAGGAGGAAATCTAATGTGAGCGTACCGTCCACAGGGTTGACCGCGACCGCAGCCGTGCTCCCCGCAGCGCAGCCCGAGAGGAAAGACACGTAGAACGGTGCGGGACCCTCGCCTCCTTTCTTCCCCAGGTTATTCAGATTAGCAAACAGAGGGAAATATATGACAGAAAACGGGACATCCCTGAAGAGAAGGCAAACACAAACCTGTGTCAGTGGTTCTGCTCAGTGAGTGTGTGTGTGTGTGTGTGTGTGTGAGATCTGCATGTGTTTCTCCTCACCTGAGCAGCGTGGCCCCCAGGCCCTTGTAGAGACCCGCGATGCCCTTCTCCTTCAGCAGTTCTCTGGTGAGTTGCATAGCAGTGGGGGACTTCAGCTCTACGGGGCCCCCGGGGGCCACAGCCTCAGGCATGAGCTTCCTCTGGGCCGCTGCACACACACACACACACACACACACACACACACACACACACACACACACACACACGAACATAATCCACCTTTTTTTATTATGAAACTTTTCAATTGATATTGAAAAAATCTATATAATTTTTAATAAACTAAAGTAATATGCACTATTTTAAATAAGATTTATTACTGATGCCAATGACTTAATATTCAGTATTTAAAAAATAGAAATAACTAATATTGATCAAATATTATATTCAGTATTAAAAAAATGAAAAAAATCTATATAATTTTTCATATACTAAAAATAATATTCACTACTTTAAGATGTTCATGACAATTACTTAATATTCAGTATTCTAAATGTTAAAAAATGAACAATGAAACAAATCTATGTTTAATATACTAAATAAAAAACATTCAGTATTTAAAAAAAATATATATCATATTGAAAAAAATATATTGAAAATAAAAATAGAAAAATATAGAAAATGTGTATTTATTTTTATTCAATATTTTAAAAATAGAAAAAACAATAATGAAAATGATCAATTTAATATTAATGTAGGCTACTAAATAAAATATTAAGTACTTGTTAAGTACTGCGGACAGTGACTTGGTTTTTAAAAAAGAAAAAATATAAAAATAAAAAATAAAAATTAATAATTAGTATTTGCAAAAAAATATTAAAAAACAGATATTTTAAAAAAATCAATATAATATTTAATACACTGAATAAACAATATTCAGCCGTACTAATAATATATAAATAATATAAGTAGGCTGACAATGACATTTTATAACAAGACACATTCAGCGGTACTACACTAAAAACCATTAGTGTATTCATTTTGCAGATGCTTTTATAAAAGCGAAATACAAATAAATACCAAATGTATTGCTTAGTGTCTATAAAATGACAAAATTATGTCAAATCTGACACTAGTAGGCCGAATGTACAGGGAGAAGTGCTGCAAAGTGTCCACAAGGTGGTGGTGCTTCATCTCTCTTCTCTCTCCTGTCTTCATTTCTCACTTCACCTCCTTCATTCCTTCCTCTTTTAGTGTAGATTCTTACCGATTCTTCCGGCATCTTGCAGCTGAATCTTGAGCATCTCCATCGGTGTTGTAACGATGACCTGCAACACAACACAGCACGGTTAAAGGAAACCTCACAGCCAATGAAAACGAGGACAAGCTCATTTAAAGGGCCACACACGCATTCAAATCAACAGTTAGAAGTCACAGTTGTGACACCTAAAGCCAGTTGCAAATGGTTAAACTGCTTTTAAAAGGCACTCTTTTGGTCATTTTACACTGACGTCTCTCCTTTAGCTTGTCAGGCAGTCTGGAAGCCTGTACTTTATGCTACTACTATCCACATACAATTAGGATATCCAGAGGTGGGAGTAAGTCACTAAATGCAAGTCTCAAGTCAAGTCCAAGTCTTAACATTGCAAGTCAAAGTCAAGTCAAGTCATTCTGTTGTAAGGGCCAAGTCAAGTCAAGTCAAGTCAAGTCATACTCTTTGTCAAGTCAAGTCAAGTCAAGTCATACTCTTTGTCAAGTCAAGTCAAGTCGCAAATTAGTCATCAAGTCATACCAAGTCGCACACAGGCTAGTTTTACACATTTTTTTAACTCTGGGACTTTTATTAGGCCTACTTATTTAGACACAGAGGGCTGATGGGTTACAAAAATAAATAAATGAACAGTGTGTAATAAATAAAATATCATTAAGAAGCACTTTAAATGCTTTAAAATAAAAATAAATTAAATGAACAAGTAAACAAGGATTAATAAAACTTTTCCCATCTTGTGCTAGCCCTACATATAGTTATTTTGCTGTGATATCCCCTATGAAAGTATAAACTAAGACTGCGCGCAAAGTGCGCTCCCTTGATAATTTCTAAAAAGCCGACATCAGTTCATCGCAATCTCACACATCTCTGTTATTATCAATGAAGCTTTCATAATATATACACTTTGTTTGTTATAATTAAAGGGTTTGCCAGCATACAGAATTCAGCTCTGAACAAAAAGTCCGTTTTGAGCGGTGAGGGGAGTCCATCGTAAATGCTTCTGATTGGCCATTATTGCGTTCAAGAAATCAACACATATGTCTGTGATTGGCTGCATCGTTTAATGCTGCAAACTTGTTAGAAATAGAAACTCTGGCCTGTCAATCGTTTCTATTTTGTTAGAAATAGAATTTCTTATTGCTTTTCTGCAACAGATGAATAAAAATGTATTAGTATTTATGTTTTATTCATAGATATTTCTAGTTTGCGGGAGTCCCGCGGCCGCGAATCGTTTTATTCCCCTTCAACCCGCACACACATAGTGCTTTACCGCTCGCGCTCCCTCTTATTTATGTTGTTGCTGTGTCCGCGGAGGGATCTGCTGTTTTGGCAGGCGGCAAGCGGCTTCCTGATAGCGCCTAGCGGTTCGCCGACTTATTGGAAAATATATAG